>CM075470.1:17665000-18230000 GCA_037950665.1 Hypophthalmichthys nobilis | reverse complement strand
TCTTTGAACCATCTGCAACAGTGAATTGGCCAGTTTTAGGATCTTCATGTGTGTTTGTGTGTCTGTAAGGGCTTCCATGAGGCTGGAGCAGGAGAGCACCTGTAACAAGGGCATAACCAGCAAAGATGCACCCCAGGGAGGTGGCACCTCAGGTGGGACAATCTTCACAGCTAGCAGAGAGAAAAAAGAAGTTATAATTACCAACTCTAACTTGAATAACTCATTCTAAAACAGATTTTTACATTTTGTGAGTGAATGTGACTGGTGCTTGGATGTGTGTAAGCAGGGCCTAAAATTAACACTTGCCAAGGGCCAAATGCAAGTAGAAATTGGCGTTGGCGAGTATATGAAACTGTCATTTGCCAGTTGGCCGGTAACATTTTTATGAATTCTAACAATGCATGAACGTGAACAAACGTGAACGATGCTTGGGACAGTTGACGGCCCAGTGCTGCATCATCATGAAACTTTAAGCCTTGACAATTTAAATATGCAAGCCCAAGAAAACGCGAAAGGAAGCTCATTTTGTTACTCCCGTAAAGTTTTGTGCGTACACAACAGAAGCGCATGTCCAGAAAGTCGCAACATAAAGACAGCTTGCAAATATTAAACTAAGCTCTCTTTCACGCCTTCTTGCACTTGAGCGGGAAAAATGACACAAAATTATGTAAAAAAATAGTGAGTGAACGTAAACAGTAAAATAAACGCATATGTACAGTATCAGTATATTAGATTTGATTATTTGTTCTACTACTGACTGTTTACTTGTCTTTAATTTTAAATTTATATTAGTTAGGCTAGTAGTTTTAGCTGTGGTAGCGAAATAGGAATAGAGAATTGTAAATTTTCACTGGTATCTAACATTTTGGTGTCAAAACTTGATAACTTGTTTCTTGGCTGGTAAAAAAAATATATTTATGGCCGGTACATATTCTTAAGTCGCTGGCCATTGGCAGTTGTGGCAAAAAGTTTTAGGCCCTGCATGTAAGCCTATTGTAGAAGACAATGTTAGGAACCTTTAAAATAGCATAATAGGGGCACTTTAAATGCCTTACCCCAAGTATACCACTAAAAAATTATCATTTTCCAATGCAATTTATTCTGAAATAACAGCTTTTTGGTGAGTCTAAAGCTTCATAATTTTTCTTTCTTGCCATTTTATTTGTATATGTTGCAATCAACATGAAACTCAGCAAGACAAAGTAACAATGCAACGATTTTTTGCCTGTTGCTGACATCTTCTATGGAAATTAAGCTAGCCGTGTCAATATGATGCGTTCAGATATTGAGAGGGCCTTTACCGAGCTCTAGGAGGGCAGTTTGCTGAGAAGTGGAGGCACTTAGCAGTAGCAGGGAGATTCCCATGATCACTTGCTCAGACGGGAGTTCCTACAGTTAGATAGAGCACAATCAGACAAACGGTTTGACACAGATGGAGCCTCTGAGGGAAAGCTGAATGCAAATCGTTTCGCTGTGCAAACAAAACCATTATAAAGATGAGAGGAGAAGATTTGTTGAGATCACACTGAGAGTGCAACTGTAGCAACAAAAACTAATAATAATTTTATCTTTTAAAATAATGCATTTTTGAATCTGCATCTGTAAATGAAAGCAATTAGATTTATACTAATTTAAAGAGAGATTACTGTTTCTAATATATCCATAAAAGTAGTCTGGCTTGTACAACTTCACTACACCACCAATACAGAATGCATGAAATATGCCAGAAAATATCATAGTAATGTGTGCATTCACCTCTGCATGTGTAGGTATTATCTGGTGGAGTGTGTGAAGGAGAGACATCAGTTCTCCCTTCAGATGAACACTGAGCTGACAGGCACACAGGAGCTGAAGAGCCAGCTGGGTCAGTTCCTTCCTCCAGAAGCTTGGATCAGTGAGCAGAGCCGACGTCAGAGATTCAGCAAACGAGCTGAACTCCACCACTGCTGTTATACTGTCCACCTGATGGGTCACATGATGATGACACTGACTGCATATCGGGTATAATGTGTAAACTAGGTGTAAAAATGCTTAAAAGGATATTTATTTGATGTATAAAAAGTAAATATTTTGTAACATTATAATGTTTTTACTCTCACCTTTGATCAGTTTAATGCATCCTTGCTAAATAAAAGTATTTTTTTATCTTATTGACCTGAAAGTTTTGAACAGTAGGCACCCTTAAAGGTGCAGTAAGCGATTTCTGAGAAACATTTTACTTCACGTTTTACGCATACGCAAGGGTCAGCATAAAGTGTGTATGATGCAGATTTTGTCATCAGAATAGTACATGTGTACTGAATGCGCACCACCGAATTTTTGTAAAGCAGAAAGTATAGTTCGTTTTTTTATGCATATGCTAGCGTACACGCACAGCCTTGCAAAGTACAGGTGCTGGTCATATAATTAGAATATCATCAAAAAGTTGATTTATTTCACTAATTCCATAGAAAAAGTGAAACTTGTATATTATATTCATTCATTACACACAGACTGATATATTTCAAATGTTTATTTCTTTTAATTTTGATGATTATAACTGACAACTAAGGAAAATCCCAAATTTAGTATCTCAGAAAATTAGAATGTTGTGAAAAGGTTCAATATTGAAGACACCTGGTGCCACACTCTAATCAGCTAATTAACTCAAAACACCTACAAAGGCCTTTAAATGGTCTCTCAGTCTAGTTCTGTAGGCTACACAATCATGGGGAAGACTGCTGACTTGACAGTTGTCCAAAAGACGACCATTGACACCTTGCACAAGGAGGGCAAGACACAAAAGGTCATTGCAAAAGAGGCTGGCTGTTCACAGAGCTCTGTGTCCAAGCACATTAATAGAGAGGCGAAGGGAAGGAAAAGATGTGGTAGAAAAAGTGTACAAGCAATAGAGATAACCGCACCCTGGAGAGGATTGTGAAACAAAACCCATTCAAAAATGTGGGGGAGATTCACAAAGAGTGGACTGCAGCTGGAGTCAGTGCTTCAAGAACCACTACGCACAGATGTATGCAAGACATGGGTTTCAGCTGTCGCATTCCTTGTGTCAAGCCACTCTTGAACAACAGACAGCGTCAGAAGCGTCTCGCCTGGGCTAAAGACAAAAAGGACTGGACTGCTGCTGAGTGGTCCAAAGTTATGTTCTCTGATGAAAGTAAATTTTGCATTTCCTTTGGAAATCAGGGTCCCAGAGTCTGGAGGAAGAGAGGAGATCCACGTTGCTTGAGGTCCAGTGTAAAGTTTCCATAGTCAGTGATGGTTTGGGGTGCCATGTCATCTGCTGGTGTTGGTCCACTGTGTTTTCTGAGGTCCAAGGTCAACGCAGCCGTATACCAGGAAGTTTTAGAGCACTTCATGCTTCCTGCTGCTGACCAACTTTATGGAGATGCAGATTTCATTTTCCAACAGGACTTGGCACCTGCACACAGTGCCAAAGCTACCAGTACCTGGTTTAAGGACCATGGTATCCCTGTTCTTAATTGGCCAGCAAACTCGCCTGACCTTAACCCCATAGAAAATCTATGGGGTATTGTGAAGAGGAAGATGCGATATGCCAGACCCAACAATGCAGAAGAGCTGAAGGCCACTATCATAGCAACCTGGGCTCTTATAACACCTGAGCAGTGCCACAGACTGATCGACTCCATGCCACGCCGCATTGCTGCAGTAATTCAGGCAAAAGGAGCCCCAACTAAGTATTGAGTGCTGTACATGCTCATACTTTTCATGTTCATACTTTTCAGTTGGCCAAGATTTCTAAAAATCCTTTCTTTGTATTGGTCTTAAGTAATATTCTAATTTTCTGAGATACTGAATTTGGGATTTTCCTTAGTTGTCAGTTATAATCATCAAAATTAAAAGAAATAAACATTTGAAATATATCAGTCTGTGTGTAATGAATGAATATAATATACAAGTTTCACTTTTGAATGGAATTAGTGAAATAAATCAACTTTTTGATGATATTCTAATTATATGACCAGCACCTGTATACTTCATTTGACTTGTACGCATACACAGGCATTCAACGCATGCTCAGTTTTGAGCAATCTCTCACCATGAGTTGTAACCCATGTAAACATCTTTGCATTCTGTCATGCTAGAGTTGTACAACATGAATTAGAGCTAGGCACCATGTGAAATTCACAACAATGGGTAATGTAAACCTTCTGTTGAAACATTTCATCAGTGTTGGGCACGTTACTTTAAAAAAGTAATTAGATATAGTTACTAGTTACTTCTCACAAATAGTAACTGAGTTACATCATTATAAAAGTAACTAATTACCAGGGAAAGTAACTATTGCGTTACTTTTTTTTTCTTTTTCAAATATGTCAAATAACTTGGATGGCCCCAATATTAAATATAAGTCTTAAAATAAATTATGCTTGATCCGACTAGTGACTCATGATCCGCTCTTGCTCACGACATGAAATTTCTCTGTACTGTACTACGTATTGGTAGCCATTAAAGAAAACCAAGTTTCATATTTATGTTTAAATATGCCTGTTATTTTTTAAATTCATCTATTTGATTATGAAAAGTGAACAGCATGAGTAAGGCAGAATACATCATGAGATGCGCAATGTGATTTTGACCACTTCATTAAGTTTTGTTTAGTAGAAAGCCTTTCTTTAAAGTGAATTTCGTTTTTGTAAAAACTGTATCTTAATTTAAATCAATGTTTCATCAACCAATTACCTGGATTTCATAAATAAGAAGCAAAAATAGCAGACAATATAATAATGGCATGGAGGCGCGGGCGTGATCACTTGCACGTGAACTGGAACGCGCCTTAGGCTAAATGAACCGAAACTCAGCGTATAGGCTGCTTGCCTCACAGACATGAGAAATATATCTATAGAAAGCTTGAAATGTCTACTTTTAAACAAATATTTCAAAACGAAAAGAAATAGGCTACTCTCTGATTATGTAATCCGAATGAAATGTGCATTTTCTCTAGGCGCGTCCATGCGGAGATGATGAGAGTCAGCAATGTCAACTTCATCTTCGCAGCCGACACTGATTCAGAAAACATTTCTTTATTAATAAACAATTCAAAATGTCTCCTTGCTGTTTTTGTCACATTCATAATCATTACTTTTGCCGGTTCTTTATGGCAAGCTTTATGCGTGCGCTTGAGTGCTATATAGCCTATATTACATAAACGCTCATTATTATGGTTTATTCTCTCCAGTATTTAAGAAATTAAGTTAATAAAAATATTTTCAAACCAGCATGTCACAAAGGGTATTCTGGTTTGAGCTCGCGCTCCGCTTGCATGACACACACACACACACACACGAAGCATTGTACATTATTATCAGTTTAAAATTATATTTGTGTATGACTAACCTGTACTATATCTTTACATCAAAATGCTTTGCAGGTCTAAAATGTAGTCACACACCAATCGTCATCAGTTAGCATGTGTCCCACCCCAACACACACACCAGAGAAAAAACTTTGCAGGTCCTATAGCTAAGAGAGAGAGACTCGGATGAAAACCGCTTCAGTGAGCTCAATTATAGTAACGCGGCTTTTTTTGTCAGTAACAGTAACAGCGTTGTAACGGGGGAAAAAGTAATTTGTTTGATTACTCGTTACTGAAAAAAGTAACGCCGTTTATTTATAACGCCGTTATTCCCATCACTGCATTTCATGGATCTAAGCCACATAGTGCCGTGGAGCTACTTCAGCTCAGCACATTAGAAATCATCCTCCAGCTTACCAGCATGTACGGAAGCAGGTCAAAGAGGCTGCGGATCAGCTCCCGGACCACCCTAGTGCCGGACGCCCCCTTTTCCTGCAGGCTGTCAGGCTCAGGAGCCCCTCGTGGCTGGAGCAGGACCCTGAGGAGGCTGTGTCTGAGCAGAGCGTTTTCTGGCAACCTCTGGGGCTCGCAGTACAGGTAACGAAGGAACGGTACCAGCATTTCCACATACACAGGCTCATCTCTGAAGAAAAACACATCATAAATACACTTGCAACTGTTTAAAAAATAAATCTGGCATGTTATTGCAGACTATAGGCAACGTGAAGAACCCGTGTCAGACAGATGGAACGCGGGAGAGAGGGAGACAATTAATATTCAGCGCAACTATATTCATTTTGCTGAAATATCTGTTGTTTAAAGTTAAATTTAGATTTAAAAATCAACATGTCATTCAAGTATTTTATGAGAGTAGTAACTGTAAAGGCATAACATGCAATTGAATATAAATATAAGACGTTTCTTATAGCCTATATTACAGGATAAAGAAATGACAGTAAGAGGTGATTGTGTCCAGAGTGACTGTGTGTGTTCCTGCAAAACATTTATCTTGCCTGTTTGTTAACACTGAGTTTGTGTTTTTCTTTTTTATCTTTATTACTATCTTCATTTTTAATAGCAGAGATTAGTAGAGATTAATAGATTTAATTAGTAGAGATTTAAACTATATTCACTATATACAGTGCTAAAGTTATTAGACATCTGATACCCAGTGTATGGTTTGTGCCACAGCTGTCCTAAACGATCAGTATTGGTGCTAAAATCATTTTTCATGTTTCTGTAATGGTTAATCCACCAGTATGTGTAAGCTCTTTAGTTACAGCAGTATTTCTAAAGCTACAATATATTTATTGTTATCCATGAATTTTTGATTTTACTGTTTTAGCAGGAAAAAGTAAAACACTTCAGACATTTCAGACGCCCAATTACAGTCAATAACAACATTTTTTGGATATTATGTGTGAATATTATTTAGAAACTATTTAGTTGTTTCAGTTTGTTATTTTCCTAATAAATGGCAATACCATTTTTAGCTTTAAACAAGTTTTTGATAGAATCCTAAAATATTTGTGTTCTCTCTTTATTATGACAGGTAGTCTAATAAATTAAGCACTATGTTTTCATAGCATTCAATTGGCACATTTGTTTGAAGTACATTGGGCAGGATGTGCAATACAGTGTTTTTTTGTAAATAAAATAAAAATAAATAAAATTAGGATTTTTATCCGAATAATCAAAAAAAATAATCGGCCAACTAATCGATTATCAAAATAATCGTTAGTTGCAGCCCTACATTTATTTAAGTGTTTTTGCTTTTTCACAGAACAAACAGAACAACAATGAAAAAAATATGACAAAACAATAGAACATTTGAGTGACAAATGTATACAAAGACTTAAAGGGGTCATGACATGTATAGGAAACAATATCAACACCCACTCACTATTGCACCTGAGTTTGAGTTTTGAAAACATTATCCATATAAAACCTCATTTACAAAAACAAAATGCTCTGAACAAACATATAATCCTCCGAAGTGATCCAGGATGCCATTAAAATAAACCATCAACTTGTTTCGACTCTGGGATCCTTCTAAAGTCTGTACAGAGATGCAAATGAGCTGTTTAAATGGGACCAGTCAAAGTGAACGTTCTTTTACTCTTCCATTTATCTTGTTGTCGACAGACTCAAGGGCGTGGAGTATGTCAGAAACTATAATGATTATAATGGGTTCTGTTTGCTTTTGATGACAGTGTAGGCAAATGTCAGCTGTTAAGCGACAGAACGCCAGTGGGCGGGGTCTATGGTGCGATTATGTATAACTATTTGTCGATGTCTTACTCAGGAGGCAGGCATATGGCAAATGCATCTGTGACGTCAACATCCCACAATATCCAAACAAACCGTTTTTGGAGCTTGATTAAACAAATGCTTTGTTTATAACGAGGAGGACGCTTTAAACTCTGAAACTTGCAGGATGTTTTAATGGCACAAATACCTCTTATTTGTCAAAATATCAAGGCAAATTTGATTTCTCATGTAAGGACCCCTTTAGGATGTTCTAAAATTTTGCCCAGATTTGATCAAATCCTTCAGATTTGTCATTGTTAGCTAATTTCATACTTGTCTGTAGCCAGCTGAAGAAAGTCATCAATTTCCTGGAGCAGAGCGGGCCAGCAGTCGGGACGGTTTTCCAGCACTGTGATGTAGGGATGAGGAAAGCTCCTAAGATCAAACACATATTTAAACGTCAAAACATAAAAAAAAAATCAAAACTTTTAATAACTTTTTTTAATAAGGCAATACATACAAAACATCTTCAAATCGTCCTCTATTTTTAACGCATCAGTCACCTTTTGCAGTTGTTTCTTGGATGTCTATGCTATGCTGGTGATTAATATCTACCCTTAATGCTAACACACAAATAAAGGCCCTTATATGAACAAACACGCATGCTCTTTTATCCTAAGATTAATGAACTCATCCAATTGCCTGATCATGTTGTTTGTGTGTGTCTTTGGCACTGGGTCAGGCAGGAACATACAGTAGTTTATTAAGTTACCTTGAAAATCGTCTACATGGTAAATAGTCTCTCAGCACTTGAATTTATGGTCTGGGTCACCTCCAGACAGATGTTAGGGCTGCACCAAAGCTCTCCTCTCCCTCCACAGACATCCAACAGTTCAAACATTTGCTCATCTATCTCTTGTTGTTCCCCAGCCAACTGGTGCGGCCATCACATTATCAGGGTTCATCCATCAGGGGTGGTTTTCGGCAGACAGCCACAACATTAACTGCCAGACAAAGGCTGACTGACACATTGACCTCCATCGCACTTATTTGAAATGAAAGTTTAGAGCGAGACTTCTTAACCAGAAGAGACGTTTAAAACTTTAGCAGTAGAGGAGAATTTAGAGGTTTGAGCCTGCAGAAGTTGGACTGAATATACAGCACTCATAGTGAATGAAATACATTTTATTTTATTTATTATATTTCCAGAGTTGTGAATTTGCACTCTAAAAGGAAAGAGCTAGATTAAAATAATATTAAAAAACAAAAAACAAAATAATATAAAGTATTAAATAGAAAAGAAAATAATAGATAACACATATTATTGTGCCTTTGCTGGACGTGTGCCAAAACAATCATAACACACAACATACATATGACCAGTCAGTGTATTTTGATTTACGAACAAATGGCTGTTATTTTTAGTCAAAAATAGAGTTAGAATTAGTCTCTATTAGTCTCTAATTTTTTAATTGACATCTGATTGACATACATTAGGCTTTAGTAAAAAAAAAAAAAAAATTAAAGAAATTAATACTTTTATTCAGCAAGGATATAATAAATTCATCCTAAATAAAGTGAGAGTAATGAAATTTATAAAAATGTTACAACATATTCTTTTTTATTGATCAAAGAATGCTGAAAAAAAAATGACACTGAAGAATGACACATTTGACACTAAAGACTGGAGTAATGATGCTAAAAATTCAGCTTTGCCATCACAGGAATAAATTACATTTTAAAATATATTGAAATAAAAAAGTTATTTTAAACTGTAATAATATTTCATAACATTAATGTTTTTACTGTACTTCTGATCAAATAAATACAGCCTCGGTGAGCATAAGAGACATATGTTCCAAAATAGCATAGTTTTGTTTAGTATGCAGTTAAGAAACACTGTGCTCAAGACAAATAAATAAGATTAACAGTTTGAGCTTTTAATCTATGTCTTTTTTCTGTGGAAAGAGTTGATTTATTCTTCTACAATCCCAACACAACCCCACCCTAACCCTCTCTGCTTCTGTTGGATATCTACAGTAAGTGGCTTTGTGACCCCAGAGCAGATTGCAGAGGATCCACCAAGCAGACGGACACAATGAGCACCAGTGGGCATCTTCCATTAATCCTCAAGCCCACCCTCTGTGCCCACCCGTGCTAAAGGCCAAGCACCAATCCCAGGCCAGCACAGAGCCCTCGACCCATTCATCTTCTCACCGGGGAGAAACTCGACAAAGGAGGAGAAATACATGGACATTTGATTCATTATTAAATAACTTATCATAAGAGGACATATAGTCCAGGCTTAATTCACTTAAATAACCAAACAAACAAAAAACACGATTGATTAAAGTTGATATGCGAGCTGTAAGGGCCATGACACACCAAGCCGATGGTCGGCTGTCGGTGAGTGTCTGTTTGGTTAGTTTTTGTTGTGTGTTCCACACATCAGCTATAGTCGGGCTCACGTTGTCGGCAGTTCGCCCGATTCAGCATGTCGAATCAGTGTTGGGAACGTAACTGAGAGAGATTGATTTGATTGGCTGTTTAGTTCAGAGAACATGTCAGCGCATGAGCATAAAATTTAAAGTGATGAAAGTCAAGACGGCACAGACAGAAAGCTGTTCTAATTTTACATAATCTTACCTGAGCATTAGGTAGGATCATCAGGATCTTACCCAAAATTTTAAATGGCAGTTCAACCTAAGAGGTCTTTATTTTGTTGCAGTTGAACAGGGGAGACAGTGAGCAAGAGGGAGATATGAAGGAAGCCTAATTTGTGCGCATCAGGGAGCTCGCGTTTTACTTTCGCTTTCGAACTTGCGATCGCACATACTCTGTGTATAGGGAGCGGCAGCGCTGAGTGCACATTCTACAAGATAAGACATTTATCAGATGCTTAGGGTCTGTTACACAACAAATTCTCCGCCATGGTCTTGTCAGTCATCTCACCTTACTCTCGTCACGTGATCAGTGAACTATGATTCCTGCTGCACTGTGTGCGACTCTGCAGCTTGTGCTGGATGAGCAGAGCAGACATTTACAATAGTTCACAATTGAAGCGACTGTTATCCAACTGAATTAAATGGTTTTTATTTCTGTAATAAAGGGAAAATGACAATAGAGGCGGTGCCGAGGTGGGCACCAAAATGTAATGTAAACATAGCTGCAGCATACTCTATGCTAATTTCTCCTTCATGGCGATATCACATTTTAATATCGTGAGATCTCGTCACACCCCTACTAAGAGACATTACAAAAGAGAAAAGGTCAGAGGAATATCACTAGAAAAAGAAGGGTTATGATCAGGCAAGAGCTTTAGGACCCGTGTTAATATTAGAAAAGTTTTTCACCACTGAGATCTAAGCGGGAAGACCTGAAAATGGACGCAGAGGTTGCGTTATTTCTGCTCCATAACACTGGTTTTACTATGTTTCACAGAACCAAGGTATGCTGTTGTTGTAATGTTAGCTATAGTAACAGGACAGTTTGAGTGTCATTGGGCCTCATGAAACTCATGAAACCTCATGAAACTTTCGTAAATATATGAGTAAATTCTGTGTAATTTGCTTATAAAATGTACCTTCCCAAAAACTCTCCTCTGGATTCACAAACACTTTGTAAACTTCAGATTTGATAGTTAAACGTGTGTATGTTAATGAATTCCAATCATTCGTAAATAGGGCGCACGTCTATGCTCATTCACAATTAGCATAATCCCTGCCCATGAATTACAACCATGTTAATTAAGTGTCCAGGAACGCTGTGGAATCTTCTGGACCCACATTCTCATGATTGGCTCCAGTATATTGCATGAATGCAAAAGAGACTAATAGGCCATATGACAAACAATAAAAATTCAATTAACGTGTGACCACCAAAGCATTTTTAGCCAGCTGAGAAAATGCCTGGTGCTCTTCTGAAAACAGCCAGATGGTGATGCTTGAGAGCGCTTTGGAGCCGCAGCGTTTTTTTTTCAGCTGAGATGCTATGATTGGGAATATCCACAGCAGTAACATGTTACTAGTATCTCATTTTGAAGAATATTGCTGAATATAAAAATGCAGTCACCAGCAATATGAACTACTCTATTGCCGTTCAGTCGTTGTATAATTAGAAGGATTGGTTGGTGTAGTATTTGTCCCGCCCTTCCTCCACTGTGATTGGACGGCTGGGTAAAACGTGACAGTGACAAGCGCTGTTTTACCCAAAATGTACTTCTTTTGTACCAGCTAACATTTTGAAAATACAAACATTTTCATGAAACTGAAAATTTACGTCAGAACGGCTTTATGAAAGATTTACACAAAAATTAGAGACCCATTGTTTGTCTGGCGACTACTAACAAACTCTTACTTGTATATGCTCTTGTGTACTGTATGTTCATTTTTTGTTATTGTCATTCATTCGTCATCTTCACTTTATTTTTATGAAGCATTACTTGTATGTTTAAAATCTTCTGGGCAGAGTAAAAAAAAAAAAAAAAAAAAAAACTAAATAGTGACTTTCCTGGGTTTAGAACAAGTGGCAGCAGCTGTTGCTCTTGGAAAAGGCACTCACCTAATTGAATATGGACAGGTGAACCTTGCTCCGTTATCCCGCTGACTTGCCTGGATCTGCAGCAGCCTCCCAACCACTTTGATCAGCCCTTGAACATTCCTGCCCAGGCAAGAAACAAAACAGTCAACATCAGCAGATACTACCCAAGAAAAACCATGGACCCATTAATCCATCTGTGAAGCCCATATCATTTGTGAAAACCAAATAAAGCTGCTCAGTTTTGAAAAACAAACAATAATTGCAAATATGCAACCTAAACAAAGTAAGTAAAATCCAGTTTAACAAACGTATTCATTTTCATATAGCATGACATCTAATTATTGAAAGACAGAAGTAGAAGGGCTGTTCTTGAGTATGTGGTATGATGTGCAGTGAAAGAGAGCATATATACATGATCCAAACAGTAGTATGCAACATTGTTTTTGCTTGAGGGCATGTAACCACAGTTACTTTGCATCTTAACCCAATATAGCGTGAAAATCTTATATCCTGGCAATCTGAACAAATAACAAAGAATGTTGAAGTTACTTTTTTATATTACTGTGACCAGTGTAAGAGGTCATTTGGGTCTTTAATTCATACTTTGCACAGTATACATACTACATGAAGAAAAAACAGTACAAGAACTATGGTAGTATACTATTCCGAATGTAGCTAATGACATATTGGGATGCAAGATGAAGCTCCCTGTCCTTAACGAGAATACAGGGGGAGTGTTTCTCATACATTATAAATCATCTCTGCGTGACAACATGTGCCGTGTTTTCTTTCATCCCTCCTTCTCGACTCTCTCAAGTCTGACTGTACATTTCTCGGTTCCTATGGGTTTGATTACTGTATATTTTACCAGGAGGGAAAACATAACTCCACAGTGAAAGGAAATTCATCTTACCAGCTTTCATCTAGGCTCTTTCCTGGTACGCACTGCGCATAGCACAGCCATAACATGCCCAGCTTTCAGCTTTTCAATCAGCATATGTACCAAATATCTGCTTAATACTGGATTTTTTGGGACTATGTGCATGCAAACTCAGATCTTGCTGAAAATAAATGTGCTATTTAGCACTTAATAAGTTCCAAATAAAGTCTACAAAATCTTGAAATTAGTGCTGTCAAATCGATTAATTGCGATTAATCACACACACGCATATATATATATATATATATATACACACACACACACACACACACACACACTACCGGTCAAAAGTTTGGACACGGTAAGATTTTTAATGTTTTTAAAAGAAGTTTCGTCTGCTCACCAAGGCTGCATTTATTTAATTAAAAATACAGTAAAAACAGTAATATTGTGAAATATTATTACAATTTAAAATAACTGTTTTCTGTTTGAATATATTTTATAAAGTAATTTATTCCTGTGATCAAAGCTGAATTTTCAGCATCATTACTCCAGTCTTCAGTGTCACATGATCCTTCAGAAATCATTCTAATATGCTGATCTGCTGCTCAAGAAACATTTATTGAGTAAAATTGTACAAAATATTTGTGTACAATATATTTTTTTTTTTCAGGATTCTTTGATGAATAGAAAGTTCAAAAGAACAGAATTTATTTGAAATATAATCTTTTGTAACATTTTAAATGTCTTTACTGTCACTTGTGATCGATTTAATGCATCCTTGCTGAATAAAAGTATTAATTTCTTTAATTTCTTTTCAAAAAAATAAAAATTCTTACTGACCCCAAACTTTTGAACGGTAGTGTATAATGTTACAAAAGCTTTGTAGTTCAGATAAATGCTGATAAATGCTATATATATATAATTAAATGTGTATATATATGTTTTTGTATATATATGTACACTGTGTTCCAAATTATTATGTAAGTGATGTATCGGTAGAATTTCAGTACAATAAACATTCAGATTTTAGTTTTTCAAAGAAAGTGTTTGTTTGTTTTATTTCTCCGTATCTTTTTAGATAACTATTATCAATCTCAGACAGGTTTGTTAAATAGTTTGCCATGCCTACTTAGGTAAATGGAAACCCTACTTAAAGAGGTTGTTCCACATCATTAAGCAAGTCACAGTTCTCATGCAATATGGGGAGGAAGAAAGATCTTTCTGAAGATGTAAAGCATGAAATGGTGCAATGTTATGCAAAAGGCATGAAAACAACTAATACTATGTGAAAAGTGAATGGAGATTGTGGAACTATCATAAGATTTGTAAGTGATTTAGAGCACAAGAGAACTCGGTCAGATAAAGGCTTAAAGTTTCTGTCAAATAAGTTAATTGTATTAAAAGGACAGCTGTAATAAAAAAAAAAAAAAAAAGCAGCAGGTATTCAACTGGTGTCTTTGGAGTCTCAAGAACCTCTCCATGCAGGCTGGCAGTTATGTGTAAAATTGCATTTCAGTCACCCCTAACCAAACCTCACAAAGAGAAACATTTTCAGTGGGTGTAGAAATACATTTTCAAACAGTTTTATTGCTGTGGTGTTTTTTGCAGCATGGGATAGTGCATAGTGCATTGTATTTCAAAAGGCATTATCCTTTTTATACCAAAGCTGAAAATGGCCAGTTATAAACTCCACATATCTTGATGAAGTCATTTTGACACCCTCAGAGACCCTAAAGGGACCTTCCATCTCACTTCCCAACATTCCAGCCCAAATCATCACCCGCCAGCTCCCTGCTGACGTCACAGTCTTGTTGGTATGTGATGGCCATTCACCAACCATCCAGAAATCCATCCATCTAGACCAGGGGTGGGCAAACTCAGTCCTGGAGGGCCACTGTCCTTGCAGAGTTTTGCTCCAACCCTAATCAAACACACCTGAACCAGCTAATCAAGGTCTTCAGGATTACACGCAGGTGAGTTTTATCAGGGTTGCAGCTAAACTCTGCAGGGACAGCGGCCCTCCAGGACCGAGTTTGCCCACCCCTGATCTAGACCATTCATTGTAGTACAGCATTTGTCAGTGAGTAAAACTATTTAAAAATGAGTCTTCATTTATTTCTACACCCACTGTAAAAGTTTCTCTTTGTGAGGTTTGGTTAGAGGTGACCAAAATGCAACTTTACGCACAACTGCCATCCAGAACGGAGAGGTTCTAGAGACTCCAGAGACACCAGGAGCTTCAAATACCTGTTTGCTGCTCAACACCGGCTTTTTTAAATTTATTTTTATAGCTGTCCTTTTAATACAACTAATGTTTTTTGACAGAAACTTTCCTTAAAAGTTCTGCTGTGCTCTAAGTTACTCACAAATGTTATGATAGTTTGATAATTTACATTAACTTTTCACACAATATTAGTTGTTTTCATGCCTTTTACGTAACATTGCACTATTTCATGCTTTTCATCTTCAGAAAGATCTTTCTTCCTCCCCATATTGCATGAGAATTATGACTTGCTTAATAATGTGGAACAACCTCTTTAAGTAGGTTTTCCATTTACCTAAGTAGACCTGGCAAACTGTTTTGTCTGAGATTGATAACAGTTATCTAAAAAGATATGGAGAAATAAAACAAACAAACACGTTCTTTAAAAAAACTAAAATCTCAATGTTTACACTGCAAAAAATGCTGTTCTTACTTAGAGTTTTTGTCTTGTTTCTAGTCAAAATATCTTAAAGTTCTTAAATCAAGAAGCATTTTCTTGACAAGTAAAAATTATTTTCTTGTTTTCAGAAAAAATAAGTCAAAATTAAGTGAGTTTTTCCTTAAAACAAGCAAAATAATCTGCCAGTGGGGTAAGCAAAATAATCTTATATCAAACCAAAAATAAGATATATAATCTTGTTTTCAGGAAAAACTCACTTAATTTTGACTTATTTTTCCTAAAAACAAGAAAATAAATTTTACTTGTCAAGAAAATGCTTCTTGATCTAAGAATTTTTAGATATTTGGACTGGAAACAAGACAAAAATTCTAAGTAAGAACAGCATTTTTTGCAGTGTATTGTAGTGAAATTCTCCTGATATGTCACTTGCATAATAATTTGGAACAGTGTATATACACACACACATACATACACACACACACACACACACACACACATATATATATATAATATAATAATATATACACACACATATATTATGTAAACAAAAACGTTTACGTTAGATTCGATTAATTGCGATTAATTGATTTGACGCTCCTAGTTGAAATAACAAAAGTTATTGTCAAAGCTGCCAGTTCTCAGAATATTTCATGTCTTTTCTACACTCTCCTAAATCAGCAAAAAATAATTAAGAAAAATGGTGAGATTATTGACATAAGAAGCCCTTAATTGGTCCCTTTTGTAGTATTGATGCCCAATATCATAAAGGTAAAAATAACCATAAACACCATAAATATGGCTTTAACAGCACAAAGAAAGTCTCCATACCTAAATCAATCAATCAATCAATAAGTAAATAAAGTAAGCAAGCAAGTAATAAGTAAAGATACAAAGTAAATAAGTAAATAAATAAAAGTAAATAAAACATACCCTCTCATTTTTCATGTGCTTAACTTTAAAGAAAGTGAAAAATGAAAATTCTGTCGTTATTTACTCACCCTCATGTTGTTATTTTTTCCGTGGAACACAAAAGAAGTTATTTTAATCGTTACACAACCTCTGCCATACTGCAGTATTTCATAGTGATGAATTGCTGGCAATCGTCAAAAAGCACCAAAAAAGCAGCACAAAAGTTGTCCATAAGACATATAGCGCATGGCTTCAGAGGATCTTGTATAGTCATATTGACTATTTTTATACTGCTTTATGGTGTGTTTTTTCTTGACAGTGTCTGGTCACTATGAACTGCTGTCGTAAGGCATAGCGATTTATCAAAAATATCTGCTTGTGTTCCACTGAAGAAAAACAGCATACAGGTTTGGAATGACATGGGGGTGGGTAAATAATGACAGAATGTTTATTTTTGGGTGAACTATTCCTTTAAAATTCAGGGATGTATGATGAAAGGGTACATTGTGTGGGTAGCTGCTCCATGTGATGGTGATGACAGCAGCAGCCGTGAGGGTGTGCAGTGTGTGTGTGTGTGTGTGTTGGAGACACATGAGCTGACTGATGGAGTAGGCTGCATTTTTTCTGAATATGCAGATGTGCACCCTCAGTCTACTGCTTATCTTCATCCATGAGTCCAACCAAAGGGAAAAGGAAGCATGTGGGCAGGTAACTGAGGTAATCCTCTAAAAACGCAATACACTAACCCCATTACAGCAGCAATAAGATCATCTGTTTGTTTGTGCTTTAGAGTTAAGTAAAAATTTGAGTAAAACTGAAAATTTTGTTCTCTAAGTTATATTATTAACCTTACTTTCATGTTATAAGTTAAACAGATGTTATATAAAACTTAGTCTTGTCAACATTTTGGAAATTGTTTTTGTGTTCATTGAGATATTGTTTAAAATGTTACTTTTCAAAGGGGGTGTACTCATTTACGCTGAGCACTGTATAGAGTACATGTAATCTGGATTACATAATCAGATTCCAAAAATTAGATTACATTACGCTTTACAATACTTGTAATCAGACTACAGTTTATTGATTACATGATTGCATGTTATTCTCAAAATGGTAGTAAATTTTTTATAATTCATTGATTCTCCCTACTATTTTTTTATCTTTTAAATTTCTTTTTCTATAAAAGTCTACTGCTTATATATGTTCAGAAGGTCTCCCAGACTTGTGGAATTGCACAAAAACTGAGCAAAACAAAGCATTTGATCAATGGATTTACAGAAACCATTTCACTTTTAAGAAGTGTTTTCTCAACATTGCAAAATTGCATATCTAATCAGCTCCTGACGAACACATTAAAGGGTTAGTTCACCCAAAAATGAAAATAATGTCATTTATTACTCACACTCATGCCGTTCCACACCCGTAAAACCCTGTTAATCTTCAGAACACAAATTGAGATATTTTTGTTGAAATCCGATGGCTCAGTGAGGCCTCCATAGCCAGCAATGACATTTCCTCTCTTAAGATCCATTAATGTACTAAAAACATATTTAAATCAGTTCATGTGAGTACAGTGGTTCAGTATTAATATTATAAAGCGACGAGAATATTTTTGGTGCGCAAAAAAAACAAAACAACAACATATTTAGTGATGCCCGATTTCAAAACACTGCTTCAGGAAGCTTCGGAGCATAATGAATCAGCGTGTCGAATCATGATTCGGATCGTGTGTCAAACCGCCAAACTGCTGAAATCAGGTGACTTTGGCGCTCCCAACCGCTGATTGGACACGCTGATTCATAACGCTCCGAAGCTTCCTGAAGCAGTGTTTTGAAATCGGCCATCACTATATAAGTTGTTATTTTGCTTTTTTTGGCGCACCAAAAATATTCTCGTCACTTTATAATATTAATATTGAACCACTGTACTCACATGAACTGATTTAAATATGTTTTTAGTACCTTTATGGATCTTGAGAGAGGAAACGTCATTGCTCCCTATGCAGGCCTCACTGAGCCATCGAATTTGAACAAAAATATCTCAATTTGTGTTCCGAAGATGAACGAAGGTCTTACAGGTGTGGAACGGCATGAGGGTGAGTAATAAATGACAGAATTTTCATTTCTGGGTGAACTAACCCTTTAAATATTATTTGAATTATCACTCAGTGAGTTATTCGACTATGTATTATTGTCTTTGGAAGGCTTTTGTCTTTCACACACATTAAAATATACAAATACACGTCATTTCATATTAACATGCAATGCAGGGATTGCCCAACTTTTTTGTCTGCTGAACCAGAGTGCTGCACACAGGCGGGTACCTGCGGGTGAACTGCTAATATTTAATGTAAAGGGTGGAATAATATTTACATTGTCATTTGCAGTGCGGGTGCGGGTCGGGAATCAACGGGCACAAGTTGAAAACAATGTGTATGATATTTCTTCAGGATTCTTTGATGAATAGGAAGTTCAAAGAACAGCATTTATCTGAAATTGAAAACTTTTGTAACATTATACACTACCATCCAAAGGTTTGGGGTCAGCAAGGCTGCATTAAATTAATCAAAGGTGACAGTAAAGACATTCATAATGTTTATTTTGAACTTTCTACTCATCAAAGAATCCAGAAAAAAATTGTACACAGCTGTTTTCAACATTAATAATAATAATAAATGTTTCTTGAGCAGCAAATCGGCATATTAGAATGATTTCTAAAGGATCATGCCATCACTGGAATAAATTACATTAATAATTTCATTAATATTTAAAATAATCACATTAATACACTACCAGTCAAAAGTTTGGACACGGTAAGATTTTTAATGTTTTTAAAAGAAGTTTTGTCTGCTCACCAAGGCTGCATTTATTTAATTTAAAAAAAAAAAGTAAAAACAGCAATTGTTACATGTGCACTCTGTCTTGGACTTGTTTTGGACTTGTGTTGTGCCATTTCCCGCCACTAGTTTGTTCCTATAGTTACTGATCACCTCATTATCACCACCAGCTGTGTTCCATCACCCACCTTGTTATCCTTTGTATATAAGCCCTGTGTTTCCTGTCCAGTGTTGTCCGGTATCGTTTGTGTCTAGTGTGGTTGTCTCTCCTGTTAATCTGCCTGTGGAACTATTAAAAGACTGTTTTCCTTGATCTCCTTCGTCGTGCGCATTCCTACAACCAGCTATTGTAACAGAATACCGGACCAGAACAGTTATACAGATTGCGGATTGTGTTTGTTATTTTCCGTTTCAGTGTTTTTCGTGTTTCACTTTTCGTTCCCGTCACTATGTACACACCTGCATTTCTGTTAATCTGCCTTGAGCAGAAGGACCGCTCCCTCGAGGCACATTTGGACGATTTTTTGTTTTTGGTACCAGCTACACATTTCCCGGACAGCAGCCTTTGCAACTTCCTGTATGCCGGCCTCAACACCGCCACCAAAGCGCAGCTGTCTGGGGAAGGGCCTCGAGGGAGCTTCCCTGAATACGTGGAGTGGGTGCTGGCGTCATGTGGATCTTCGATGACCGTGGACTTCTGCAACAACGACGCCAGTCCCACTCCCACTTCCAGTGCCCAGCCATCAACACCCTGACTGCGAGGATCGCAGCATGAGCCCACCGCAGACCGTGAGAAGGACTTCACCGTGATGTTCGAGCCAGCGCCAACGGGAGCGACCGAGCAGAACATCACTACGGAGCCTGAGCAACACGGGACTGACCAGGTGTGCGAGCCGGCTGTACCATCCGTCGCCGAGGGAATTCTAGTGGAATACGAGGGTATGGAAGTGAGCCCCACCCAACCCCCTGCCACTGAGAGTGAGTTTTTGGCATGCACTGGGGACTCTTTATTTGATTTAGGAGAGGTTAGCCTTCTACCTGTTTTGCTACCATCCGAATCTACCTGCCATATGTCTAGTTCTCTGGCCCCTCCCAGCCTCCCTCTCCCACCACCTCTCCAAAATCATGTTAAGACTCAGTCATCTTCTGAAGGATTTTGTTGCACTCTCCAAACCTCTCCTCTGTCCCAAGCCACGCCTGTCACCCTGTCATCACTGTCTCCCATCAGCCCTTCAGTTTCTCCATCTCCTCTCAGTGGTGGGGATCCACCTCGGGACTGCTGGGAGCCACCTCCTCCTGGGCTTGAGGAGCCTGGGGTTCCGCCTCCAGCCTCAGAGCTTCCACTCCCCCTCGACCCGTCGACCTGGCTCCTACACCCACGCTCCTCCACCCTCGCCGTCAGCAGGTACCATCGGGCATTCGGCCTCGCTGGGTTCCCTCCGGGCACGTCGGCTCCGCCTGGATCGGACTTCGCCACGCCTCTGCTGCGGACTTACGGGCCACTCGCTGCTCTCTGGCCCTCCACCCCTTCCGCTACGGCTAGCTCCGCCCTCCCTCAGGCTCCACCTCCGCCCTCGGTCGCTCCAGCTCCACCTCTACCCTCTGGATCCCTGCTTCCACCTCGGGGGGTCGTCGCTACGGCTCAGTCGCGGTCGCCCAGGCCATCGGGGTCCCTTCAAGTCTTCTGCGCTCCGGCTGCACGGTGGGCTCCAACTCTGTCATCGCTTCCGGTCGTCCCCATGGTGGCGTCTATGACTACATCACCATGGCTCCTCCCGCCTGCGACGCCGCCATGGGGCGCAGTCGTGGCTGTGGCCTGGATGGGTATACTTCTTCCTCTGTTCAAGGCACCTCCCTGGTCTTCACCACCATCTGCACCTCCCTGGACTTCTCCATCACCTACACCACCCTGGAATCCTGCTCTTCGCCTCCTCCCGGTTAGCCGTCCGCCTCCTGAGCCGCCTCCTACACCTTCTTCAGCATTCCAGCCTCATCTTCCCCTCTCCACGGCGCGAGGACGCGCCTTTCCGGGAGGGGGCGATATGTTACATGTGCACTCTGTCTTGGACTTGTTTTGGACTTGTGTTGTGCCATTTCCCGCCACTAGTTTGTTCCTATAGTTACTGATCACCTCATTATCACCACCAGCTGTGTTCCATCACCCACCTTGTTATCCTTTGTATATAAGCCCTGTGTTTCCTGTCCAGTGTTGTCCGGTATCGTTTGTGTCTAGTGTGGTTGTCTCTCCTGTTAATCTGCCTGTGGAACTATTAAAAGACTGTTTTCCTTGATCTCCTTCGTCGTGCGCATTCCTACAACCAGCTAATGTAACAGTAATATTGTGAAATATTATTACAATTTAAAATAACTGTTTTCTGTTTGAAAATATTTTAAAATGTAATTTATTCTTATGTTGGCAAAGCTGAATTTTCAGCATCATTACTCCAGTCTTCAGTGTCACATGATCCTTCAGAAATCATTCTAATATGATGATTTGATGCTCAAGAAACATTTATTGTGTACAATTGTACAAAATATTTGTGTACAATATTTTTTTTTTTCAGGATTCTTTGATGAATAGAAAGTTCAAAAGAACAGCATTTATTTGAAATATAATCTTTTGTAACATTATAAATGTCTTTACTGTCACTTTTGATCGATTGAATGCATCCTTGCTGAAAAAAATAATTAACTTCTTTAATTTCTTTTCAAAAAAATAAAAATAAAAATTCTTACTGACCCCGAACTTTTGAACGGTAGTATATAATGTTACAAAAGCTTTGTATTTCAGATAAATGCTGTGCTTTTGAACTTTCTATTCATCAAAGAATCCTGAAAAAGAAATATTGTAAACAAATATTTTGTACAATTGTACACAATAAATGTTTCTTGAGCATCAAATCATCATATTAGAATGATTTCTGAAGGATCATGTGACACTGAAGACTGGAGTAATGATGCTGAAAATTCAGCTTTGCCATCACAGGAATAAATTAAATTTTAAAATATTTTCAAATAGAACACAGTTATTTTAAATTGTAATAATATTTCACAATATTACTGTTTTTACTGTATTTTTAATTAAATAAATGCAGCCTTGGTGAGCAGACGAAACTTCTTTTTAAAACATTGAAAATCTTACCGTGTCCAAACTTTTGACTGGTAGTGTATACTGTACATTCAAATAGAAATTGTCATAATATTTCATAATGTTACTTGGTGACTAGACTTGGTGAGTATACAAGACTTCTTTCAAAAACATTTTAAAAATCGTACCGACACCAAACTTCTGAATGGTAGTGTACTGTATGTCAACACAGAAAAGAAAATAGCTTCTTTTCTCATTTCAAAATCATTTCTTGGGGTCTTGACTACAATGTTTATTTTTAAAAATGCTCTTCTGTGGTAATTTGCATCACATCTACAAAACCAATGGAGTCGACAATTTGCCGACCTCCGTGTGATCAACACAATAATCACCTACCATTAAGCACTTTTAGGACTGTAAGTACATCTCAGTGTGATGTTGGAAAACCTCATGGTAATGATAACAAAATTAGAGAATTTTCAAGAGCTTGAATGCATAAACACTTTAAAACAGTAAAACCAAAAATATGCTAATTTCCCAGCATGATAACTATTATTTTTATCAAAAAGGCATGGACAAACGCACTCCGTCCAAGGTGCAGGTCAAGAGAGATAAATCTAAATATATATGGGATCTGACAGCACACTCACTTGCAAAAAGTTTTTTTTACTATCCAACATTTTGGCACAAAACCTTTGTCAGTACCTTGCCGAAACGTTGGATAAAACAACTTTTTGCAAGTGAGTGTGCTGTCAGATCTCATATATATTTAACTATTATTTTTATGCCTGTGCTGTTCTTGTTTTAGTAAATAAATTAATAAAGATAGTTGTTTCCACATTTGCTAGTTAGTTTTACACAAATGGTAGTTATAAATACAGATCTCTGTAACACTTTAATTTAGGGTCCAATTCTCACTATGAACTAGTTTCTTATTAGCATGCATATTACTAGGATACTTATATCCTTATAAAAATACTTATAAAGCACATATTAATGTCTTATTCTGCATGACCATATTCTACATCCCTTAATCCTACCCAATACCTTAACCTAACAACTACCTTACTAACTATTAATAAGCAGTAATTAGGAGTTTATTGAGGCAAATGTCGTAGTTAATAGTTAGTTAATAATGAGAACTGGACCCTAATCTAAAGTGTGACCCAGATCTCTAACCTATAAATGTACTGCTTAAATGTACAAAGCCACAGGGTTAAAAGTCTATAAATACATAATAAAATATATAAAATTATAATTATTAAAAAAATATATATATATACAACATATAGTTGTCTTTGCTTACTGAACTGGGTGAAAATAGAGTATTTTAACATCAAAATCACTCATGACTTTTAATCTGATGCTCTGATGTGTAATTGGTCTCTGTTTAAATGTAAAACAAAAACTCTTTCAAAGACTAATTTCAGAGTTAAGAGAAGGGAGAGGCTAGTGCCTGAGGATGAAGATCCCCTCAGGGCTTGACAGGGTGGGAAGAGTGAATCATTTACAAATGCACCTGAAGCCAGAATTGACACTAAAATATGGGCTTAAAAATGTGTCAAAGGCCCTGTTTACACCTAGTATGAAGAAGCATTTGGCCAACTGGATCACGAGTAGATGGGTGAGACACATTCCTGTTTACACCTGGTGTTTTAATCTGTCTCTTTTGTCCACTTTCAACCACTTATGTCCTGATTTCTTTCTTCGATCTAATGGATGAAATATACTCACACAATTTACATATGAACAGGAAAGGAGGTGCTTGGTAGGTTTTTCATCTTCAAACCAAACTTAGGTCTTCAGCCGACATATTTAAATCCCGTCTGGCTAACGCACTTCCCATAATGTTTACCCATCAGGTCAGTAGTCACTTGTGATCAGATCGATGAAAACACTTCTTAATACCAGGTGGAAACAGGGCCAAAGAAACTGCATCAAGTCAGTATATTAGCCTATGTAGTTCACATAGAGCTTTTTTAAATTGTGGATGCCAATGGATGACAATCTGCATTAGTCTGTGAGAGCAAGATGCATGTCTGACAGCAGTGGACATCTGCATACCTTGCCGAGGGCAGGAGGTTTAGGGTGGTGTTGAGCACATACGGCAGATCTGCATGCCCCTGTTCCACGAGCAGCACCAAAGCATTACAGCAGGCCGAGCGGACGACAGTGCTATCACTGCTGCACTGCTCCCACAGAGACTCCAGCGCTTGCCCCTGTTGGTATGGAAAACAAGTTCAACATGCAAACCATTCTACACAAGCATAAAATATCAGAGAGTATGTTAGTGATGTTATCATAAACTGTCCAGAAAAACTAGAAGGCACATATTTCCTTTAAATGGGTAATTTCATGACAAAAATGGCTGACAGTGAAAATGATTGCTTTTATCAGCCAATACCAATTATTGACCGATACATCGGTGTAAAACTACTATAATAGTAGTACAATTATAGTATAAAATGAGTAGAATCATAATTATATAATTAAAAAGATTACATAAAACTGGCTAATGTACAATTTAAATGTTTATATGCAGCTCATTATTTATTAGACTGTTGATTATTAAAATTAATGTGATAAATGGTTTATATCATTGGACATGATGTTATTGCTCCTTGGCAGCCTGTCTAAAAGCATCTACATACACAAACCACTGCCTGTTTAGTCATTGAGTGAATGGTAAAAGCACTCTTTACTCATTGTACGTCATGAGGGGATTGATATAGAAGTCTTAAAGGTGCAGCAGCAAAAATTTTAAACAATGTGTTTAATTTGAACAATGTGTCCTAAGCACGATGTGATATGACCTCTAAGTACATGCAAGAATAATTGTGACGACTTACTTTAGTGGAGGTCTGACAAATCCTTTCATTTTGGCCTTTCTCTTTCAACACTGCAGTGACCAGTGTCCTCACAGCCTAGAATTCAAAATCCAAAAAGACATTAAATCTGGTTCTTCACATGCCTTCGGCAAACTAAACAACAAGATTATCAAAATTAAACATTCATATGAATGGATTTCTACAGGCCAGACAGGTTTGGTAGGACACAGTAGCGGTTTTTGGCACGGGCGAACCGGGCAGCCGCCCGGGGCGGCACTTTTTATGATACATGGGGGGCGGCATGAGCAGCTAAAAAAAAATAATAATAATCCTCTGCGCCGCCGCTGCGAAGCAGTTTTCATTTCACTGTGTGGGGAATTGGCAAATTGGCGCCCCTGCTTGCTGAGAAGGTGCCGTGCACAGAAGCTGTGTGAGAAGGGGAAAGGGGAGCGGGGCGCGGCGCGGGGGACAGTTCACCTCTGGGTCACTCCCAAATGGAACGGACGGGGATCCACTGTATAGAGCAATACTCTAATGGAATTAGTGGGCTAAAGTCAGTCACACCTCGACTTTCCAAATAACGCACATTTCATTCATAATATTATACATACAGGCCTATAGTTCCTGCACATTTTTGTTTTTCTGAATTGTGTGAAATGGCTAATAAAAATAGGTAATACAAAACAATTATGTGGTCACCAAGGTGAATTGGTTTAGTCTTGACTTCTGGTCGTGAGTGACAGTGTTGGGGGAATGGGAAATCTGTTGATTGTCGAGTGCCAAATAAACATAGAGATGGACAGGAAAAGGTCAAAGCCATCAGGTGCCCAATTCAGAAAAAAAAAGAAAAGAAGAAGAGGAGAAACGAGCAAAAGATAAAGGTATGCAACTATGTTCTCTCTGTATGGTTATTACAGTATTCATGTCATGAATGAAGGGCTAATGTTAATTGGTGGGTATAACTCTTAAGTTTGTTAGCCTTTTTGCTATGATGCTTGCTATGCTTATACAACAATTCGGTTTTAACTCAACAAACACGAGATCTAATTTCACCATAATATTGTGCTTTGCAACAAAACTGTTACAAGTTCAGTTATTATTTATTTCCATCAGTTGGGCTAACCTTAGGCCCTGTAATTAGCCAACGGAATTTTCAAATCTGTGTAATTATAATTTAAATCGGACTAGGAAGGGAGTCTCGCCCAGGGTGTAATTCAATGTAGAACCGCCACTGGCAGGACAGATAAGCATTTTACTGAAATTACTGTGGAATGTGAACCTCTGCTTTACCTGAGCTTGAATGAGGGAGCTGGGGAACTCAAACCTTGTCTTCAAAGTTTCAGTCATCTCCAGAAATCATGAATGATGCCCCATCCTAAAAACAAATATATCATATGGAAAATGTAATTTAGTCCCCATAAAAAGGCATTCACAGCCCATTTTACTTGCAAAATGAGACATTTTTGAGTAAAACAGAACATTCAGTGACAAAACAAAATTATCTAATGGGATTTGATTTGCTAGTGAAACAATTATCTAATGGCAGGTGAATGGAGAGGAGGTGTTAAAAAAGTAAAAGGGACCGATGATGCTAGTTGAAAAGAAAGCAAATTATCACATAAAAATTAGAAAGCCAAACATTTCTTCACAATAATCAATTCCGATGAATGGTGCCCAAGTTCAGGAATGTGCATTGACAATATAAAAAGGGACACTACTACACTACACAAAAATTTGGTGCTGGTAAGACTTTTTTTTAATGTTTTTGAAAGACATTTCGGTAACACTTTACGATAAGGTCTCATTGGTTAAAATTAGTTAATGTATTAACTAACATGAACTAACAATGAAAAATACATTTGTTACAGTATTTATTAATTCTTGTTAATGTTAGTTAAAGGGTTAGTTCACCCAAAAATGAAAATTCTGTCATTAATTACTCACCCTCATGTCGTTCCACACCCGTAAGACCTTCATTCATCTTTGGAACACAAATTAAGATATTTTTGTTAAAATCCGATGGCTCAGTGAAGCCCGCATCACCAGCAATAACACTCCCTTTTTCAGTGCCCAGAAAGCTACTAAAAACATATTTAAAACAGTTCATGTGACTACAGCGGTTCAACCTTAATATTATAAAGCGACGTGAATACTTTTTGTGCACCAAAAACACAAAATAGCGACTGTATTCCACAATATAGTGATGGGCGATTTCAAAACACTGCTTCATGAAGCTTCGAAGCTTTACGAATAATTTTCAAATCAGTGGTTCAGAGCACCAAAATCCCATGATTTCAGTAAACAAGGCTTCGTTACATCATAAGTGTTTTGAAACTTATGAAACTTTGAAACAATAGTTCACTTGACTCTGGCAGTTTAATACACGATCCGAACCACTGATTCGAAACAAAAGATTCGCAAAGCTTCGAAGCTTCATGAAGCAGTGTTTTGAAATCGCCCATCACTAGATATTGTTGAATAAAGTCATTATTTTGTTTTTTTGGTGCACAATAAGTATTCTCGTCGCTTTATAACATTAAGGTTGAACCACTGTAGTCACATGAACTGTTTTAAATATGATTTTAGTAGCTTTCTGGGCATTGAAAAAGGGAGTGTTATTGCTGGCGATGCAGGCCTTACTGAGTCATCAGATTTTATCAATATCTTAATTTGTGTTCCAAAGATGAATGAAGGTCTTACGGGTGTGGAACGACATGAGGGTGAGTAATTAATGACAGAATTTTCATTTTTGGGTGAACTAACCCTTTAATAAAAATCCAGCTGTTTAATGCTTGTTCGTGTAAGTTCACAGTGCATTAGCCAATGTTAAGAAATACAACATTTGATTTTAATAATGTATTAGTAAATGTTGAAATTAACAATTAATAAATGCTGTAGAAGTATTAATTCTTAGTTCATGTTAACCAAAGTATTTAACTAATGTTAACTAATGAAACCTTATTGTAAAGTGTTACCAAAATTTTTTACTGTCAACAAATACAATAAAAACAGTAATATTGGGAAATATTATTACAATTTAAAATAACCGTTTTCTGTTTGAATATATTTTTTTAAATGTAATTTATTCCTGCGATCAAAGCTGAATTTTCAGCATCATTAGTCCAGTCTTCAGTGTCACATGATCCTTCAGAAATCATTCTAATATGCTGACTTGCTGCTCAGGAAACGTTATTATTAATGTCAATGTTGAAAACAGTTGTGCTGCTTAATATTTTTGTGGAAACCATGATACATTTTTTTCAGGATTCTTTGATGAATAGAAAGTTCAATAGAACAGAAAGCTTTTTTAACATTATAAATGCATTTACTGTAACTTTTGACCAATTTAATACATTGTTTCTGAATAATAATATTTATTTCTTTCACAATAAAAATAATCTTAATGACCCCAAACTTTTGAATGGTACCTATGACTTCTTATTGAATTTAAGACTGAAAATTAGAGGGAACAGAATTTCTTAAATGTGTATATGCAACCGCGAATCAAGTCATAAGATGAAAAAATGAAGTCTTTCTTTAGTTGACATATTTAGGATTAACCCTCATTTCCTGAAATGAAGAAAATGACATACAAACTGACATCATCTGTTAAAAAAAGAAAAGAACAGCTGTGTGTCCATTTCATCTTAACACCTTATCACACAGATCACAGGTGTCAAGAGATCAACCACACCAAACAGGTGCAATGGGACAAAAACCGCCTTCAGGGCGATACTATTAGACTGAAGTTAGAATAACCCTACACCACTTCAAACTAATGTAATCTAAGGTGAAATTAAATAAAGGCCTGAGACATATAGTCTGCTTGCATCTAAACTCAGAAGATACAACCATCTGACAGATGGCACTGGCAACCACATCAATGGGATGCATTATTCACAAGTGACTTCTGCCAAAGCTTCAATGTCCGTCCAGTTGCGGACCGCCGACTTTGGCGTCTCATATGTTGTCTCATATGGACTCCCGGCGTAGGGTAATGGGATTACCAGCCGTTCATTTGACTGACACTGGCTGATGGCCACTGGAGATTGAGGTTTATACCATGGCACATGGGAGAAAGACAGACAATGCAAGCCCTAAAATGCTGCCCCTCCCCTCATGGGACTGATATCTGACAAGCGCTGCGTGTGCGTGATGAAATACCTGCTGTGTTTCCATACAGTGTGACAGTTTTACTACAGCAGCTCTACTGACAGCAAAGAGCGGCTTGGGCAAATCAGGTAAGATTCGAAATTCATTGACTTACATCCATTTAGTATCCAAGTTCAAGTGGTACTTTATTACTAAAAATGTGGATTTTATGTTGTTGTAGATTGTAACTGGGTGATAATTTGGAGACAAAATCAATATATCTTCAGAACAAACCAAGAATGATTAGTTTAAGCTTCTTATTTTGAAAATTATGTGCATTCAGTATTGGCAGATGATAAAAAATGGATTGTTGATTAAAAAAAAAAAAAAGATGTTAAAAAGCAATGTTTAGTCATGTTTGACTCAAATTTTAAAATTGCCGTCCTTTTTATAGGTAGAGGTTTGTATACAAATGTCGACAAACTAGTTGTTTGTTTTATCATATCATTATTTCACACAAGCTTTTGTCAGCAAAGCAGAGAATTAAAAATATTCCAGGGATTTCCAGCCTGTGGTTACTTGTCCAAATGCACAAAAGCTTCAGCTCTGGACTGCTTGCTCTGCACTGCTTGTGTGTCCACAATAATGCTTCATTGTTTAAGTGATGCTGTGTTTAAGTCACTGGCTAGACTACAATATGTCAGTTTTCAAATGATACCATGGTACTACTACCACAATGGACATGTATCACAGTAATAGCACCACGTAACGCCTTGTAAACAACATTTTACATGAATAAAGCAATCATTCAATACCATGTTATTACCATTTGATACCATAGTACCACCACAGTACTTTTTGTAAGGTTAGCTAGCTGCGGATATTAATTTAGCTCCAAATTTGTGAGATGGAATATTGTTATTCAATTCCAAATATGTATTTGGCGATGGAAGAAACGTTGCTGTTTGTATATTGCTGTAATACAGGAAAGCCGCTAACGAGCAGCTGTCAGTTTCACTGAATACTATATACTATACTAAATACTATAACTAAGTTAATAATGCTGTCGTCACATAAAGATGCAGGATGATGGGACATACATGATATTCTTACCCAGAGAACTCCTATATTCCTCTGAGGTTAAGATGCACTTTGCTAACTTTTTCGTGAAACCCTCCAAGCACCAACATGCTTCTACGGTGCGCATGGAGGACCAAAAATCGAAAAAGCGTTACGTTAATGTCACAGTTATTATTTCTTAACATTTTAACTGCAAAACCATGACATTTAGTTTAGTTAAATTATGGCACTCACAGTTTTACCTTTAGAAATACTAATACTTTTTTGTTAATTGAGGTCTTTCTTTATAATACAAAAAAAAAAGACCATTTTATGAATTATGTTAAACATATAGACTAGACATTACCTGTATACACATCTCTTGCATGCAGGTGTCCATGCATAGTGACTAAATGTGGCTGTATTATTTACTATATTATTTTATATTATATTATTGATTATATTAATTTATTTTTTAACAACTATATACATTTCTCCCTACATTATAACATTTTTTTTTTTACTAAAAATCATTTTAACCATAGGCTATTTGAACCGTAAAACTACATGTATGTCTTTTAATTTATAATATAATTTTGACTGAATGTTATGAAATAACAGTTAATAAATGAAAAGGTGTTTAAGTAGCATTTTCTTTTTTTTTTTTTTAAATGCACACATTGTGAAATAAGAACAGTGTAAACCAATATGAATATTAGTTTATACATAGTCAGTGATTCACATTTTATTGAAAAATTAACTGGGTATTAGTAGTTAAACAGTCGAAGAGCATAATATACGAGCATAACCTGCTACACAATATAGAAAATATAGCCTACACAAACAGGAGATAAATCGAACATGTTTAGTACAGTGCAAGTAATAAATACCTGTGTTGTTGAGCACTGAAAACGTGGTTTTACACGGGTTAATAGTGGCACTTCACTCGCTCGCGCTGCCATTGGCTCGTCTCGTGCAGCGCACCGACTGCGACTCGAGTGCACGCGCTGACACTCACGCGCATGCGTCTCACTTTACTCCTCAGCCTTTGAAAACTCAGAGAGCTCAATTAAAAGACCATGTCCGCCATCGGGCGTCTACAGTCCTCGGTGTCCTTATTTAAACCAAATTCTCCATGAAATAGCATTATCCCGTGGCCTCAACAATGGCCAGTTCGGTGAGTAGGGCTTTACCTGTTATATCGGTGCGATGTTTTGGATCTCCAGTGCCTCTGTTCGTTTTCGTCTGGTTTGGAAAGACGCATATAGGCTTTTCCAGCCATATTTCCATCGGAATACTGGAGTACAGAAGAACTAGTGGAGTCGTGCGTTTCCAGTGTATTAGTGCATGTCTGCAAAAGTGATGCGCTTGAAAGATTTCAAACAAAAGGAGGGCATTCAATAACAAATATTCAGAAATCTGACAGAATGCTCTGTTTCTGTCATTTATTCTGGTATGTTAAGGTTAAATAACATACCAGAAACTTATGATTCGACATTAATAATTATTTTGCTTTACATTTGTGCGGCTATAGAGTGGTTTTAACACGCACACACTCAGATCACACTGTTCTTTTATACTTAATAATTGGCGACATCATTATAAAGTGAACATTTGCGTGTTTTAGGGTGCCGTTCAGGTGAAGCTGGAACTCGGTCATCGTGCCCAGGTCCGAAAGAAACCCACCGTGGAAGGTTTTACGCACGACTGGATGGTGTTTGTCCGCGGACCGGAGCACAGCAACATTCAGCATTTTGTGGAGAAAGTCGTGTTTCATCTACACGAAAGTTTCCCGAGACCAAAAAGAGGTATGTGAAGCGATTTATTATAATTGTGGATTCTTTTGATTATAAAGGCTGGGATGATGTGTGATCCAGACTGAATGCACCTTGATGCTGGCAGACCTTGTCTGATGGTCTACTGTAGCGCTGCAGGGACAAAAAGTGCTAGATATCAGCGATGCATAAATAAGTATTTTAGCAATAAATATTTTGCATTCACGTGTGTTTACTTGAATAAATGCGGATAACTTGTTTGTCTCTTTCTGTTACCATTGACAACGCGCGGTAATGAGCGCGCGACAACTTATAAAAAGTTTCCAGAATAATGCGCTAGAATAATAACTCCTTTGGTTTTATCCTTGGTTAGTGGACTTGTATATTGTATTCTCATGGAAATTTAAGGGATTTCTCATCTCTGACAGTGTATGTATCATGTTAGAACATGTGAAGCCTTTGGTCAGAGCAAACTGAATAAAACGCTTTATTGTCGCGTCTTAATAAAAATGAGACCGGAATTTTAAAAATGTATATATATATATATATATTTTTTTTACATTTATTTGCGTTGTTTGTCTCATAATTTTAAATAATACATAATTTTATTCCCTAGTCCTCAATTAAAATGGTATACAGGTAATAGGCTACGTAAAAATGTATCCCTATACACTCCCATATTGTGCTGTTTTTGTGGGTCCAGTAAGTACACAGAAAGTGTTACAACCCTCCCCGTCTGGTTAGACATGGTATTTTATTTCTTTATTTTCAAACATGTAGATCTGTGGCTGTTATGTCAAACACGAGAACCTACTAATTCAGAATCAGATAATACCAGTTATGTCATTTAAGTTTATTAAACAGTTACCGCCAAATTGTTTTCTGTTTTTTACAGTCTTCTACAGTCACCTCAGAAGGTTGTTGGTCATGTATGAAAGTGATTTCAACCCCTGTAACTCATTCACAACGTTTCCCATAGTTCACATATACTATTATTAGACAACACCAACAACAGGACAGTATGGTTGTGTGTGTGTGTGTGTGTGTGTGTGTGTGTGAGAGAGAGAGATAGAGAGAGAGAGAGGGAATGAAAGCGTCTGGTGGTCTGAAAGGAGGAATGTAGGAGTAGCGGTTGATGAAAGCCTTGGAAGGAATTAATTAAAATATTTGCTGGTTTCCTCCCCTCGCCTGAAGTGTTTAAGCTAAGTTTGCTGTGACGTGCAGGGGGAAATGCTGGAGAAAGTCACTGTCATTACACACCATTTGAGGCGAGCATTTGCACTTTATTGAGAATAGTTGTTAGATCTTCTTTGTTCCAGCCAACTATTGCATGGGGTGTTTTTAGTGCAAATTGTGCATGTCATGAAGATAAGTAGATTTTTAATCATGCAAGTCACAGAAATGTACAGTCGCATGACAGAACCGTACTGTGGCTAAATTGTTTTGATTTAACATTTTGAAGACTGTTTTATTGCTGCGGTGGGAAGTCAAGCCACAGAGATTGGAAAATTGCACAGAAGGACTTAAGTTTATTTTGCTTCTGTGGACAGCTCAAGATGCATGGCTTCAAATGTATGCTAATATTTCCCTCATTCCTTTGCGTTATAGGTTTCATACTATGCCCGCCGCTGCAGGTTTGATTTATGCCACAGAGTCGTTATGTTTACGTAAGATCTGAAAGGGATGTGTGCTTCAGATCAGCTCTGAGGCTGTATGCATGTGGTGGTGACAGTGTGGTGAAAATCTCCCCCGCTATATTTATTTTCTGAAAACATTAAAACAGACTGTAAATCTAGGGCCGGACCTATTTTGGAAACCACTCGAAACATGCTCCTGAAGGTCTTCGATGACAAGACACACACTAAATGTGGGTTTGCTTGAACTTCTAGCCCCTCTCCCCTTTTCTTTGGCAAATGTCTTCCAGGGGCTGCTGAAAAAAAATGTAAAAGCAGCAGGGGGATACTTAACCTCTCATAAATCCTGCCTTATGACACCAGCTTTTAGAGATCCTACCAAACACCGCCTTCGACGTATATATATACCTAAAATGTTTTTGCGTTCTGATGAATTAGTAGTCTAAGTACTTCCTGCGGTCTGCAGCTTTGTTTATAATGGATCCAGAGTGTTTGCTTCAGAATGAACTCAGGGAAGAGGGTTTAAATCACTTAAGTTAATGTAGATAGATCTACATACTTTATGTTAATGTCACCTGGAACAGGATTTGCCTTGAAATTTGAACGTCGAATGACTACTTTTGTGAAATTTTAGTCCTCGTTAGACCCAGAACAAGTCAAAACGTTGATGAATAAACACTTTGAATATTTACATTTTCTTGAACGCCGTGAAAAATAGACGTCAGTATCAAACACTCCATGTGGCCTTCTGCGTAGTCGGAAGATAATTCACAACAGGACTCTCCGTGGAGGGGATGGATACAGAAACCTGCTTTCTTAGACTTAGAATTTATGGTGTGCTTGTAAGGTAAACAGTCAGGCTTATTATTTGGGGTCCCGGGAGGCTACGCCACCCCCCTCTCCCCCGCCTCTCCCTCCTCAGGGCTTTGATCTGTGTTAGCCGGTGTCGAGACGAGCCGAGGGGAAGTTAGAGGGAAACCTTGCGCACAGACGGGCTTGTGTTTGACAGTTTAATACCAACAGTCTCACCATACTGCCCTGAAAGGAACAGCTGCTCACACACTCACTGAGTTCTCCAAAACTCTTTACTCTAGTAGGGTGTGTTCTGTGGCAGCAAGTCCCTTTTCTCTCTCTCCTTGTTTTGTGTTTGAAGACTTAGTATTCGATGTTACCCCTTTCACAGCTGTTGTAGATTACACATGTTGCCTCCCTGTCTCTCACAGGGTTATGTGCTTCCTTGTGCCTTTCTCACAGTAATGCAGAATGTGATTTTTTTTTTTTAAGTATTCACCTTCCTAGATGTTGCTGGACAAAAAGCCTGATGATAGTTCACCAAAAAATTCTTATCAAGTCTTTCCAAACCTGACGCTCTTTATTCTATAACACACACACACAAAATAATTTGAAAGGCAAACAACATTGGACGTAATTGACTTTCATTGTATCTTCTTTTGTGTGAAGAAAGAAAGTCTTACTGGTTTGGAGTGACTTGAGGGTGAGTAAGTGATGACAGAATTGAAATTTTTGGGTCAACCACCCTTTTAAGGTCTTTTGATTGGTGCTTTTGTGGATGTTTCATAGCTACCTGGACATTTAAACAAAGGTGAAAAGTGTTTTTTATTTTTTTTGTTTTTTTTTGGGGGCTGGGATAAAGGGAGCGAACAGCCATGATTAGCAGGCATGCTGTGTAGCCTTGGAAACCTGATATTTTGTGCTAGTGCAGGAATAGGGGGGCAACAAACCCAAATAAATGGAGTGGAACATGGACGTTCATTTCACCTGCACCCATCTATGCCAGTTATGCTCTCAAAAATATATAAATGTCTGGTTTGTGACAAGTCACCATCTTCTACTTTGCAGTGGAAAACGTTGGTGTTTCTAGTCTTTTAGCCAGGGACACAAATATTTGGCTGACAATCTTGCGTCAATTAGGCATCCCATTCAGATACTAAGGTAAACAGCTGCCCACACTAGGTGATGAGGGTGTGCAGAATGTGTGTGATGTATTTTTGTATTTACTGAATTTATCTAGCCTTTTTATTGGTGAGGGTATAAAGAGGAAATGATAAAACAAGATTGTATCATCATTACATCAGTGGACCATGTCAGTATGTCTCTGAATTTGCTAGATTTGACAGTACACTTGAGCCCAATTGCTGGAAGAGCTTAAAATAACATAATCCTTCTTCTGTTTTTACTGCAGCAGCCCCATACAGCTTCATCTATGCTTTCTGGTGTTATATGGAGAAAGCAGTCCTTCAGTCTCTGTAATATAAACTCTGAGGTGGCATTCTTGCGGGAAAATTCATTGTTGTCAGATTCGTAAAGGATGCTCCTATATGTTAGTTGAGATATATTAGAAACAAACAAGTGAGTAGTGCTTTCTTGTGGAAAAACTAGCTGCTGTGAGTCAAGGGTTGGACTGAAATCCTTTTCCAGTATTAGTCTTCATCTATTGCTAAGGTGTTCTGAGTGTTTTTTCACGGTGTTGCTAGGGTGTTACCTACTGGTAAGGGACTGCAAAACAGAGATCATCCACTCATAACAGAGACAGTCCACTCATAAATACATGAATGAGAGAAATGTAGCACTCAACAGTGCTGGTCCTCTTTTTCAGCTGCCTTGTAGGATGACCACCGGTGTCGCATTTTGCGGGACAGTCCCGAAATAGGGAGCTGTTTGTATACTTATAAATGCGTTTGGTGTTTAAAAATCCATTTGCGCAGCTGTCATGTTCTAGCTAGAGTGGGAAAATGATGAACCAATGCTTTCGTAGAGAGGGTTTTTTTCCCTGCTGATGACAACTACGTGATACAGCTACACCAGCCAGGACTTCTTCTACTGGATAACCACCTGATTAAACCTGCCAGATCCAACTTTCCACTTTTATCAAGATAAGCTTGTGCTTGCTATGAAGCTTGTGTATGTTTCTGTTAAGTTATTAAGCAATATCTCATGCAAGTTTTTCCTTTGTGTTTTATATAATGACCAATAGGAGGTGCTCTAGGCATGTTGTTTTGACTGTTTTTCCCATAGACTGTAAAAAAAAGATGGACAGCGCATCTCTGCTTCCTTCCACTGTAGAAAAATGAAGCCAAAATATCCCAGTAACGGTCGTTGCCGATTAAGTCGTTTGGAGACTCAATCGCAAGCACAGCTGTCAATCATGATGTTACATCCTTTTTTGATAGCATCAAAAAACTAAAACCAAACACTTGAACATAGCTCTGCGTGATGAGAAACACCTAAAATGACAGAAACCATCTTTAGAAAAAAATTATTTGAAATGTAATTGGATTTTTTAGTTTGGCTCACGTCCCATTTGATTACATGGAGAGGGTGGGGTTTAAGACCTATACTGCAGCCAGCCACCAGGGGGCAATCGAAATGCTTTGGCTTCACTTTTCAGGACTTGTGTGGCACACTTGGGTTTTCCCTGAAGAGATAGACATTGCTGTTAAAAACAAAAGTTAAAGAGTGATGTGCATTTTTATCTTGAAATGAGTGTGTTTATTAAAATCAACAAATACAAGTTAAAGATGCACTGAATCCAGTAAAACTCATTTATTGTTTGCACAATCTAATAATAAAGGAAAATAAAGTAGTTGCTACTTAAGGAAATTTTAGTGTAAAATATGATTTTTATTTTTTATATATCACCTACTAGCCTGTTATTCAGTTCATTATATTTAGTAGACTGAATATGTCCCAAAGAGTAGCCTAAATTACATTGTATCACTCAAACCTGGGCAAATTGAGTGATAGTCACAGAGCCAGTCACAATTAACAATGTTTATTTGGCGATTTAAAACATTAACATGATGTCATGGCAAATAGGCTTTCCAACTAATGTAAAAAAAAACAAACAAAAAAAAATATATCACACACATGTCCCACATTGTCCCACAAATATACTGTCCTGCAACAGAGCAATAACCTGCTCTGTTCACCTTTGCTGCCTTGGTTTCCCAAAGTATTTTTCCCAGTCTTTTTTCCTATAGGGATTTTTAAAAAGGTCTTAGTTAAAGAGTTATAAGCCATGAACCAAACCAACCAGCTAAGAGAATGAATCACAACAATATAATCTTGATTTGAAGTAAACAGTATTAGAACATTGGACAGAAAGACAAAAGCGAAATGAGGGACAATGGGGAAAGAACTACAGTCCTAAAGCATTGCAAATGACTTTCGAAATAAAAACAATGTATAGATATATAAAACTATTTATTTAAAGATATTGATTATAGATAAAGAAACAATACATTTTAAAGTTATTGCAAAATATGCATATCTATATATACAATTTTTTAAATAGTATGAGATAAGGAAACATTCCCAATGCTTCATAGGATTGAGTAGCCGCTAAAGAGTTTTTCTGTCATGATTTGCTTGTTTCTGTTCTCTGGTGAAGATTTCTTTACAGGTTCATGGGTAACATTTTTCACATTGCATTCCACATTGAATTTAAAAATAAGTTGAAATACTGCAGATTGACGGCTTAAACAACTTTGAATGGGGTTTTTACTTCCGGAACCCATGATTTGAAATATGTTATTGTCCATGTCAAAATTAAAATTCCATAGTTGACTCAACCTTTAGTCATTCCAAACCTGTATCACTGACTTCCATGAGAACACAAAACAACAATGTACTGGTTATTTCCATGCAGTTACAGAGATTGATGACTGGAGGCTTCATAAGGGACTCGCAAAGTACTATAAAACATCCTTCATGTGAGGAACAACATCTAAAAAATGTAAGTATTTACACTACCAGTCAATAGTTTGGAATTGGTAAGATTTTTAAGGTTTCGTCTGCTCACCAAGGCTGCATTTATTTAATTAAAAATACAGTAAAAACAGTAATATTGTGAAATATTATTACAATTTAAAATGACTGTTTTCTGTTTGAATATATTTTATAAAGTAATTTATTTCTGTGATCGAAGCTGAATTTTCAGCATCATTACTCCAGTCTTCTGTGTCACATGATCCTTCAGAAATCATTCTAATATACTGATTTGCTGCTCAAGAAACATTTATTGTGTACAATTGTACAAAATATTTCTGTATTTCATCCTTGCTGAATAAAAGTATTAATTTCTTTAATTTCTTTCCAAAAAAAAAACTTTTGAATGGTAGTGTATAATGTTACAAAAGCTTTGTATTTCAGATAAATGCTGTTCTTTTGAACTTTCTATTCATCAAGGAATCCTGAAAAAAAAGTACACAACTGTTTTCAACATTGATAATAATCATAAATGTTTCTTGAGCAGCAAATCAGCATATTAGAATGATTTCTGAAGGATCATGTGACACTGAAGACTGGAGTAATGATGCTGAAAATTGAGCTTTGATCACAGGAATAAATTACTTTATAAAATATATTCAAACAGTAAACGGTTATTTTAAATTGTAATAATATTTCACAATATTACTGTTTTTACTGTATTTTTAATTAAATAAATGCAGCCTTGGTGAGCAGACGAAACTTCTTTTAAAAACATTAAAAATCTTACCGATTCCAAACTTTTGGCTGGTAGTGTATTTCACTGAAAATCTTCATGTCAATGGGCTTTTTACAACTGCAATTTGAGAACCAGATTTGTCAACTTTGTCAGCCCTGTCAACCAGATTAATGATCAAAAAGAACGATTCATTCACAAATTGGGCATTGTTAGTTCTAGATAAGCTAGAGCAGATGTCAACATTTTCAGTGATTGAGTCGTACAGACCACTTTTATGATGCTTTGTTTCCTTTTTAAACCCCGGATGCTCTAGTGCCTATTTATTGTAAGTGCAAGAAAAAAAAAAAAGGGCCAGTTCGTGCATTTCTCCTGTGTTTCGTGAAAGGCAAAGTCACATGGGTTTTGAATAACCAGCATGAGGGTGAGTAAAAGATGAGATAAATGTAACCTTTGAGTGAAGTACTACTATAAATGACCAAAATTGAATGAAATCATCCATTAGACGGATTCCAAACATCATTGACAATATTTAGTGCTATTCGATCTCTTTAATGTTTTTGACGCTGATAGGTCATTCATCATTGCCACTCAGCTCTCCCTTCTTGTGGTCCCCTAATGATCAGGTCAACATGTTTGCCTGTAGGCCTCTTTTCCTGAGACTTCTGTAAGCCTTTTAACTTTGCGTCCTGTTCATTGACTCAGCCCGAGCAGGAGTTAGGGTTGTGTTAGTGTCTTATCTTGCATATGCACAGAAAACCACAGAGTTTAAGCCCTCCTCAGGCAAGGTATGGCTTAGATGTCAGTGGGGGCTGCCTTCCTTTCCGCCCCTATTCTTCTGTGCGCTTGCCAGACCTCTTTCCCCTTGACGGGAAGCGATCCATCCTTGGGATGGATATGGACTGACTCCCTGCAGAGTGGAATTGAGGAGCGTAGGAATTTTATTCTGACAGAAAGTATGATTTATGAAATTGTAGACGTGGGGGCAAAATTGGGGAAGTGCCTTTTTGTTCTGGAGAGCCAGAGCGCTACTGTCCCTAAAGTCTATACGTTTAACTTGTGAAATGCTCGATGATTTGCGATATGTGTTGATGATGATTAACTTGTGACAGCAAAATTAATGAAGCAACTTGTATACACATGGATAAGTGTTTCTGATTGGTGGGTTCTGTCCCAAAGCATCGTCTTTTTATCTTGAAGTTAATTGCTGAATTTATGAAACTGTCCATTTCGTTTCTCAGCGAATTGCTTGGCTGTCTGCTTCAATTTGTTGGATAAAAATGTCAGTTTTGGAAGCACTACTGCCTCTTTGTGCATTACATTTTTAACAGGTTTCCAACAAGCCTTTCTGAGTATCTCTCCATGCATCATTGCACTCTTATAATGTAATCTTTTGAAATGATTGTACATTTTATGAGCAGTCATTAACTATGATTTCATTACTGGCATAGTGAGCTGTGAGCATCTTGCAATCGTGTCATTTTCTTGTTCGACAGTGCGCGCGCACACACACACACACACACACACCGAGCTAAAATAATTGGGTCTCTCTGGCTGTATTGCATGATATGTCTCCCCCTACATGTGGAATAAATTCTGCCAATTGGGAGTGTGAGTGTCACACATTTCTATTTCCCATCATGCCTGACTGTCAAATCTCTTCCCAGCGAAGGAACTCGCAGTGATCTTTTAACCATGCACATATCATTAAACTGTGAAGGCATGGCTGTTTCCAGCTCATACTTTGACCCGTTTAACATGTCACATGTTTGTGGCTTGTAAAAATTCACCTTTTTGAATATCTTGCATGCACAGTACGGCACATTGTGAATATGTTGGACCTTATTTATAATAGCGTTAACCTCCAGTTATTGCACTGCGATCTGGTGTGTGTGTGTGTGTGTGTAGCCTAAAGCTACCTTAAAATTGAATTTGAAGTTATTGCACCGAATAACTTGAACCGACTGTATTATTTCCTATTTCATTGACAATTTTTTCCTGTTTATTACTGTAAAGCAGCTTTATATATTTATTTATTTATTTAATTTTCATTATTATTGTTTTCAATTTTTAATGGTATCTGAATATAACTGTATTGGAAATTTTATTTTATTTTCCCTATTTTTACATTTAGATTTCACCAAATACTCACTAAAAGTTATTTTTTACTAATTGTAATGATTGACTAACAGTATTAAATGTAATCTTTAGCAAATCTCAAAATGAATATCCATTTTTTTGAACAGTACATTAAAATATTGTGATCCCTGTTCACCTGTAACATTTAAAACTATTGATTTTAGTTGTCACAATTTATATTAAGTGCGTCTCAATCAGCTCCCTAGTTCATTAGTCAGGGCACTGATCAGGGAGTCAGCCATTTTAAGGGCTGTCTCAATTGCAGAATCCTTCCAGGGCACTGAAACTTTCCCTAAAAAGTCCCACAATGCATCGTGAAAACCAGGGAGCATCGATGCTCACTATGCTCCCTTTAATGGAAGTTCTAAAGCGGGAAACTTAAATCACGTGCGCCAACTCCTTACACCTAACTGAGATGTTTTTAAAAAAATACAAACCATTATTTTATTATGTTTCAGCATAAATATACATCGCTAGATAGGTAATGAACATAATCTAGCTAACATTTATAATTTATTTACAGCTGAAATGTTGCAAGCAAAGCATTTACCATAATGTACTTTGAATAACATTACAAGTAATGTCAGAATGATATCAGCTCTGCTTTTATTCATAAAAACCAGTAGTGATGTTGTACAATGAGGACATTGTCATGTCACTGGAAATGGAGTCATAAGTGTCCCAATGTGTAGTGAGTCAGCGTCTGTTACTTTCCTTACCAGTGCCCGACTTTGTGTACACGATATACTGATTCATGAGCTCGGGAGCTAGGGGACTGATTGAGATGCACCCTTTGACAAAATTGAATATTGACCATTGCTCTATTATGAGCCAGGGGTGCGTTTCCAAAAAGCATTGTTAGCCAACTATGGTCGCAAGTTCCGTGGAATTGTGTAGGGAACGACACAACTTGTGACCAAAGTTGGCTTCGGGAAACTGTAATATTGCTGCATCCATACTAGCGTTGTCAAAAGCACAGACTTCGGTATCAAGTCGGTACTGAAATTTTAAAAATGTGACGATACCAGCATTTCCTCCTAGCATTATGAGCGCTGTTGAGCAGATTCTTAAAGACCTCTGATTGGCCATTGTGTACACATGCTCATCAGATATGTCTGAGATCGGCTACAATGATCAACGCTTCAAAAACATGTTGTAAATGGACATCAATGACATTCTTTACCGAGCACTTACACGGATACACACGTTAGACGCCTGCTTTCAAATGTTCCCGCTCCTGCTTTCAAACACTTCCGTGCGTTGATCATTGTAGCCAATCTCAGACATATCTATTGAGTGCATGAACACAATAGCCAATCAGAGGTGTTTACTATAATCATCTGTGTTCTTCTGAGAATCATTTATAGATTAGTGTATTCAGCGAATCAGTGCAATGGGGAAAATCTAGTTCCAATCATAGTGTGTGTGCCATATAATGGATAGCCTTTCCAATTATTCCTTAAAATACGACCTTTGACAACAGCAGTGCTTTCAGTACAGTTTTAAAACACTCATTCAAGAAACACAAGGCAGACGGTAGTTTGGAACTAGCATGAACGGCCCTGTAATTGTTTTACGACGCTGCAGAAATTATACCACCTTGTATAGGTGATGCACAAAGGGCTCTGTAGCCATGAAACTCCAGACTGCCTCCTATGCTGGCATGAAAGGAGCGGAAGAGGGAGGGAGAGACAGAATGAAGGGAGAGGGAGGGGGGAGGCTTGTGAGCAGCAGTCCAAAACAGGAACTGGGCCATAAATGCTGATTTTCCCCCGGTTTGGTGAGTCAAAGGGGGTGAGGGGGAGATGGGGAGGAGGAAGTGGTTTATTGAAGCATGGTTTATAAGGGCTGTCTGTTGGCAATTCTTTCACTCCTTTGCTTTGTATGTGTGCATGCCATAAAGAATTTGGCTCTGTCTTTTCTTTTCTGCAATCCTGGAAGCTGGAGTTTACGTTTGCGTTTATGTTTCTGGCAGAATGCTAACAAGAATAGGCAAACATGATTAATGCATAAAATGCACAATCAGGTGTCATAAGGATGCAAGTCATTTGGCAGAACCTGATGTGCCAATAAGAACACTAATGCAATCGCAAACAGTACTAATAGTCATAATAAATGACAAGCAAACTTGAAAAAGATTGAAATCACGAATGAACCAGGTCAGAATGAATCCTCTGTGCTGGTATTGAAGATTTATTTATTCAAAATGACTCCGTGAACATTTGGCAAGGCTAGTTTTGATTTATTCACTGTGGCTGATTTGCATGCGAACATATAAACATGGCTGAATAAAAAGATTGATTTTCACTTTCCATTCTGCCATCATCTCCACAATCGCTATAATTTACGCAAAGTCTCTATGTGCCTTCAGTATCAATTGTTGTACAGCATTTTATAGGCACAGTTAGGAAGCACAAAAATGTTTTGTCAGTTTTTCAAGCACAAAGAGACTTTAATTTGTAACAGTGTTGCTGGCAGGGATGTGAGACTGAAATCTGACCCACAATTCTGTGCTCTCACTGAGGGGGAATCCTGCTGTGGTCATTGTCCACATGGCAGAACGCAAGAAGTGTAAGCTGACCCAAAAACATGGCTAGGAAGACCGTACACTGCCTTAATTGTCATAAATTCCACAGTTTAGCATAAAAAAAAAATCTCTACACTCGATCACTGTAGTTTTCATAGGATGAGTTCCATTATCATTTTAAGGCTTGATTATCTAAATTTTTTCATGCTTTTTTTCAGTCAATAAGAAGATCCTGTAGTGCATCTGTATGCTGAATTGCATTATCTTTGAATTTTTGAAAAAATCTATGGTCTTAAAAAATATAGTAAAATTTGATAAATGGAGCTAAAAGTGTTACACGCTTATGACCATCTTAAAGCATAATACAAATGGCTGAAATATTTAATAAACAAGCACACATGGTGCTGGCAATGTGTAATACATGTTGCAATTCTGTGGAAATATTTAGAGCTCCATGAGCCTGACTGTCAGGGTTATTTTTCATTTTTAACTCTTTCCCCACCAGGGTGTTTTGTTTTTGTTTTTTTAATAGAGTTGCCAGCCAGTGCCAGCATTTGATAATTTTCACACAACTTTCATGGCCCGCAGAACATTTTGTTTTATGAACATCTGAACATGCAATATCAAAAGAAAGAACAGAGCCTCTGCTTTTACGGAACAAAATGTATCCTATTTTATTTCTAGCTTCATGCATTCATTTTTTTTATCAACAGTTGAATGTGGGTAAGGCTAGCCTACATTTTGAACAAAAGGCTGTCAAAGACTTCAGAACAATGATCATAACAGATTATGTAACAGTAGATCGAGTCCATCAACACCCCCAAAGCTTGCATAGTCCTGTACCTCTTCATGGCTCGACATTTCACTTGGTAATGTTAGGCAGTTTTGATTTATATGCTGTTCAATGTTTATAATCATGTGTAAGCAATACTTCTATCGCATGTTTCTGCTTCTTCTTCGCCTGTGTTTTGATCCAGAGATTCTGTACTCTTTCAGAGGATGTGTAATACCGTATAACAGTGAAAACGTGGATTGCCGAAAAATTGTTAATGGCGGGGGAAAGAGTCACGTAAATCCAGAGTAACATCCATGCTTCTTCCCTTTTTTTAATCATTATACTTTTCCCTCAAGAAAACAAAACATTTTGTTTTTCTCATCATTAGTACAAAGTCCCCCCACAATTTGGCACTATGTTAAGCCTCTATGTTGGTTGCTGAAGCAAAACCAGTTGAGAACCACTGTATTAAACCTCCAGTCTAATGTTCTTTATCATCATTAGATGACCAATGACTTTTCTAACTGGGAATGTTGCATGTGCACTAAAATCAATGTAGGGTAAGTGGGCTGAATGATTTCATCATCCATCTGTGCCCACCCTCCTTTGCAGTCATGCCTTAGGGGAGAACCTTTGATCCACAAAGAGAAAGGGAGCTTCTTAAAACAATCTAAGAGAGTATCAAGCATACTCTGTCTCAAAGGATCTGCTGCACAAAAGTGGAACTTGCGTTTGCTGCTGAGAGTCTACTGAGGTACAAAGTAACACTATCCCCATTTATCTCAGTGAAGTGTAATTCATTCTTCCACCTGAAAAGACTTGAACTGCTGAAGGGAATTGATCTTTCATTTAGACGAACGCAAGAACAGTCTGAATGGTGTCCACATCTTTCCCTATCTGTCTCTCTTAAAGTCAGAACAAAAGTGGAAAAGCTTTATTGGCATGACTGGAACAGATTACAATTTTACCAATCATGTAGAATAATGCGTAGAAACGGCCAATAAGTAAGACAAGGTACAGTGGAAAAAAAGGAAATGGTACAAAACAGGGTTTGGAGGGACGAGTGTGTTTTTCAGGATTCATTGAGGAGTCTTTTTGTTTGTTATTATTTTATTAATTTTTAATTTCTTAAAGTTCTGTGACATTTTAAATTAGCCTTTTCAGCAGTTTTACTAATGACCCCTCTTCCTATTCATCTCTCCCTTTCTTTCTCATTCTATTCACCCAACTTCTCCTTCATCTAGTCATGGATATATATGGGGATAACGTATATTTTGCAAGCTAAGTGAGGTTAAATGAATGCCTGTCTGTATTAGCTATGCAAAATGTGTGGGCCTTTACATCATAGTTGCACAATGTTGATGGTGGATGGTGATGATTCACTGCTTTATTATTATTCATTGGTGAAATGAAACTGTATCGATTTCTCCATAATGAATTTTAAGTTATAGGTAAGACCACTGGCTAGAATGTTAATTCTCAGTAAAAAGATGTAGGCTGACTGACAATGGTAAAGTTTGTAAGCTAGGCTGCCAGAATGAATCTTTTTACATGAGAGAAAAGCAATAAGGAGGAGCATCAAGGCAAAATAATGAGAACTATAAACAGAGGGTAGATTTGGCCATAATGGTTCCAGTATTTCACCTTGACTTGCTATTTTAATGTTATGACATCACTGTTTGTGGGCGGAGCCTTTTCTCATGTGGTGCAGTAAGATTTTCCTTCTGTTCGGTGTCTCTGAAACCGTTTTATTTGTAAGCGACTGTCTACTCATAGAAATTCCTGTGTCTGGGATCTATTTTCCTTAATTTAAACAGGATCCCTATATGCATTTGTTCAGATTACTGAGTGATTTTTGACACTAGAAAGCTAAAGGAACATATCAAGAAAAAGAGCATAACAGCCCTTTCTTGCTGATGACGGGTTGACGACAGCTCAGCTGGTGGTCTAAAATATAGTCTACCTTTGGGGAAACAAAACCTTGACAAGCTGCATAGCTTTTTGCAGCGAGGTGAAAAAAGCATCGTGTCGAAAATAGAATTGTTTAAATCAGTCAAGTCAGAGCTTTTTCAAATGGCATTTTAATGTACCTTAGTATGGTGCCTGTTAACGGAAGTGAGCACACTAGTTTGGTTCTTGTTAATGCTGCCCAGTTAATGCCTTCAGGGCTACTAGGAATGGTTAAAAAAGGGGGTAGGTGTTGCTATTTCGCAACCCCTAATGGTCAATTACTGGGATTTAGACCTTGATTCCAAGGTTTGGCTGTGGTTGTATAGTTAAAGTCAAACGGGAATGCTGTGTCCTTTAGTCAAGGGTAGAAATGTTTTATTGTTATTTACTCTGTCTGGCTGCTAAGGTTTTATTGTCATGGTGGAATACTACTCATACCACAATGCATTTTATTGACTCATTATGTCTGCAAGTAAAATTATACCCTGAACACACATTATAGATAGAGCAGGAAATTGCATTTGTTAAGGGTTTGTGAATTTCTGTGAGGGCTAGTTTAAATTCTGATGCATTCACATTTTGCAGATATAGGGTTTGGGTGCCTTAGAGTCTGTGCATATTTAGTTTTATTCCCAGTCTTTGTGCTTCAAGGAGTATTATGTAGCCATTTAGTTTGGAAAGATATGTTTTAATGCTTGTTCTCTCAGGGTTTTTCCTGGGTCAAAAATGGTCTTGTGCGGATGAACACCACAAAATTCCCTACCCATGTGAACTGCGAGCCCATTACTGACAATAAATCCAAAATAAATGCAAAAAAACTGTTTGTAATATTAACTTATCCTATTTATTCATGAAATAAATAAGCACTGTCAGCATGGATCATGAGTCAAAGTGCAATTTTATATTTAAAAATCTGTAAATATATATGTTAAAAGTCACCGAGTGACTGATTTGAAAAGTTAGTAATAAAATTAACAACTAAGTAACACACAGAAAAAGTGGCAATATTGCATTGACACCCCAAGACTTAATGCACAGATCATTTGACATACAGTACCAGATTGTATTGTTCCATCCATTGCTGTGGTTATGTCAATCAGATTCAATTGTGCATTTAAATACGGTTGTAAATCCAGAAACTTTGCAAAGTATAGTTAGCAGCAAGAAAAAATATTATATACAGATAACGAGCAAAGATCAAAAAGTGCAAAAACTCCCATTATAATCAATGAAACTGTCTACGCTGTGCAATGAATCTCTTGTGTTTATACTTTGTTGGTTATAATTAAAGATTTCACGAGCATGCAGAACTCTCGTTAAACAAAAACTGTCATTTTGTGCAGTGTTGAGCGGTTTCTAAGTAACTTAAACACATCTGATTGGCCATTGCGTTCAAACACTAAACAGTTATGTCTGTTAAGCCCTGCAAAAACACATTGTAAATAGAAACCTTTGAGGCTCTTAACAGAGCGCAAACACAAACACTCACAGAAATATTTTAAAGCAGCCGGTTATCAGCGGGTACTGGCACTGCAGCATGGCAAATATCGTCACATTAAATGATCAAATAAATATTTAGTGGGACAAAGATGCATTTTGGTGGCCGCCAAAATATTTTCATTGTAGGAAAAACCATGACTCTGTTGTTGAGTCCCATTCAAATCTTGCAATGTAAGTTGATTTCAGCATGCTTACTGAAAACAGCACAGGTCTGTCTTATCGTCACTGCTTTCTTCCATTTATTTGATGACTTGATTGTTTTGTAACCATCCTGTAAAGCTGATAACCACAATCAATGCAATGCTATTTAGAGTTTTGGAATTAATTTAGATGCTGCTGAGGTCAACCTAAAGACATTAAAAACCTTCCTGCTTCACAAACCGCGTTGACTCATATGTGGTTTCAGCACTTAACTTTTGTCTGTACTTTAACACTTTAGCTTGTTTTCTTTCTCATTAAGAAAATACTTTTATGTTTTTCTTCATGCAGTTTTATTAAGATGCAAAGCTCTACACAAGTAGTAGTGAAACCCAAATCTTTTAGTCATGCAAGCACCCAAGATAGAATGCGTGTTAAGTATACTGCACACTTGCAATGCATTGTCAAAGCATTAATGTTTGTGTTTGTGTACTTGGATAGAGTATGTTTGTGACTATTGTATCAAATGTATTTTTTGTTTTTTTGGTGTCAGTAGCGTTTTACAGTAAAGTTTGTGAACATACAGTATAATGTGTGAACACCGGTTATTGCATCAGGTATCATGAAATAATGATTTTTAAAGCATTTAGTAATGTTTTAGTAGTAATGTTCAACATTGATAATAAGAAGAAATGTTTCTTGAGCATCAAATCAGCATATTAGAATGATTTCTGAAGGATCATGTAATATTTCACAATATTACTGTTTTTACTGTATTTTTTTTATTTAAAAAAATGTTTGAACAGTGTAGTGTTTTTTTTTTTGTTTGTTTGTTTGTTTTTTAATGTTAAATATCTAATGTAGAAATTGATGCTCTTGTTCATTGGTAGATCTTGATACCATATTTACAATACTGTTCAATTAATTTACTTTAGTTGAGTTCTACCTTTTTGTGTCTGCTTGTCTAAATAGAAGTGTCCTTTTTCCCGGATATTCAGTCCTTAACATAAAATTGTCACAACATATAGTTATTTATGGTGGCTGTTGACTAGTTTCTCATCACTTCACCCATTCGTCTGCAGTGAATGTTGAACAGACCCACACACAGAACTAAGTACAAACGGCACTAGTGTCAAGGCTCACACTCAAGTGAGGGCCTCAAGCAGCTGTAATTGCAAGCAGAGCTGCTCTTGACTATGTACCAGGACGATTTTCACAGAGCGGGACATGGCTCGTTGGAATTCAACAGAGTGGACAGTTTGAAAAGCGCCGAGGAGAGGGTCATCGCTCGTTGTTTCAAGTTGGCATCTGGGGAATTTTTACCGAAGCTCCCTGAGCTGGACTTCTGTGACCCATATTGCCTTGGCACTGCTGAAATGCATTTGAAAACATGCCTTGAAAGTGAGCAAAGATCCAGGGTCAGTTTTTCCCCCTGTTTTGAATTGCGAGTTTGAGAAAGCACAGCTGGGAAATGGGAGGCTGAAGTGTTGCTCCATGGGGGCAGGGTACTTGAGAAGCAGATGTTAATGCGCTGGTTTTGGATGATGGGGGTCTGAAGAGAGCTTTTCTTGATGCTGAATCTCTTGTTTTTGCAGGATGCCATGTTCAGGAAAACAGGCTACAGTGTATTTTAGCATGTGCTGTGAAAGTGATGAATGAGAGTGAACCACCATGTCCAAAACAACCTGAGAACTTTGTGGTTCTTTGACATTCAGTGGTTCCCATGCAGTAGGTGTCAATTTACACCTTTGTGTGTGAACACAGTGGTCCCATATGGCAAACTCTGCGACGGTACCACCTTTTTTCATGTCTAACCCTTTCTATTAATCTTTTACTTTGGTAAAAAAGTTTAAATAATTTAAATATATAATTTGTTTAGGGATGAAAAATATATTGGTACTATTTCAGTTATTGGCTGATATTAAAGATTTTAAATTTATCTGCATTGGCCGATTTATGATATTTAATTGTGATGCTCATTTCTGCTATTTTTACATCAAGATTACTGTTGCCATTACTTAACGTTCACCTAAAGTTAATATTAAATAAAAACATAATTTAATAACACTGTTAAATGTAACAAATATCCATTTTTTTTATACTGCACATTATATTGTTGTAATGCCTACATTTACTTGTAGCTTTTAAAACAATTGATTTTAGTTTAATTTATTTATTTAGACAAAATTTGTTTAGAGTTTTAATATCTGCCATTTATCAGTTATTGACAATAACATGAAAATAATTATTGGCTTATTGGCCAGAATTTTAATATGCACTGTAAAAACACTTTTTCTTTTGTCAAATCAACTTTAATGTAGTTCAGATAACATAATATTTTGAGTTTTTGTTGATAAAACCAATTGCCTTCATTGTATTAACTCAAATTTTTAATTTCAATGAATTCAAAATTTTAAGGCAACCAAGTAACTTACTTTTTTAAGTTAAACCAACAATTCTTTTTTACAGTGTGGGTACATCCCAAAGTCTGCAGTGCCTTTTGACAGTGTATTTGTCAGCATAACCTCCTTCCTCAGTGGCTATGTTTCCATTCAAAGTTGCAAATTTAGCGCACAAAATTAGAATATCACATAAAACAATGAAGCAGCCTTTCCATCCCATGTGTTTAAAAGAATAAAATGGTCACTTCTTGGGAAATTGGCACAAAATATCTGTAATAAAAATTGAAGTTGCTGAAACTGTGGCTCTTTTTTTCCTACATAAATGACTTGTTTCTCAGAGCGTGCAGACGAAACACAATAAACACTGTCATGTTATCTTGCATTCACATGCTGGTGTTTGTGAACGCAATCATGTGAGACACTTCTGGGAGGAAATCAAACCAAATCATTCTGATGACATGAATGATTTCAGAATGATCAAAGCAACATTTAAGATGCTGTGCAATTGTGGTTGGTCCATTTATCCAATCACATCCACTGTTGAGTCACATGAATTTTTTTGCTGTGAATCAAGGAATTCATTCAGTAAATGTGTTTCCATCATAGTTTATCCACATGTCTTCTATTTGGATAAAAAATGTGTCTGCCTCAATTGAGCACATACGTTTTTTTATGCGCATTTTTAGAATTTATGCACATCTTGGGGTTTCAATCCAAGGTTTTTTGTTTTTTTTGTAATATCCCAAAATGTGCATAAAAATGGATAATGAGGAAACATAGCTTGTCACAGCAGGACAGGCATCACTTAAACAGCTTCAGTTCATTTTTTAGGTTTACTCACAACCTATTTGTCATTTTCGTAAATATGTCAGTGCCATTGTTTTGTCTCAAGATGCACACCAGTAATGTTTGTTCCTAAGGCACGTTTATAAAAGCTACTAAAATGTCTTAATTTAAATAAGGCTTAATCCTGGCTTAATCTAAACCCTGTCTGTGAAACCATGAGAGCTCTGTGTTGAACTGCTAAAGACTCACCACCTCAAATGCTTTGTTGTTTCATTCATTGCACTAATTCTCTAGTTTCCAAACGTTCTTAATGAGGTTTAACCTCCCTTTTAAACCAGCTGTGCCCTGCCAAATCTTTTTCAGTCCTCCATTCTCATGGCACCTGCTAAAACTTAATATATTTGATTGGACAAAGCCTCTAACAATACTCAAACACTGGCCAATGATATTACAGATTTCCTGAAGAAATAAAGAGGCAAGGTTTTCCACTCAAGCCCTGGCAGTCAGTGCGGGTCACCATGACTTTAAGAGTAGTGGTAGGGTCTTACCAAGAGTTTGGCTGCTGTCAATATGGTGCTTGGGTCTGGGACCAATTATGGACCAACCTATTGCACATCACAAATTATTTGTTATTCCAGGTCAGCCAGCACTCAAATGAAAATGAATGGGAGGGTTTTATGAGTCTTGAGTCACAGCAAGGGCACTGCAATTGCAATCTACCATCTACTCTTTAATGAGGCTGCGACCACCTCAATGGTTCTGGTCCTTCTTGTTGGGCAATTTAAAAGATTCAGGAATACAACAGTTAGATGTTGTGACAACTTAATGCTACATTTGTTGCACTTAAGCTACTGGGTTGATTAGCTTTAAATGCAGCAACAGCTTCCTCAATAGTCCAGCAATCTGTGAAGCATGGTGACCTTCTGACATAGGCAGGTGATTATCTAAACTGTGGAACATATTTTGCAGGTCCTCATTAAGCTTGCCTCATTATTTATTTATTTATTTATTTATTTTTTACCATTGGTTTGCTGTGTGCAAACCAATAGTAATACATTACTTGGACTCTGATAACAGATCACTCTAAATTGTAATGTAGACGCATGCATTTTCTGTAAAGCTGCTTTGAAACTATATGTATTGTGAAAGCGCTATACAAATAAATGTGAATTGAATTGAATTTGGAATTTTTCTTCATGGAAGCATAATTTTTAAATATTTTTCTAAAATATTATGTGCAGTTGGATATTGCTGTCTATGTCTGGGTAATGCATTCAGTGCATGCATTAGTAACACAATTTCTTTTGTGTCTGGCTGCATTGATTTGATTTTCAACAGTAAATCCCTGTTAATAATTTCTGGGCTACGTTTATATTTTATCAGCATGAAAGGGGATTTATGGCTTGAGCACTGTGGTTTTGGCCTTGGTTGAACCCTGTGCAGGTGGTCCGCTGTAAAGGGGGATTGTTTATGCTGCAGGTATATCGTTCTGTGGAATCTTCAGGTCAGATATAAGATTGTAATCTGAAACAAAGTGAAATTCTCTTCTCACAAACCCTTAGTGTTACTATGCCTGAATGGAAATGTATGCATTAAAGGAGTAGTTCAACCAAAAATGAAATTGTCATTAATTACTCACTCTCATATCATTCCAAACCCGTAAGACTTTCGTTCATCTTCAAAACATAAAGGAAGATATTTTAAATGAAATCTGAGAGATTTCTGTCCCTCCATTGACTGTCTACGCAACTACCACTCTGACAAGAGATCGTAAAACTAATGCAAATGAATTGAGTGGTTTAGTCCAAACTTTCTGAAGAGACTTGATTGCTTTATATGATGAATATAACATATAAACACAGGGTTTTTCCTGCATAGAGAATTACGAGGCGGCCGCTTCTGACAAATTTCGTGCCGCCTCCAACTGTCGAAAAAAAACTCAGACAGGCAGTCACATGCTCAGATACCCCTTTTCCACCGACACGGTTCTGTTGCGGGTTCCCGACTGTCCATTCTTGAACCGTTCAATAGTGATCCGCGCGGATACTGCTGATAATCCGTGGGTCGGGTGGTCCAAGTAATAAAAAATAACATTCCAATTAATTGCGGGTGGATGAGAGAGAAATCATTAATGTGTTGATTTTAACAAAGACACGGAACTCTCATTTCACGGTAAGACACGAAATAAGACTGTTTTACTCACTGTTTCACTGTCACTGTTTCATTTTCAACTGAACGTATTTCTCTTCAGGGAAAACCAATCAAGGTAGTGGTCCCTTTATGTGATATTGCTTTATAACTTAACAGCTTTAACTAAACATATACACAAGCTTAACTAAAAGAAATTATTCTGATAAGAGTGTTTTCCAACAATGTGATGAAACAGTGATAATTTCAAACAATTGAGAATTTAGCCAAAGAAGAACTTTTATTTTAAATAAATGTTAATTTATAAGCAATCTACTTCAGTGTGATATGTTACCATATCATCATGCTTAACACTGAGAATTTGAATAATTTATAATGTGATGATCAGGTGCAGATATCTAAATCAGAGAATATCATCGGGCGGTTGGCGGGTGGATGATTTATTTTTAACAGTGGATTCAGGTGCAAGTCAATGCATAGACCTTTTCTTTGTTCAATTTGCACACTGAACATGGATTGGAGCTCTTTATTTTGAACTCTTAAAGTGCACCAGATTAATGAATTTATCTTTAAAATGTACAAAACGTTTTTCTTGGGGGGCATGCCCCCGGACCCCCCTACACAGACCCAGGATTTTACCACCTCTGCCTTATTTTGAGCCAGGAAAAACCCTGTATAAACATGAATGTTATGTTAATAAAAGCCTAAATTCAATCTGTTCATCATATAAAGTGATCGTGTCTCTTCAGAAAAATTGGACTAAACCACTCAATTCATATGGATTCGTTTTACGATCACTTGTCAAAGTGGTAGTTGCGTGGACTGTCACTGGAGGGACAGAAATCTCTCAGATTTCATTAAAATTTCTTCATTTGTGTTTCAAAGATGAACAAAAGTCTTACGGGTTTGGAACAACATGAGGGTGAGTAAATGATGACAATTTCATTTTGGGGTGAACTATCCCTTTAAGGATTCTTAAAGCAAGGTAATACAGATTAAATCTGTTAGTTTAGGCAGACTAAATATGCTGTGGTTTGGAGTGTCTTTTTTGTTGTTGTTTTTGTTGTTGTTGCAAGATTCTTTTTTTTTTTTTTTTTATAATTTGGCTCCGTGTCTTCCGGCTGGCCCTTGTTATGACCCAGTCTCAGAGAAAGGGCAAATGCATTCTGACTGGCATTGTTTTATAATTGGCATGCTGTGTGTGTGTGTGTGTGTGTGTGTTTAAGTTTGCTCAAAGGGGGAGGGGAAAAAAAACTCTTCTTGGCCTTTTTCAATAAAAGTGTGCAGTTCATTCTCTGTTCTGGTTCTGCTGTAGCTGTTGGCAGAGTTCCTTTTGGAGGTCAATGAGTGTATTGTGCACTTCACTCGTACAGTCTGTCTACACCCCCCTCACCCCGTGTAAAATGACCTTTTCATCTTAAGCAAAAGATCTAGAGCTGAGATAACAACCAGACAGTTTTCAAGTTCAGTTCTGTTTTCTCTTCAGTTAAGGTGGATCTACTTTAACCTACACAATCACTTTTTTTTTTCTTTTTTTTTCTAACCTATCCTACCTTTTTCTATCTTGCAAGTTATTTGGCAGGTAGTGTGTGAAGTTTCCTAAGGGTAAGATAAGGGGTTTCCATGAGATTTGAAGTTTTACTGATTTCCAGATTGGAAAAAGTGGGAAGTTGACACACTACATGTCCATAGATTTATTTTTATCAACATCAAGGTTTTAGCTTAAATTTTTTATGAATGGAAAACGTAAAGCGTATATATTGGGTCCTGTCTAGATTTGGAACTTGTCACGATTTTCTTTAGCTTAAGTTTTTCAGCAACCCTGCCGTGTGATGTAACACTGATTGAATTGGTAATAGTTTACAATACTTTACAAGCTTAATTTTGTCAACATTGTTTAATCATGAACTAACAAAGTTTTTTTTTTTTTTTATACAACATTTATTAATCTAGATTAATTTAATTATATATATATATATATATATATCAAAAAGATTTCTATTTCAAATAAATGCTGTTCTATTCACTAATGTCCTAAAGAATTCCAAAAAAAAAACAAAAAACATCTCAGTTGTTCTTTGTGGTAATATTTCACAATATCACTGTTTTTACTGTATTTTTGATCAAATAAATGCAGCCTTGGTGAGCATATTTTTAAAAAATTATATATATAAAAAAATCTTATTGACCCCAAACTTTTGAACAGTAGTGTTTATATATAAATATTTATTTTAAATATATTTATTTTATATATTCTTATTATACTGAAATATATAGAACGGTTTCTCTAGTGATGCTCAAGATGAATCTAGTCACTGTAGCAGGAAACACATCTGACTCCTATAATGTTGCTTGAATGATGCTTGATTTGAGTATGTAACCTCCCACCGCTTGATAACCTCCTACCGCTCATCTAATTAAAATACTTAAAGGAAAAAATATTGGTGATCAAGTAAAGCTCATTATAATATCCATGCTCTAAATGCTGTGAAAATGTTGTTCATTGTTATTCATGATACCTAATGCACTGAAATATTTACAAAAAGTTCAGTTTGTTAATATTAAAGTTTTTTTTTAAAGGACATATGTAGATTTGTCATAAAAGCTTGTTACACTACAGGCATAATGATTATAAATGAATTGGTAAAATTACAAAAAATTTTGAAATGCATCACAATGACAACTTTCCACGGTTTTATGTCAAACAGAATTTTTAAACCCGTCCTATATTTCTAATTAGCAAATTGTATAAAAGCATATAATTTAAAAAATGTTCCTGGGTAATTTACATTTAGTTTATTGTGGAGTTCATAGTTAGCACCTCTGTGTTATTTGTTGCCTGAGTAAGAGCTTCTGGCTGTGTGCGTGTGATATTTTAGCCCATGCATGCAGTTTTGCTACTTTTTTTTTTTTTCCAGAAATTTGAGTCAATCACCTTAATGCCATGCAGCATGCCAAACTCATGCCATTGGATGAGCCAGAAGTTGATTGCAGGGATGACGTGTTTTTGTAAGGATTTTTCAGTTGGCTATTGGATTATTGCAGAAAATAAGGTCTGTGACTAACAAAAGCTTATGTTTTGTTCATCGTAATAATCTTAAGAAATAAACACAACTCAGCTGATGATGTTTTAATGCCCCCGACAACCTCTGAAGTCCCATTGAGCCACTTGTTAGCAACCACCTTTTTCAAGACATGTTAAAGCTTTAAAAAAAATACACACGAGGGTATTACTGATGTATTTTATATAATAGATTTTCTAAAAAATGTGAAATTATCATAAGCTTGTGTTCACCACAGATCTTATTTCAAGCATTTAACCAAAAACCCATTAAAAAACCCATTGATTTCAGGATGATGGAACCAGAAGTGCTAAAATGCAAACTCATTCCGGGTTTTGACCTACAAAAATACTCAGAGATAGTGTTTGGAAAGCACAACATGGCCACAGTGTATTATTGCATTGACTTTCAGAGGTGACACTAAATGAATACAAAATAGTTCACTTGTTCTAAGTAAGAGTTACATGCTAAATCTCCAAAATACAGTAACTGTGACTGCACCAAGTAAAAAACAGAAGCCTCCAGCAAGAGCAAAAACCACTTGGGTTTGGAGAGTTATGCTTGTTAAAGTGTTAAGAAATCACACACAGGAGTGAAAGCATCTTACTAGCAGAATATCCCATAATAGTTTTCTCACTCTTCTCACTGCCAGTGGCTTCATGGGACTGAATGAATGCACCATACTAAACAGATCCTTTCAAGGGACGGTAACTAAACGTGACCCAGCATGGCAATCAATCTCTGTAATATTTGTTTAGCGGATGCTGTTTTGGGATCCGGCGACCTTAGGCTCGAGGTCAGTCATCGTCTAGCCATTAAAGTCGTCACATAGCCTGAGGGGGGGGGAAGGGGCTCGGTTGCTATGTAACCTTAGTATGCCTATTATTATTGAGCATTGTCAGTAGGACCGTGTTTCCATCGAGAGCAACGCAAAGAAATTAACAAGAGCATCTTGAGTTTGAGTTCCGTGTTGGTTCATCAAAAAAAGACTTTAAGGCTATCTGTGTTCTACCACTCAACATTTTTGACATCTTTTGAACTTTCCATTAAAAATGTATCGGTGCTGCCTAAAATGTTTGTGAAAACTGTTTTCATCATTTTTTGAGAACCAAATCATCAACATATTTGAGAGAGTTTGAGGTTAATTGTCAAACAGAAATGTATTTTTGAGGCAGTTTATTGTAATAATGGCTTAATTTGACGTAATAATGAGTGAATTTCATTTTACTAGGGAAGAACTAGTTCCTCTTCTTATTTCACATTATCTGCAGGTGTCCTTGTATCCATTAACGCTCAACAGTACATGTTGACTAATTGGTGATGCTGTTAAGAAGCTCTTTTGGGATTTGGAGAGTGAGACAAACAAGTGTTCCCATGGGGCATCACCTGACCTAAACTACTGGGTGTTTATCCTGAAATGTCTAATTGGGGACCAAGCCTGATGTTTTGTCTTTTGTACCTTGAAGAGTGTGTGTGTGTGTCTGTGTAGAAGAGGGAGATAAAAAGGCTGAGATGTGTTTATGGATGAATAGCAAGGCATCACTGTAAAACAAGTGTCGACGCAGATAATTTATTCACTGTGGAGGTTTAGTGTTTTGAGAGATGATGATGAATGATTTGTGTAAGCAAAACTAAATGTGCTTTGGAGCAGTTTTTTTTTATAAGTAGTGTCTCTTGATAAAGACCATAAATTAATATAAATGATTAAAGCACATTGCTTTTATGTTGCACAAAGGATTTGGCCATAAAGACATATAAATAATGCAGTTAATCAGGGAAGATGTCACACGTTCCAGGTCATTTAGACTGCAATATTTAAACTGCATTTAAACTGCAAACACTAATAAGTTCCCATGAGAGGCTATGAACCTTTTTAGAAGAGCCTCCCTGAGACATGGTGGAGATGTGAGGTTCTTTGCAACTTTTCACCATATATTTTTACTTGCAATGAAGGTTATTGTTCACAAAGGATTCATTTGTATAAAGACAATTGTTTTAAATTTGCTTTATGTATATATATTTTTATTTCTGAAGGATCTTGTCACATTGATTAATGGCAGCTCACAATTTAGCAACAATATTACTGTTTTTTACTGTATTTTAGGTAAAATAAATGCAGCCTTGATGAGCTTGAGACTTCTGTAAAAATGTTTGTGTATACCTGTAATACGCTATCACCTCACCAGGTCATGATAACTATAATACCATTTTGCTCTAGCAAGAAACACATGCCTAATATGCATATTTGATTCCTATAATGTTGCTTGAATAATAATGATGCTTGATTTGAGTACACCAACCTTCAACATACTCATTATACAGACAAATGAATGCTAAAATATGAAAATAAAACAACAGAGATGGGGGCACCTTGATGCATTTCAAAAATATAATCCTATGACAACAAACTCAGAAAAATCTTATCATTAGAGACTACTAACAACTAACATGAACAAATCTAATACGTTTTGGTAAATTATTCTTAGAAATATCAACAAATCAGCATGAGAGCTATACTCGTCTATATGAAAAATGAGGATGAACATTTAAAATACCTAATAATATTTTCATTACGTTGTACATAACGTTGTACATTGTCCATTGTTCTTTGAATTTTCAGCCTACATCATTGTCTTGTGTATAAGAATAATTTGTGTCATTGTATTCATGATCAGACTGGATTATATTTTTCATTTGAAGACATGATGAATTAAAGCTGCAAGCAGCGATGAAAGGGCCCTCACACCCGGGGCCATCGCCACCCGGAGGCCTTAGGAAAACAGTGAACAGTGGGCGACATGCATTTAAGCATGTAAATATAGGAAAAATATGGCAAAGTCATTTTGACGTGCCACACATCCTGCTGCCAGCAGGTGGTGCTTTGAGTATAACTAATATTGCCATGTTGTAATTGCAATTTAACAGTCACAATAATCACAGTGTAAAACATGACATTTCCTGTTGCCCACAGGTGGCGCTATGACTAACTGAATATTGCCATGTAGATGTATTGAGGCCAGGACTCTAATAAAACGTGAAGTTTGGTGCAGATTGGACATTGTATGCCCAAGTTACAGCAACTTCCTGTTTCATGGCGAAACACTGAATTTTGTCAGGCCGCCACGGACACGCCCTTCAGCGAAAACTCAAGATCTTCACAATTTTACATCACAAAGGCCTTCAGATTAGACTGACCAAATATAACATTGATCTGATTAAAGCTCTAGGAGGAGTTTGTTAATGTACACCGTCTGGAAATGGCAAAAACTGCAAGAATTTTGCAGAGAAAATTCTAAATATCTCACTTCCTGTTTGGTTTTCAGATTTTGCACCCAGGGACTTTTTTGTACGTATTGAGCTGTTAAATGTGTGTACCGATTTTTATACTTGTCTGTGAAACGTAGCGTGAAGGGTGCTTAATTGAAATTTTGTAGGTGGTGCTATCTATCCATTTTGCCACACCTAATACTGAAACCCATATCAGACATAAAGTTTCACCACTTCTGACGCGTGTGCAAAGTTTCATGAGTTTTCGAACATGTTCAGGCCCTCAAAAATGCGATTCATTTCAGAGAAGAAGAATCATTGACAGAGCAATTACAATAGGGTCCTCACACCATCGGTGCTCGGGCCCTAAATATGTGCGCATTCACGGTGCTGGTTCATGTTTGGAGCAGGAGAGTATATGAAATATGTTTATAAAAACTGTGATCCGCACTGCGAGTGTTGTTAAACTCATTGCGGCGTTCCGTGCAGAAACCACTCTCATGTGTGCTCCACGTGTTGTTACATATTATGGAAAATATGACTATAACAATATTTAATTTGGTAGTCAATCTCCAGCTCTGACCACATCGTGGGGAAAATGCTTTTGCGTTACTGTACTGAGGAAACAAACACTTACGTTATGTGCCTGAAGGACAACAACGCAAACCTGAACAGGTAGAGGTGAACGAACAGCGCTGTAATATTTAAATTTTCCGCTGTAATGAGATCTCATGCATAATACAGCGCAGTGATTGAATTAAAAGAGTTTATTCTCATGAATAATGCAGAGAAAATCTCATAAACTGATGATGTAGCACGTACGGTCCAGGCACGGCAGCCAATCACCACTCCGAATTAATGCATATACCTCGCTTTTCGTGACGTTCGTTCAAATTTGCTTTTTAAACCAGAAGAATGAAATGGCACAATGTACATTTATGTAATACCCACTTACCCACCTATACACACCTATTTGTCCCGTTAAATGTTAAAATTAAACTAACAGTCTCTCTTTCTCTCTTGCAGTGTGCAAGGATCCACCATATAAAGTTGAAGAGTCTGGATACGCTGGATTTATCTTGCCTATTGAAGTTTACTTTAAAAATAAGGTACTGTCTTTTGTGCAAACATGTAATTGTAATTGTTATTATCCATATAAACAAGTGTCTTTGATCTATTACATAGAATTAAACCAATCCAAACAGCACTGTGACTGTGTACATTGGGTAAATGTAATATTCTTGTCACTTTTCACCAGGAAGAACCAAAAAAAGTGCGCTTTGACTACGATTTGTTCCTGCACTTGGAAGGCCACCCACCTGTCAATCATCTCCGCTGTGAAAAGCTCACATTCAATAACCCTACTGAAGAGTTCCGCAGGAAGCTGCTCAAGGCTGGAGGGGTACGTGGCTAACCTCTGGGAACAAGATGGACGGGCCATTTATTTTTTTTGTATGATTGGAGGCATGTGACTTCCATTGAGCTAATGTACATCTTTGTTAAAGACAGTTTAGAAAATATTTGTATTTTATAACCACTCGCTATTAGCCTCATTAGTTGGAGTCTTTTAAATCTCAAAGGTGTTCATGCAGGGGAAACGACTAGTTAGCCCCATGTGGTTTTAAAATACGTGCACTCCGTTCACAGTTGAAAAATGCAAGGATATACCTTGCTGCTTGTCTGTGCTAGTCCTAGCAAACAGTCTTCCAGAGATGAAGGCCAATGTCAGGCAATCGGTCCTAATGGAATTACTGTTCTCATCAACCGAGACAATAAGTAACTTTACAAGATTTGATTGGGCTAGTCTTGACATGACCATCTATCACCACAGGAAACTTGAGTTGTCTTTGGGCCTGTTCCAAAGGGATCCACATGCTTTTTATGAATCAACTGGCTTATATTTATTCGTTTTGTTGATCTTGGACACATTCTGAAGTTCCACCAGCACTTGAAAACAAGTTAGCGTGGATCAGCCATGAACTGGGACGCTTTTACCCTTAAGGCATATTTAAAGAAATGATTCTTGAGAGGGCCCTCTTTGTAGTTTTAGTTCACCCTTTCTTGCCTCATTCCAGTAATTCAAATGTTTTACTGCTGGGGGTATGACAACATCTCCTCTGGTGCTTGTCTGGCTAACAGATGAGGCATGGCAGGAATCGAAACAGTTTATTGGCAAATGGCAGTTGCGCGGGAAGTTGTTTTAATTAAGAGAGCAATATCAATTTAGCGAGGTGGTGACTGAGAAAGGTCCTTTGCAATTTACCTGATTGTTTTGGCTGTTGAAAGGCATTTCGTCATTACATCAGGCTAGGAGTAAGCAGAGTGCTTTTTGCCAAAATGTGTTTTAGAGTGTGGTGGTGGTTTGTGTTGATTCATAGTCCTTTTTTTTTTTTTTTTTTACTGTAAATATTTGTACTTTGTCCTCTACAGCAACGGGATCCTCACAAAAGATCTTCAGAGGACTCTAAAGTAAGGACAAACTCCTCCATTTTCATTGTGTTTAACTAGGGCTGGGTGATATGGACAAAAAAAAAATCATATCTCTCTATTTTTTGACTGAATGGCGATATCCGATATACATCTCTTTTTTTCTGTTTGGATAAGAAAAAGCCCTCTTTTTTTCAATTTTTTTTAATTGTATTTATTTAAAAATAAATTATATATATATATAAAATTCAAATCCTGCCCAATGTTGACCTACAAACTGCATCCCAATTTGCCTACTTAGACTATGCCCTAAAAGTATGCACTGTTTACTGTTTTGTGAAGAAAGTGCATACTTTTGAGTGTGTAGCAAGAGTAGGCAAGCTTTCAGACATACTACTTCATCATAATTGCGTCTTTAACGGAAAGCTCTGTCGCTTAGTTACGTACATCCTATCTCCGTTTAAACTGCCCTGTCAATCATCTTGTCACAGCTAAAAATCAATTTAATTTAATTCAGTTTAATTTAATTTCCTTCCATTTCAGAGAGAAATGTAGTAGCATGTTGATCTGCCAGTCATGGGTCTCTCATGCAGAGAACTCTCCTTATGTGTTTACAATTTGCATAATGATAAATTTAAAAGTAAATGATCATATGTAATATTACAAAAGTTTACGACGCCGTTGTAGATGGAATATAATGTGGGTAACATTGAATAAATATATTTTCGTCGGGTTAGACACTGACTATTAATCACTCAAACCCCTTTAATCTAAACTGCTCTACTTAACCGTTGGACTCACACATCTGCCATGTTTGTGGGTTTTTTAACACTTTTTATTTGTGTCTGTAGTTCTAATCAAATTGTCGTCCAATGTGCAATGTACTGTGGGCAATATTAGCCGTTAGAGTGTGCACGGATCTGCACTTCGGATTCTAAAAGGAAAAAGTAGACCATTCAGGTGTCTTTGGAATTCTCAACATAAATAATATTAGTATTTTGAAATAATAATTCTAATTTTGAATATTATTTAGGAGGGATAGTATACAAATTGGGATGCAGTGAATGTTCATATTGAAGGATATGAAAACAAATATAGTGAATATAACCATGAAGACTATGTGCAATGTTTAAAGCACAATTAAAAACTACATATGACACATTTAATGTCCAACAACAAATATTTAGGCAAAATATACATTTTAGTCAGAATTATTGCGCTCCTGTATTCTATTGCACTCCGTCTTTAAATATAACTACAATAACTACTTTCTTTTTTAATATATTTTAAAATGCAGAATTTTCAGCATCATTATTCTGGTCTTCAGTGTCACATGATCCTTCAGAAATCATTCTAATATGCTGATCTGCTGCTCAAGAAACATTTCTTATTATCGTCAATGTTAAACAGTTGTGCTGCTTAATATTTTTGTGGAAACCATGATCCATTATTTTTCATAATTTGTTGAGTAGAAAGTTCAAAAGAACAGCATTTATTTGAAATGCAGTAGAAATCTTAAAATAGTCATTACTGTCACTTTTGATCAATTTAATTCATCCTTGCTGAATAAAAGTAATTTCTTTTATTGTTTTTCATCTCTTAGGTAATGGTAATGCAGGAAGGCTCCACTTCTCTGTTCGGGCAGCATCTAAAGCTGCCCACATTACCCAGCAGCTCATTAACATTGACCTTCTCTGATGTGAAAAAGAGCAAGTCTTTCCCAGGGTCAAAGGTAAGAGTGAATCTCCAAGTTTGAGAGTCTGGACTTTGCATGACTTTGTTTGGCATTTGAAAAATTCCATGTTCCTCCAAGGAATCCTGCTTAATCCTGCATATTTGGCAAGTTGAAAGACGTTAGGGGCTATTTAACTCCAAGGATTTTAGAGATGTGAAACTTGGCTTAAGTCGAGCATTTCTTGGCTCCTGAGAAAGCACATGCTAACGTTCCGATGACGTAGATAAACTCACCAGGTGTCCCGTTACAACAGTGTTCTGCGTGTGCAAAATGATTCTTTGATAATGCTTTACTTTACAGTGTCCTTGTTACACGTTACACATGCAAGTATTAAGTATAAATGATAAATAATTACATTCAACTAACTCTAAACCAAACATAATGCTACCTTAACCCTATAGTAAGTACATGTAGTTAATTAATATTACTCATATTATACTGTAACAAGGACACCCTAAAATAAAGTGTAAACAACACGTTTAGTTATCGAGTCGACACATTCTTGTTAGAAAACTTTAGACGCTGCAGCTTTTTATCTGCGCATCTATTAAACCACATTAGCCGTAATGCTAGTAAATCTTGCTTGACTACACACTGCCACATTTCTTTGATTTAGGTTTATTTTTAGTCTCCAGTGCAATATCACTTAGCCGCTAAGCAGCTTGTATTGTACGCTAGCTCTTACAGTGAAGTTACGAGAGTCCCTGGTGCACATGGAAACAGTTTCCAATCCAAACAGGTCCTTGCGTGTGATGGATTACTGACAGATCAGGGGTTGTTTGCAGCCAACCTCCCCTGCACTACTACACCGGTTGCGTTAGCAAAAACGACAATCTGCGCTTTGTTGTCCTCCACTTAATTTGATGTTATGGTTGAAGATTTTTTTTGAAGGTTGATTGATTGCCAACCGTAATGGTTGCCTGGAAAGTCTGTTTTGACATTGAGAAATGCAAAACTAGAGTTGTCTTGGAGAAATATTTTAAAGTGTTTTGGCTCTAAGCTCTAATAGCACTAACCATTATTATCATGCTAGTTCAGATTTTAAATTTTAAAGAACTCATTTGTTTGCTGCCAAAATGTACTGTAGGGTGTCCATTGTAACTGATTTGACATTTGACATTAACATTGCTGTCTTCAAGACCATTTAAAAGAACTTTTAAAGCCAATTAAAACAGTTTCAGTGGCCCTCATTTATCAAACGAATGTAGAAACCAGCGTACATCCAAACGGAAAAATCCGCTCACATGTGATTTATTAAACTTTCGTGTGCGGCCAATTCCGTCGCACGAATGACTGGGTGTTGATAAATGTGGCGGCTGAAAACTGTCGTCATTTAAATATCACGCCCCAAATTTTAGAATCCTCGCCCTATAGTTTAACTCGTAACCCGGCCATGAAGAGGAAGTAATCGCATGAAAAAGAAATGTATCTTACTCTAAAAACACCTATCAACCTCGTAATTTCAAACAATAAAAGTAATTTAAATAAAAATACTGGTAAATAAAACAAAATACTCACAAACATTATTGATATATATACTTAGTTATTTTAGTACCTTACTCCACTGTTCATTATGAAAACAAGGCTTTCTATTTGACTCTTGTTTCAATATCCACGAAAAACATCATCCTTCACATGCGCAAAAATGTGTTTGGATGGGCATACTCCTAGATGTAGTCGGACCATTAAACTGAGCAGTAAATGGCTGAAATGTAAAGTTAGCAACGCTAGAACTGATATGTAGCGTTTGCGTGTGTGAGTGATCAATTGTGCGATCAATTGGATTTAATAAAATAAAGATAAATATTTTAATAAAATAAAGAAAACGAATACAATAGGTCAAATGAGCGTAGCCTGTACTAGCCCTACTTGATGCACAGTTTTTCTCTTTTATTTTGTTAATTATTTCGGTGAAATATATTTTGTGTAGTCCTATTTTTTTTTTTTTATTCCTAGAAGGCTATATATTCTGTTTTTCTCTGCCTTGGAGGTGCATGATGTGTAAATCCTTATATTCTTTTGATGTTGCCATTTGCGCATTCAAAGCTAAATCCCTGGAAAGAAAAAAACAAAAAACATTTGTGGTATTTTAAGACGTGTATCTATTCTAATTTAATTTTAATTAATCATGTCGTTTAATGGTTAATAATCGGTTAATGAGTGATTGTCGGAAAATAATCTAAATGTTCTCATAACAGTTCTCCACCAGATCTACTATGCTGCACGCAAGTTCCCGCTGACTCAGAAACGTGCGTACACAAGCTGAGACCTGACGTGAGATTTGAGCATAGCCACCGCTCACGCTCATATTAATAAATGACAAATTTTGCGTGGAAACGAGCGTACGCACAGTATTCTGGCGTAAGACTGTTTGATAAATGAGGGCCAGTGTGTTTGCAACACCGTTTCAAATGGAGGGGAACATGTTTTGTCCATTTCTTTTAAAAGCTGTAGCAGATATAACAAAATAAAAGATGTTTTAAAGGTAGTCTAGGCAGGTTAGACCTTTTCTGTCTAGACTGCTTTAAGACTTAACTGCATCAATGACTTATTGACAGGAGCTAGTTAGCTTGACCTAAAGATAGGATAACCTGTCATGAAAGTCAACGAAAGGCTTGTTGCTTCATCTCCAGGTTGCCTCACAGATAGCTCTGAGTTTGCCCTTCCCTCAGTGGTATTATTTTCCAGATCATTCTGAAAAATTGTTTATGGAAATGTTTCACACATGGGTTTGGTTGTTTGCTTGAGCACACATTATTTGTCGATTTTAATGGTTGGAAAGTTCAATATTTGAATGTCTATACCAGATGTTAATGTATTGTTCTTCATTTCACTAACAAAAAGTACATTGATTGTTTTTTTTGTTTTTACCATTTTACCATGTAAATACCATGGCACATTAATAAGGGATTATGGTATACACTACTGTTCAAAGTTTGTGGTCGGTAATAATTGATGCTTTTGAAAGAAGTCTCTCATGCTCACCAAGGCTGCATTTATTTGACAGAAATACAGTAAAAACAATACTATTGTGAAATATTATTACAATTTAAAATATTTTCTATTTGAATTTATTTAATAATGTAATATATTCCTGTGGTGCAGCTGAATTTTCAGCATCATTACTGATTTGCTGCTCAAGAAACATTGCTTATTATCAATGTTGAAAACAGTTGTGCTGACTAATATTTTTGTCACTAAGTCACTTTTGATCAATTTAATGTGTACTTGCTTAATAAAAGTCGTAAAAAATCATACTGACCCCAAACTTCTGAATGGTAGTGCATATTAAAGGATTAGTTCATTTTGAAATGAAGATTAGCCCAAGCTTTACTTACCCTCAAGCCATCCTAGGTGTATATGACTTTCTTCTTTCTGATGAACACAATCACAGAAATATTAATAAATATCCTGATGCATCCGAGCTTTATAATGGCAGTGATAGGCATCAATGAGTATGAGCTGAAGAAAGTGCTTCCATCCACATCCATCCATCATAAATATGTGCTCCACATGGCTCCAGGGGGTTAATAAAGGCCTTTAGAAGCGAAACGAGGTCTGGCGGAAGCTACATATTTTACTTCATAACTTGCTTAAATATGGATATTTTTTTAAATGCATCGTTTCGCTTCAGAAGGCCTTTATTAACCCCCCCGGAGTTGTGTGGAGCACATATTTATGATGGATGGGTGTGGATGGAAGCACTTTCTTCAGCTCATTGATCCCTATCACTGCCATTATAAAGCTTTGATGTGTCAGGATATTTATTAATATTTCTGCAATTATGTTCATCAGAAAGAAGAAAGTCATATACACCTAGGATGGCTTGAGGGTTGCTTGGGCTAATTTTAATTTTTAATCCTTTAAAATACTATTATACCATCACTGTAAAATGGTACTACCATAGTAGTTTTAGTAGTTTTTTTGTTATGGTTGTCCTTTTGGACACAATGCTAAACTAATTAATTCATCTTAGACTTCTAATAATATTGTCATATTCTCGTTATAGGACGGGTCCAAAAGCACCAGTGCTCTTACAACCACAAACAATATTAGCAGCAGCTCCCTCAAGCTCCACAAACCGTCTAAGGACCATAAGGACCATAAAGACAAGCCTTCCAAAGACTCAAAGGAGTCCAAAAGTGCCTTCAGAGATTTCAGCAAGGACTCTGGAAAACTCTCTAAAGATTCCAAAAAACCCAAAGAGAATCAACCAATTCAGGAAGATCGCACCGTTCCTCAAATGGGATTTAAGGAGCCCAAGACCACGTCGAAGGAGCAGCGGTCATCTGAGATTAGCTTCTCAAGCTTGGGACAAAGTAAACGGCGGCCTGTTTTGGACAGTGAAGGCCATGTTACCAAAAAACGAAAAAGCAGTCTTTCGGAGAGCTCGCAAAAGCAGCAAGCGTGTCCTACCTTGCTACAGCACCACCATTCGGATAAAAAAGTTTTGAAAGACAAGCCGCAAATCCGGCATAGTAGGTTACAAAACAGTGAACTTTCAGAGAAGAGAAAACCGCCGGCGTTACCGCCCTTCCAGGATGTGTTGGACCCGAATGACTCGGACATGGACGACAATATGTTCACAAGATCAGACGTAAGTGAATTTCCGATCATAATACTTGAACATAATATGAAAATTAGTCCTTCATTTTCCCTAGTTGGTTAGTTGTTGCTCAAATGGGTTTTTAGTGTCTGTAAGCACTTGGTGAGCATTATAATGACCTTTATGGAAATACAGTTTGCTAAAAACAAAATAACCAAATTGAGGGCTTCCTAACAATTGTTAAATGTAGTTATGTTCAATATATTGATACCATTTACGCAAGTAATATTGGCTATTTATTGAAAATAATTATTATATTCCACATCTATAGCTCAGTGCACATGACCATTTACAGAAATATATCATGCCACCAATAAATCGTATGGGAAAGTATAATAGATTTCAGAGCCTAATCTTTGGTATGAGCTTTAGTGTTCAAACAATGTAGTTGACTATTAGCGGAGACCTTTTCTGCGATGTGGGGTTCTCTGTAAACATCAAACAAAGAGGTTGAGACAGGCTCTTAGTGGGCTGTGATAATGGAGGTCTGGTGCGAGAGAGGATCTAATAAACTTGGTGGGTGTCCAGGAGCTGAGGGACCATTTGTCTGGTTGGGTGCAGGAAATCAGTGCTGTCCATTGCTAGACCTCTCAGCTTTTCAGGACAGGAAATCTGGTAGATGTTCAAAGGATACTTATTTAGGTTGTTAGAGTTTTGTTGTTCAAAACAAAAGGGCTGATGTAGTACCAATTTAATTTTGTCATATTAAGGATATTATGTTTCAGATTGAATCGCTGCCAGACACAAGGAGGGGCAGGTTGCAAAACTGTGCTGCTCAACTGGCAATTTCCTAGTCAGTGAATTTAGTCTTGATTTCATTCGTCACTTTTCCTGAACCGGAAAAATTTAGTAGTTCGTATAGATCTATGTTAGAATGTTTTAAGCTTCGGCAGTGTCACCAGTGGCAAGGTTCATTTACCTTCAGCAAGAGAGCAGCTCATAAAACGGGGGCTGTTTTATTGGCTAGAAGGCAAGTGCTGAGATGAGATTTATGGTTTTATGACACCCGAGGAGAATGGGGAAAGGACACCATGAATAGCTAAGAGTTTTCCTTTAAACTCGCTCCTTAAAAAGAGGGAAGGAAAGAGACTTCATTGTTTATGACAACTGACGAATACCAGGTGCTGCTTTCTTTGGGTCACCAGGTCTGTAAGGCCCTGGTGGCCCTGTTCTGATCTACGTTACCACTAACATTCACACAGTATATTTCTGTCTTTAGAAAGGCAGTAAAGGAGTGATTTGCAAGAGGAAGTTGTAATTGCCTTTGCTTTTTTCTAGACCCTTTTCTAGCCCTGAACTATAACAAGCATTAGTTGAATAATGATCAAGAAACTGATTTGCTAAATGGATAGTTTGGTGGATAATTTACTTCATTTTTGCTGTCAGCGCGTCTCATTAGTTCTATATCCTTTTACGTATTAAGTTTCCCATTTAGCATCTTATCCTAAAACTAACTGATTTTCCTATTTTCATAAAATCCTTATCAAACTTTATCATGAGGTTTTTTTTCCCCCACAGTTAAATAGTAAAGTATAGTAAATATGGTAGTTTTTCATAAATGTTAGAGGAAATGAGGGAATTTACTTCACTTATATTATACAAATGCCATTTAGTTGTTATAGTAGTTATACTAACAATAGTAATAATTCATCTGTGGTTTTAACCACTTTTAGACCATAACTAACAAGCATTAGTGGATAATGACCATGAGGATGTTAACTCTAAAGCATCTACCTTTTTATTTTAGGATTAGGTTGACTAAATGGACAGGTAGATGAATAATATACTTAATGTTTTGCTGTTAGTTTTCTGATGTGCATGTAAACATGCTGACTAATGGTTACCTCGTGTGTTTATCTTATAACATTTCAAACTATTTTTTCCCTCCTTTTGTACCTGACTATCAAAACTACTTAACTAGTGTTTCTATTGATGTACTACTAAAATTGTTGTGTGTATAATAGGTAGGTCCTTTACATGCAACCTGCGAGCAATCACATCATTACCATATTGCACTGCACAAGCTGATTGGCCTCTGCTGACCTGCAGCCATTGAGTTGCTTGCTCAACATTTAAATAGTTTGGTTCATTGTTTGCTGCAACGTCCTAGTCCTGCAGCGTGTTATCAGAGTTTCTCTGAAACCCTCCACCTCCCCTAGCTCCACCTGCCTAGATCTGCTGCAGCAGCAGCAGTGTAGCAGATCTGGTCCGCCAAGACCAAATACATTAACGTTGTCATATTCAATAACATTCTAACACTATTCTGAGTAGGGGTGTAATGGTACACAGAAGTCAGGGTTTGGTATATACCTTGGTTTTGGGGTCACGGTTCCAAATGATTTTGTCTCATTATAACAGCGAAAACAACTTAAAATACTCCATCATTTATGGTCATACAGATAAGAGTAAGACATCTTTCAAAACTGTAAAGGGTACACTCAGAATAAAAATAAAACATTGTGCTTTTGTAAAATTATGAAAACAAAAAGGATGCCGCTTTCTACCGTCCTGGTTTCCTTTCCGTGAAGTTAGTGGAGTGCGCCACAAAAATGAATTGAAACTCTGCGAATAGGCTACTAGCAAGCTCTTGCGTGCCATCTGAACTCTTGTTTTGGGTTTGTGCATAGATAGCTACTTCTGCTCTTTTTCCTGTTGTGCCGGTTAGCAAACAGCGTTGCATTACCGTGCGCCCCCTTCTGGATTGGAGTGTGGATCACCTGTGACTGAATGTATTTGTCGTCTGACTGCATGCACTGAACCCTGATGGTTCGGGACAAATACATGTACCGTTACACCCCTAATTCTGAGAGTTGTCATGTTTGAAATACATGCAAGGTGAAAAACATAAGCTTAAAAAAATTAGCTAACTGAAATAAATTAAAGCTAAATTGAAATATTGAAAACGAACATTTCTTAACACAAGAAAAATTTAAGTACAGCTTAAAGGAAGTTAAGTGTCGCAGCCATTGGCCAAATCAAATCGCATGTTGCCATGTATCGCCAATATTGAAGCTACTCAGAGTAAAAGACTGGTGGGGGTGGCTGAAACCCAATCCTAAAATCTGTTTATATGACGTCCTCCATAAGTGAAGAGCTTCACAAGCTTGAAGGGAATGGGACAATAGTCTTAAAGCAGAGCAGTTGCCAGTTTCAGAGCCACTGCTAGATTTATGGCACCATAGCTGAGGCGATGGTCGTAAAGCCACAGACCAGCTGTGTGGTGCTGCTATGACCACCTGCTTTGTGTGCTAAACTCGTGAAGCTTGTGTGTCTTTCGTTTTTTTTGTTTATTGCCAAGTGTTCGAGTGTAAATACAGACTTATGAAGAATTATGAGTCGTTACGAGCATCTTGACATTTATTTAATTGGCTAAAAAGGAGTTTTTGAGTGATTATTTTGACGATCATAATTCTGGAAAATGTTTGACGACCACTATATATCATGCGCTGAGTCTGACATGTGTCTGTTAACGGCACGTTGCTTAAGCAGCACATTTGGCTTTGTAGCAGCAATTTAACAGACATTTCCTTGTTTAATAATTTAGTTGTGTTTGGAGCTTGACTGGTTTAGTGCATCGGTTTAGTTTGGTGGTCTGCACGTCACCGCAAACTGCAAACCGTGTCCTTGTTGATGGAAGTTGCTTTTTCATTAGCTCTGAAAAAAAGTAATGTAGCATTTTACTGCATAGCCACAGCTCTGCCATTACTCAAGTTTGGGTGACAGCAAGGCTCTCTCTTTCTCTCCATGTTCTCGGGAGTCTGAACCTAAACACTCCAGATGATCTTCATACTTAAAGATCTACAAGCTTTTCCTCAATGAGTGATGACATCAGTTTTATTGTCTGAGGGGTGCAGGGCTTCTTCGTGGAGCTTTTACAAGCGTCTAGTTTGGGAAAAGGGGTGCGGCCCGTAGGATAAAGGCGGCTTGATTTACAGCGCAGGACCCTGACCATGCGTTTGATGTCAGCTAGGTTCCCAGACGGACAAACAGGCAGTAAAATGCAGACTGAAGAAAAAAGAAAGAAGGGAAAAAACAGTGAGAACGAAGGGAAAGGAACTTCAAAGAAACAACTTTGCTCTTCTACAGACTCGGCGAGGGGTAGAAGTTAAGTGTCTTTACCACCCTGATTGCAGGACTTTTGGCAGCCCCTATTGTCAACTTGCTTCACAGAAGATTTTTAGCACCTGCCCCCTGCCAGCAACTCTCACTAGCACCACTGTCACCCCCAGTCGAGTGAGTGAGCCATAACAGTTTTAAAGCGTGCAGTTATATCCAACCTTCGACGTTGCAGTGTTTTTGTAGGTTTAAGGCACCGCAAGGATGCCCGTGGTGAATAGTTTCTGCTGAGTGCCGTGTGAGGAGATGGTGGATGTGGGTTTGAATTGGTTATTTGGAAAAGGCAGATTGTAAATTACAATAGATATTGCGCAGTAACTGTATTTGTGAATTAAGGCTATAGTGAACAGGTAAAACCATAGATAGTCCTCTTTTTTTCTAAAGATGAGTGAGTGTAGTTTGTCTATACAGAATTCACTGCCATGATGCTAAGGTGTTGTGAGTGGTTGCTTGGAAGTTATGGGTGTTTTTTGCATCCCTAGAAATGGCTCACATCTCCCATTGCACTGTCGGTGGGGTTTTAAAAACACATTATTACACACCATCATTCAAATGTTTGGGGTCTGTAAGATTTTTTTAATATTGTTGAAAAAAGACTTTTATGCTCACCAGGGCTGCATTTATTTGATCAAAAATTCAGTATAAATTCAGTAAAAACAGTAATATTTTAAAATATTACTTCATTTTAAAATAACAGTTAATAATTTAATATATTTTAAAATCTAAATTATTTCTGTGATGCAAAGCTGATTATCATGATGATATTGTTGTCAATGTTGTAAACAGTTGCGCTGCTGTTGTGTAATACATTTTTGAAGGATTCTTTGATGCAGTGGTCAAAAGACAACTTAAAGGGATAGTTCACCCAAAAATGAAAATTATCCCATGATGTTCTCACCCTCAAGCCATCCTAGGTGTTTATGACTATCTTCTTCCAGACGAACACATTAAAAAATATCCTGTCTCTTCCAAGCTTGATAATGGTAGTGAATGGGGCACTGTATTTTGAAGCACAAGAAAGTGCATCCATCCATCATAAAAGTAATCCATACAGGGGTTAATAAAGGCCTTCTGAAGCAAAGCAATGGGTTTTTGTAAGAAAAATATCCATATTTAAAACTTTATCTATAATCACTAGCTTCCGGCAAACAGCCGTATGCATCGATTTACAGCAAAAGAGTAACCCCTGACCTGACGCATGATGTATTGACGAACGCGGAAGCTCAGAGGATAAAGCAAAACAAAACACCGGTCACGAATTAGTCTAAAATGATAATTTTTAAAGAGAAATGTCTGAGGATTACATACCCTGTATGGAGCTGTATGGATTACTTTTATGATGGATGGAAGCACTTTTTTGGGCTTCAAAATACAGACCCTATTCACTACCACTATAGTTTGGAAGAGCCAGGATGTATTTTAATATAACTCCGATTATGTTTGTCTGAAAGAAGGTAGTAATATACAGTATACCTAGGATGGCTTGAGGGTAAGTAAATCATGGGAAAAATTTTTTGGGTGAAATATTTCTTTAATATATACACATTCAAAGTCCATTAACCTTCTGAGATGACATGAGGGTTGACTGTTGTTCCTCTTCTCTGAGACCTTTCAACTTGTTTTGCCTCTATGCTTGTTGTATCTTTCTTCGCTCCAGTAAGTGTTGTGATTACAACAAAACAACTGCAAAGAAATATAAGCAGAAGCTTTAGAATAATGTTCAGAATTTAATGAAACTAGCTCAATAAAATAAAAGTAAAAAAAATGCCACTTATACAATACAGTCAGCATTTGTTGCACTACTAATGTTTGAAGTAGTGTTAACATACAATATAGACATTTAAATTTACCAGAAATTAAACTAAGTAACCCTTTTCACAAATAAAATTACTCAAGTAAAGTATGTTACCTTTGAAATAAATTCAAATGCGCAAAAGATGCCTGCTCCCGGGACACCAGACTGAAGTTGTAATATAAGACTGCAAATCCAGCCACAAAGTTGAGGTATGAATTCACACCCACCTGACCCTTGAATAGTCAATATCCACTGGGTTCTCCTGAAATAAATAAATATAACCAATAATGTAACCTACAATAGAACAGTAAATGAATTAGTTGACATGGAAAATACTCTTAACAATTGTAAAACGTTATTTGACCCATAATGCATTGCGAACTGCAGCTACATCTTGTAAAATGTTTAAATAGTAATATTCTGTAAAATATTGCTGTAAAAACTACAGTAATTTGTTACAGTGCATTGATTCTGTTCTTTTCCGGTTAATTACTGTGAAGCTTCTTTGAAACATTCTGTATTTTATAATACACTATATAATTAAATGTGACTTGACTTGTATAGTAAAGATTGCAAGGAAGAAGAGTCTCATCTAATTTGCATTCTCCTGATCCGTTTTGGCTGAATAGACAACAGTAGCCAACGTTTCCCAGGAGTATTCTAAAACCTTTCTTAGCCATTAGCCATAATCACCGTGCTTGCCCTATTATAAATCCCACACTCACTTCTTCCATTCGCTGAGGAGTTGAATGGCTTCTGCTTGTACATTTTGTTCAAGACACCCGATTCAGTTTCACCAAGTGCTCATCAGAGAAGAATGTAAACAAATTAATTCAGATTAACTTTAATAGCTTCTTTAGATTTCCTCTTGGGCTGTTCTCCAAGAGGAATTAGGTTAATAGTTTTGCATTGAACTTCCTTGCTGCTTTTTTCCTGAGCGCTCCGAATGTTTCTCTACCTCATGCAATTTCGGAAAGCTTGTAAAATGCATATCTAGCTAGAGCACAAATTTGAAACTTAACGTGAGTACAGCGTAAAAAAACAGAGTGGACTTTAATGTAACTTTAAACCTCAAAACTTGAGCCAAGTGGAGAGTCAGGAAGGCAATTGTAACAGAGCGCCTTTCTTACTCTTTTATCCTCAGCCCCATTTGCCACAATAAGCCTGATTTGTATTATACCTCCATTTGGTCGGGAAGTCTTTGTGGATTGCAGTTAATCAGTCCAATTCGCTCCACTTACAGCTCACATCTCTGTTGTACTGAATGTAATTTTAAAAGAACATCATTACATTCATTTTGCTTTTGTTAGAACAGGCCGTTTTCAGAAGAGCCTCTCTATGGAAGAGTTTTCTTAGCAAGGACCACGTTAAGTCTCTTTTGTTGATGCTATATGAATAATTTTTCTTTTTTGTTTTTACATTGGGAAGCCACATGGCTGTGCATTTGGATGTGTTCTCGTCATAGTGGCAGATGAACACCTTTAATTGCAGACATTAACAACTATGTTGAGAAGCATACATAACAGACTGTCTCATTAGCTATGTTTCCATCTTAAGCTGTGAATTTAACTTATGCACAAAATTGGAATATCATATAAAACATTTGCAAATAAAGCAGCATTTCCATACCCGTGTTCAAGAGAACAATCGTCACTTCTTGGGAAATTAGTGCAGAATATCTGTAATAAAAATGGAAGTTGCTGCACTCCAGGAAGAAACTGTCTTTTTTCCTACATCATAAATGACTCAGAGCGCACAGACGACACACAATAAATGCTGCCGTGTTATCTTGTGTTCATATGCTGGTGTTTGTGAATGCAATCATGTGAGATGCTTCTGGGAGGGATTTAAACCAAAACATTCTGATGACAGACTTTGGCTCAGGCATTTCAGAATGATCAAACCAATATTTGAGATGCGATTGTTCCACTGGTTAGTCCAGTTATCCAGTCACATCCACCGTTGAGGCAAAGTCCCACAAGTTTTTTTTGTTGCACATCAAGGGATTTATTCAATAAATGTGTTTCCAATGTAGTTTATGCACATGTCATCTTAACCGATATAAAATGTATCCACCTCAATTGAGTGCAGATGTTTTTAATGCACAGTTATTAGAATTTATGCTCATCTCTGTGTTTCCATCCAGAATTTTTATGCAGTATCCCAAAATGCACATAAAAATAGGTGGATGGAAACATAGCTATTGTGAGAAGATGGGTCTCAAAATTATACAGTTACTGTTGAAAAGACTTTAAATATGCAGAAGATGCTAGAAAACCAAAGAATGTGAGGAACCTGGAGAACAGTGCTCAGGACAAACAAGGGACTCATGAACAACTGTCACAAAACCCCAAAAACAGTCGTTGTTCATCCAGACAACAAATGTTCATACATTGCAATATTAAAGGGATAGTTCACCCAAAAATGAAAATTCTGTCATCATTTACTCCCCCTCAAGTTGTTCCAAACCTGTATAAATTTCTTTGTTCTGCTGAACACAAAGAAAGATATATTTGGAAGAATGTTTGTAACCAAGCAGATCTCGTCTCTCCCCCACCCCATTGACTTCCATAGTAGGGAAAAAAAAAAAACTATGGTAGTCAATGGGGGGCGAGATCTGCTTGGGTATTAACATTCTTTCAAATATCTTCCTTTGTGTACAGCAAACAAAGAAATTTATACAGGTTTGGAACAACTTGAGGGGGAGTAAATGATGACAGAATTTTTATTTTTGGGTGAACTGTCCCTTTAAGATTCAAGGGTATGTAAATTTTGAACTGGTTCATTTGTGTAAATTCGGTTATTATTTTGTCTTATGGACCATATGTGAAACAGCTTATTCAGGACTGTACGTTATTTTGTTAATATTATTAACATCTTGCATATGGGATATGTAAACTTATGAGCAGAACTGCACTTCCTGAAAAACCTGTTTTGCTCTTAAATTTATAATGAAGCTAATTAGTTGCAAATTCAATTAAATGAAAAATGTCAATCTAAAATAATTACATTAATTACCATCACATTTAGTATTAAATGTAGTTTAATGCAACATTAATTTTGTGATTAAAGTAACTACTTTACTATATTAAAGTCGGGAGGAAACGGAAGTTGCGACAGTCTTTTCTTACCTATTGTGACGTATATCCGAGTGAAATGTCTTCTGAAATGGGGGAAAAAATATGTAGGGCAGCACTTGATTTTGTCCTTTTGGAATTGATTGGATCGTAGGAAGGTGAGCGTTGCTAATTAAATGGAGACAGATCTGAATGTCAGTTGTGGAGGATATTTAGTCCCACCCTTCGTGAGACACGTCATGAAGAGAACAGATGTCGTTTGCAGGGGAGAGGGGAGGTTAATGTTCTTGATTTAAAGATTACAAGGGCACATGAATTTAAAAATAATAACGATGTGCACAGATAAATCATTTTTAATAAGCACTGCAACATTCTTTAAAAATATTTTGGTCACTTTAAAACAAATGTCTTTTAACAAGGATTACAGCACAAGATGTGATTTGAGACATTTGAATGGTATTTTCAGTAAACGTGTTTCTAAAAGCAAATAGAGGCCCTTTAAAAACACGTCTGCTCTTTTACCTCCATAGCATCCAATCAATCACAGTCCCATTGTTCTGAAAGGCTTCAGTCTGTAGTGAGATATTGCCCCGCGAGTTCAAAGGTGCCTCATAAATTGTGAGATCCTCAACAATTAATCTACACATACAACAGTTCAAAGAGACCTCCACTAAATCTAGTTTAACCTCAGCCTGATGGACTTACTCTCTGAATAAGTGTCTCATTCCCTTTCATGGCAAAGATCTTTATTACATTTCAGATAGCTAAAATCTTTGTTTTGGTGTTCTTGTAGTACAATTTGAGCAACATTATTTGGATTGATAATAGCTTTTGTGTAAGTATTTAACTTTTATTTAGCTGTTCCTGCACTCAGAGTGAAGAGGCATGTGAGAGTAGGAAGTTTTAGTGTGAATGTTGCCCCAAAGGGATCTGTGTGATCATAAATCAGCCTTCATTAGGTCGGGTGAAGGGGGAACTCACTGATTTACAGTGAGGAAGTGACACTAAGCCCCATCAAAGCCTCTAGTGTGGAACAGAACATGGTGGAAATGATCTCACTACACTTGATTCTTTATCAGTCAGTTTTACTGACAGTGTTAGTAGGTGTCATGCAGTATTTGAGTAAAAGAAGTAATGTTACTAACTTCACATCTGTGTGACAGTAGTTCAGCTGTGTTTTTCTCAGGAACAAGCTGTTTTCTTCAGTATGTCATATCATATGTTGCATCTGAAAGTCCATAATGATGTGGTTCATTTGGATATGGAGTCCCTGTGTGGCATTTAAGGTCTACTTCTTTTTATGGTCAAATCCATCCATCCATCCATCCTTGCTGATTTCCCACATAATCTCATGTTCAAACTTCTTGAGCACACAAATCCCAAAATGCTTTGATATTGGTATTATTATAGTTATTGAGTTGGTACTTTTCCTCCTAGTCGGATCAGCCCAGCCCGGCCAGCTCCAGCTCCAGTTCCAGTTCCGGCTTTGGACGTGCACACAAGCGGCAAGGTAATCTTTCAAATATTTGCCAAATCCTGTTGATTGGTGAAAATCTGGACCTTGTGAAGCCTCTTTTCTTACCCACAGATTACTTTTTACTAGCAATATTTTAGTTTCTTTTACTAATATTAATGAAATATAACTGAGGATGTGTATGCGATGGATCTTTTGACATTACACTAAAGAAAGAAAAGCTTCTATAGACATTTGCCTTTCTTTATTCACCTGTAGTGCTGGGTCCTTTGCGGTCGGTGATCCCAGATTTGCACTCAGATGAAAACGAAGAGGATTCTGAAGAGGAGGATGATAATGACATGGACTCGGACTTAGAGCGACCGTTACACACGCAAATGACACATCGTCATCGCAGGTAAATATCTATGGAATAACTACCACGTAACCCTGGATGCAGACAAAAAAATCTACTTTATATATTATGTCCATTTCTGCATATCATGCTGTGTAGCTGACGTGAGGATACTCAGAGGGGGATAATGAATGGTGAATATCTGTCACATATTTCGCAGGGTGAGTTTAAGTGACGGCAGTGACAGTGAAAATAGCTCTGCCTCTTCACCACTGCCCCATAATGACCCCCCACCTCTACTGAAATCCACCAATAACCAGGTGAGCTGGAATCACTTTCTCTGGAATTCTATTCCTGTAGCTGTGATTTGACTTGTCCATATCAACTCTTGTGCTTATCAAGAGCAATGAGGTCAAAATTTGATCTGGAGGAAAAGGAAGTTAAGGTGTCAATAGACTATAGAACTGCTTGAGTGAGTGTATGTGTGCTGTATGTTGTTAACTGGAAATTCTTTCTATGTACATCTTGTTTTCTGTGTACATCTGGTATGTTATAATAAAAATATTTATAATATATATTTACACTACCATGCAAACGTTTGGGGTCAGTAAGTTAATTAATAAATTAATGCTTTTATTTAGCAAGGGTGCATTAAATTGATTAAAAGTGACAGTAAAGACATTTATAATAAGATAAATGCTGTTCATTTCAACTTTCTATTCAACAAAGAATGTATAACTTTTTTAAGCAAGGATTAAAATTAGTAAAAAAAATATTAAAAGTGACTTTTACATTGTTACAAATTTTACTATTTCAAATAAATGCTGTTTTTTGTACTTTCTATTCATCAAAGAATCCTTGTGGTTTCCACAAAATAAGCAGCACAATTGTTTTTAATATTGATAATAATGTTTCTTGAGCAGCAAATCAATCAGTATATTAGAATGATTTCTGAAGGATCATGTGAAGGCTGGAGTAATTATGCTGAAAATGTAGCTTTGGCATCACAGAAATAGATTATACACTGCCTGGCCAAAAAAAAAAAAAAAAGTTGCTGTTTGAATTTTAATGGCCAAATACTCAAGAGTCCATGATTGGATCGTTATTACTGTGATTATTGTGTTTCTAGCATGTTATATGTTTGGCAACAGTTCTTTTAACCATAATTTATGGAGTGTGTAGATTTTCATCTCTGAAACCATGTAGGAAGACACATCATGGCCATATTCTAGGATGACATTGCCAACATTCATCAGGCTCAAACTGCGACAGAATGGTTGGGAGGGAGCATGAAGAATCATTTTCACACATGAATTGGCACCTCTGAGTCCAGCCCTTAACCTCATCGAAAGTTCTTGGGATGTTCTGGAGAAGACTTTACAGAGAGTTCGACTCTTGCATTGTCAGTACAAGATCTTGACCAAAAATTGATGCACCTCTTGATGAAAATAAATGTTGTGATGTTATTTCCATCAAGAGGTGTGTAACGGTGGTCACCCAACAACAAAAAGAAAAACATCCAAGGCGGGAATCGAACCCAGGTCACCAGCATGGTAACACTAAGTGCTAACCACAAGACCACATTAGCACTAATAATTATGGCTGTTTGCAGTCCTAAGTTAACTCTCAGAAAAAATAAATAAACAATCAGTAATTTAGTTTGGGCTCCAGACAAGTATACACTTGCCACAGATAATTTTATAATCAAACCAGATAGATAAAATATAAAACCATCTGTTACATACAAAATTGATATAATAAAGAAAAACAAAATAACTAAATTGAATGCAACTTTCTTTGTCTTTTAATGAAATATTAGTAGACTGGCAAATTTTACGAGCAAAACAACTCAACTTCAAAATAGGGAAAATTTGAATAAGGACAAAAAAAAAATCAACACTTTAAATTACTATTCTCAATATAATTCAACATTAAAAACAAAACAAATATACAAACATCAGAACCAATGAATGCTATGTGTGTGTATATACGTGTGTGAGAGAGACAGAGGGAGAGAGATGAAAAAGAAAAGAAAAAGTATGTCTGTGATTAAAGGAACACTGACCAAGTCGGCAGCACGGGTGTCTAATAGTGACTCGGGTACATCGGCGTTGTCAGCCTGTCTTCTCCTTTCCTTTTTTCATGCACCACCAAGCCCATGATTTTGAGAATATAGTACAACTCTCCAGTCCAGTCCCAAACTTGATAAAGAGCATTCGCCGAAAAAACGCCCGCTAGCAACAGGCTAAACAGGTAGCACCCCACTTCCTCGCCACGATTCCCAGAAATGTACACTCGTCAGAAAAGCCACCCGCAAGGACTGCCTCCAAAGGGAATGTAGTGTCTCTGGTCAATTGAACTTGCCTCCAGTCTCTAAACCTTGCCCCTATATACATGCACTCTTCTCTTCTTTTTTTTTTTTTTTTTTTGAATATTTTATTTTAGAGGTTTTTGTTTTTTTTTTCAAAAATAAACACAGAACAGACAGACAACACTGTCTCGGACCACACAAGCAAAAAAATAAAAATAAATAAATAAATAATAATAATAAAGTAATTAATAATAAAATAATAATGATAATGACAATAAATGTTTAGTTCAGTAGCCAGAAATACAACAGTAAAAACCTGCTAAACAATCAGTCAAGGTGCCCAGGAAGATGTACAGCATTAGCCTCAGAGGAGCCACTAGGGGCTGGTTGAGCGGTTAACTTGTCCAAATGGCCCAGGAATAAACCCCAAACAGCAGAAAATTTTTCAATGGAATTAGTTCTCAAGAATCTGAGTCTTTGAGATCTGAGAGATCATATCCGTAATCCAAATTCGAAAGGAAGGGGGTGAGGGTGATTTCCAGTTCTTCAGCACAAGTCTCTTAGCCACAATCATACCCAGAGTTAGAGATTGTTGTATTGTCCCCGGGAGGCAGGAGGTGCGCTGTGAAAAACCAAAGATAGCAAGTTCTGCATCCGACGGAAGAGGCCTATTGTAAGCCTTGGAGTACCAGTCAAATATGCTTGACCAAAATCCAGACAATAAAGGGCAAAACCAGAAAGCATGAGAAGTTGTATCCTCTGCCACCTTGCACCGGTCACACATTGGAGAAACAGAGGGGAAAATTTTATGCAGTTTGGTTTTAGTGTAATGCTAGCGGTGAACAACATTGAATTGGATCAGTTGGTGTCTGCTGTTTACTGAGCAGACCTGTATCATAGCCTGACACTTATCCCACATATCTTCAGAAAGTTCAACTCCCAGGTCTTGCTCCCAGGCTGCTTTAAATCTCTCAGTAGGAGCTGAAACACAGCTTTCAAATAAACAAATTTGGAAATAAGATGTCTAGAGTCAGGAGGATTCAGAAAAACATTAAAAAACGCATTTTTTTTTCAGGAAGTTGTTCGAAATTACAAATTTTGGACTTTACATAATGCCTCATTTGTAGATAACGAAAGAAGTGTGCATGAGACAAATCAAATTTCTCTCTTAACTGGCTAAAGGATACAAAACTTCCCTCAACGTAAAGGTCCCTGATGGACTCTAAGCCCTTCTCCCTCCAAACAAAGTAAGTTCTATCAGTCCAGGGGGGTAAAAAAGAATGATTATAACAAATTGTCGTGTGAACAGAGGTCTCTGGCAGGGACAAGACTTTTCTCACCTGATTTAAAATTCTAACTGAATTTTTTAACACAAAGCTTAACTTATTCATCGCTGAAGGCTTATCAAACTTAGAGAACAACATGACCGCTAAGGAGGTGCCAACAGCCAGGTTAGTCTCCATTTGTACCCACAAGGGGATGTCAGGTGTCAAATTGGCCGGTGCCCCCTTCACCCAGTACATTAAAGCCCTAACACTGGCGGCCCATTAATAATGCTTGAATACTGGCATACCCAGACCGCCTACAGACGTTTTTGTAGATGCATTTTAAAAAGGAAACTCAAGCTCCATTAACTTTCGAGTGATCAGCATATATTGTATTAAGGAGGCGACGCACATTAAAGAAAGAGAATCTGCCAGGGATAAACCCGGTCTGGTCAGGATGAATGATGGAGGGTAGATGTTTAAGCCGAATAGCCAAAGCTTTTGTAATTACTTTCCTATCAAAGTTCTGAAGCACAATTGGTCTATAGCTGGCCGGGTCTTTATTTTTCTTTAAAATGAGAGATATATTTGCTTCGTACAATGTATTAGGTGAAACGTTATTTTTTTTAGAATTAATTATCATTCTGAGGAGAAGCGGGGCAAGAATATCACAAAACCTTTTAAAAAATTCTGAACTAAATCCGTCTGGCCCCGCCGCCTTCCCAGTTGGAAATGACTTAATGGCAGAGACTATCTCCTCCAAAGTAAAATCAGAGTCCAGGTCAGCCCTAGCGACGTCACCAAGTTTAGGTATTTCAAGAGAGTCAAAAAAATGTGTTAAATCAGATTGAGTGGCTGTACTGTTGGAAGTGTAGAGTTCACTATAAAAATCTTTAAAACGGCATTAATATCCTTGGGGTTAGTTAACAGTGTGCCATCCTTAGATTTGATGCAATAAATTGACCTGGAAGCTTGAGCCCCTTTAAGTTGTCACGCCAACTGCTTATCAGGCTTATCCCCCGTTTCGAAATGCCTCTGCCTCATTCTCAAAAAAAGCTTGTTTATTTGACCACCAAGAATGCAGCTGTTCTCATACTTAAGTTTCATTATCTTATTATAGTCGTTAGATGATTTTGACACCTGATACGCCAGTTCAAGGGTAGGAAGAACACTTTGTATCTCTAAAAGACTTTTTTTCTCTTTATTTCTTGGCAGCAGATTCATAAGAAATAATATGCCCACGCATAACCACCTTTAATGTCTCCCAAAGTATAGAATCTGACACCTCCCCATTGTCGTTAAACTCCAAAAACTCTTTCAACTTGATGGTAATGTATTCTATGAATTTACTGTCAGTAAGCAGAGATGGATTGAAACATGCACTCTTCTCTTTAATTGGTCTTCTCCTCCAATCCTGATGCATATAGTTTAGGAGGCGGTGACAAAGAACATGAAATAAACCAAAGGCAGTACAGAAAATATCTATACTGCCACAGGTGCATCAATTTTCCAGCACATCCCAAAGACTTTTGATGAGGTTAAGGGCTGGACTCGGAGGTGCCAATTCATGTGTGAAAATGATTCTTCATGGTCTCTGAACCACACTTTCACAATTATAACCCTGATGAATCTTGACATTGTCATCCTGGAATATGGCTATGATGCATCTTCCAACATGGTTGTTTAAGAAATGAAAATCGACCCCAAACTTTTGAATGGTAATGTATATATTATAATATTAAATTTTGCTTAATTTTTCAGATACTCGAAGTGAAGAGTCCTATGAAACAAGCAAAGATGGACAAAAATAAAAACATAGACTGTGACAAGGTAAGCTGTCGTTTTTTTAATGCATTTGTGCTACATTTCATTAAAAAATTCATATAGCATATATTTGGCCCGTCATTGTAATATTAATACACTTTTTTATAATTTTAATTGTAAGTACATTTTTGTGTGCTGCTGTGAGCTAAACAAATTTGATACTGTTTTAGTTCGCCACTTGATGTCCAAAAAGCAATAACAATTGAAAGCCATTGCAGTTCAGGACACCACAACACATGCCACATTTTAGACATGTCATATTTAGTAAAAGCGTGATTGATCAGTCTGAATTGTATCTCCTTTTTTATTGATTAATCTAACATCTCGTTCCACAGGCGTACTTGGATGAGCTGGTTGAGCTTCACAGAAGACTAATGGCACTAAGGGAAAGGCACATATTACAGCAGGTAATAAATGAGGAGCATGCACTGTCAGAAGTCAGCCTTCCTAAATCACTCACTCCTGCACAGAGCGTTGCACCTGAAACACAGTGCTATATTCCTTTAGCGTGGAATGACCTTTATGAGGGAACATGAGAAGGGACACTTAAAAATTCCCTCTCAGTGTTCAAGGATCACTGAGATCTTTACCTGAAAGTTTAGAAACCTGTAAAGTTTAAAGTTATTACCCACAGCATTAACATGTCAATGAATATCTGGCTGTAATAAATCATACTGGTAACAGTAGGTTTTCTCTTCCTTCAAGTGCTTGCCAAGTAAACTCTTTGCGGCCCATAATTCCTGTTCCTTGAGGCCTATTTGCTTTGACACAATGGAGAGTAATACTCCTCTCTTTCCAAGGATTTGCTGTGCCCTTCTGTTGCAAAGCCTGTGCTGGTTTAAGTCTGTAAGACGTCCCAAATGAGGTCCAAACGGTGCAAACATACATCTTAATCAAGCTAATCCTCCAGAGTTTTGTGAAATAATCATCCTCCTCTGCAATAAGATATGGCATTGATTAAGTTCCATGATTATCCCTTAACGAAAACTGGAAAATTCGTTGATGTCATTGGCAAGCTTTATTCTTTGTTAAAATGAGTTGAAAGTCTCTGAAGCAAAGCCAAATTTTAGACTACAAATGTCTAATTTAAAAAGAATTCAACCACAGGTGAGTCTAATTATTCCTTACACAGGTGACCAGCAGACAGTTGACTATAAAAGGTTGTTAAACCCCTTTCCATTTCATGCTGTCAGCAATGGCACCACATGGAAGAGAAATGTCACAAGACCTGAGAAAGAAAATAATTTCATTACACCAGAAAGGTGAAGGCTACAAGAAGATCAGCAAAGCTTTACTTATCAGTCAGAATACTGTAGCAAAAGTGGTACAAAAATTAAAAAAATATGGAACTGCAACCATCTCACAGAGACGTCCAGGTCGCCCACGGAAGTTAACACCTCGACAGGAGCGTCGACAGGGTTGAAGAAAATCGGCATGCAAGTTCACTGCAGTTATCTAAAGGCAGGAACACACCAAGCCGACACCGACGAACTAGTGGCGACGAAAGTAAACTGCGGGGTTGGCTCACATCAGCAGCGTCTGGGTCCAGAGTTGACCTGACACACCAAACCGATGCTCGACAGCCGACGGCCAAGTAGCACGTCCGTTCTGCGCCTGCGTAAGATGAATGCCTTTCCGTACCAGCAGGTGGCAGTAGCTGAACAGCCAATCAGAATGATCAGATGGCCCCAGGGACCGACGAGTTCTGACGGCGATTCAACATGTGTGACGGAAAAAAGCCAACGAGGACCAACTTCAGCCGACGGTGCGGAACACACTGAGAAAACTTAGCCGGCCAACGAACAAAAACTGCCTGATGGCCGACCATCGGCTTAATTTGTTACTGCCTTTAAAGAAGTAGAAAGCCAAACTGGGGTGACTATTTCCCGTGACACAATATGGCGTACACTGCAGAGGAATGGCATGCATGGGTGCCGTCCACGAAAGAAGCCTCTCCTAAAGCCCAGGCACAAAAAAGCCCGCCTAGAGTTTGCCAGGGCCCATGCTGACAAAGATGAAGACTACTGGGACTCTATACTCTGGAGTGATGAGACCAAGATAAATGTTTTTGGAACTGATGGCTTCAAAACTGTTTGGCGTCGTAAAGGTGAGGAATACAAAGAAAAATGCATGGTGCCTACAGTGAAACATGGTGGTGTCAGTGTCCTTATGTGGGGCTGCATGAGTGCTGCTGGTGTCGGGGAGCTGCATTTCATTGATGGCATCATGAATTCACAGATGTACTGCTCTATACTGAAAGAGATGCTACCATCACTCCGTGCCCTTGGTCGTGTGTGTATATATTTCTAAAAATATTTTACACATATCTATTAAAATGTGTAAATTTATAAATTTATTTTAAATTTTATGTATTTTATATCTTTTTCGAAAAAAATATTTTACACATATTCAAATATATGTATTTTAAATGCATACGTGTGTATATATTTTAAATATTTTACACATTAATTAAAAAATATAAATGTATAAATTTATTTTACATTTCATATATTTTATACATTATATTTTTTGTAAAAAATATTTTACACATATATTAAAATATATATGTACATTTTTTAAAATATTTTACACATTTATTAAAAAATAAATTTATAAATTTATTTTACATTTTATAAATGATTTTTTTAAAAATATTTTACACATAAATTTATAAAATTATATATATATATAGCAGCACATCTACATTTTTTTTTTTTTTTTTTTTTTTTTGTCTAGGCTATGGGCGTACGAACAGCTGACTTCTATCTTCAGTGTCATAATAGGCCTCTAGGTCTCACTGTGTTTTTGGCCTGCGTTCAGGAGAAATGGAAAAAATTCCTTCCATATGCGGCTTTTGCTTTGTAGTGTGAAACGGATCAGGTTTGGGTCCCATTAGGGCCCAGGGCCCAGTTTAAACCATGTGCCCCCCCTCCCTTTTTTTTGTAATCACAAATTCAATCCCCCTTCTGAACCAGCGAGGACTGTAACCAATAACAGGCTGGTTTGGTAAAGCATCTTCTTCATTACAGTCTGACACAAGACATTATGCAAAGGGAGGCTCCTCGATGTCAATGGAGCTTTGTATAAGATTCAAAGACCAAATAACAGGCACGGCCTCGTATTATTGAGAAATGCATCTTCTGAATGACTAATTTTGTTGCTAATTCTGCAAAGCAACAACATTAAACTAGATTTTTGTGTTTTCTGAAGAAAATGTGATTGGTGTTTGTCTGTATCAAACTAAATATGAGCAATAGTGATGCTTAGCCCTCTGGTAATCCGTTTTTCTCTCTTTTTCTTGCAGATTGTAAACCTCATTGAAGAAACGGGACACTTTCACATCACAAACACAACCTTTGACTTTGACCTCTGCTCTCTGGACAAAACCACAGTTCGGAAGCTGCAAAGCTACTTGGAGACTTCCGGATCGTCTTGAAGACTTGTGCAGCTGGCTGCCACGAGGAGGAAAATCACACCTCTCTTTTTGTCCTACTTTTGTTTTTCCCTCCTAAATAGCAACTTGTAAGGCAATGGAAAGGATCCGCTTTCATTTCAGAGCTCGTCTCTCGAAACGCCTCAGAAATTGACAACATTATTACATGAGTCTGGAGATTCTTACAGTCTTCACCCAAAAAGCCTTGATAATCTGACATTGCCAAAAAAAAACAAAAAAAAAGTTCTCGCTCCAAAACGAAATACATTTGTGTATATTGTTACTTGCGTATGATTGTTTGATAGGTTCTTTGTGACGAATGCATGTTTCAACACTGCCTTACCACATTGTCTATTTATTGAGTATGAGTTTCAAGTGTGTGTGTGTGTAAGTGCAAATGATATTAAACTTGTGCAAGCACTTGGGAACATCATCTCATTGGCAATGATACATTTATTAACGCTAAACATGAAAAGGATTTTCGTTCACTGTTTTTATGGATTATAAACATTGTTTTTCATGCTGTATATCATGTAAAACTAACGATTTCAGATTATGCTGGACGCAGAAGACTTTTAGCCCTAATATTCAATGAATTCCACTTTGTCTGCAAATTATTGCTCAACAGTAAAATGTTGCCCTGGTAAATAGTTAATAATATTATAAGGGTTTTCAATGTTTCATTTGAAAGAAGGCAGGATCCAGTGACCTCTAGCCAAAATATTTCTTAATGTTGTTTCAGGAGGAAAGTGTATTGTTGAATCTTCTAATGTTATTTATTGTTTTTGGGGACCATAGTTCCCAAGGCTGTTCGTTGGTTGTCCCAGTGCTTTGTTAAACTGAGGAAATCAAGAAGTAATCAAAGTTTACTTTTCAGTTCCATTGTATGACTTCTTTTCTTTTCTTTCTTTTTTGTTTCAAATTAGATTATTTGATAGAGCCAGCCATAAATATAGATAATTTGGGAGACGTGTTGGGGGTTGAAAGGGTTCAGACTGAATAATTGGCACTGTGTGAAGTGTATGAATTTATCAGAGGAATTTTTTTTTTTTAATTATTTGTTTTTGCTGAATGAAAATCATACCTTGTACACTTTGTTTCCCAGATTCATTTTCTCAGCCCAAAGAGCTTTTAGTTTAGTTATCATTATATAATGTTTATATGTGTATATAAACTTTATATGTGATTAAAAAAATATATATCTTTCCTTTCTTGGAAGGCACTGACCTGCTTCCAGTTGAAAGTTCCTGATCATAATATAAATTTAAAACAGAGCTGTTGTGGCTGTGCAGTTACTGACCAATGAACGTTTTATCAGTAATGTTAAAATGACAAGTTTTTTTAAGCTGGTGAATATAGATACAATCATCTGAATTTACTTGAAATATTAGTCCAGTGGTTTGCAAACTCCCACCTACAATCACCCACATAAAGACGCTCTCAGACATGACCTTGCTTGCAAAATTCTATAACATTTATTTAAAACGTTGTAATTAATACAGTACTACAACTTCTCAACTTCAATGGTCTTCTCTTTGTGTTCATGATGTGAAGACTCTTAAGTGGCATCTTTTTCGGCTTCATACTGTTTATACAAAAAAAAAAAAGGGTCTTTTTTGGCATTAAAATGAAATGGAAGAACAGTGAGTTTCTCCCCACTTATTTTGATGTGTGTATCCAGACAGAGAGATCCTGGTTCGTCCATCAGGGAAAACCAAAGAGGGCAGTGAGACATTTGACTGTCCACGAACACATCTACCACCGCAATCCCACACGTCCTCCATATCATTTGCACCACTTCTGGGTCGGATTGAGTTGGCCTGGTAAATATTCTGCTTGGATGGACAGCAGGTTGCAAGCTACCTGAAGCACACAAACCTTGTGCCTCCCTGGAGCCAGTTCTTCAAAACATTTAATCTGGATCAGAATTATCTGGATTTGGAAATCCCATGTTTTGCTATCCAGGATCAGGTAATCCATCTTACTTTTGTGCCAGGTTTTCAAAGCATAATTGTATTGGATCACCCTGATCCAGATACAGACTTTTTCAGATTACCAAATCTGGAATACTGCTCTACGGAGCCCTTTAAGGGACATGGTGATGGAAAAAATGAGATAGGGGAAAAAAGTATTTCAATGCTTTTGCATTCTGTCAGAAAAGTTCTGCATAGCGTTCACCCGAGAAACCTTGCGTTCGCTCACAAAGACCTTTTGACTAGTTCATCTCTTATGACTTGCCAATGTAGTTTACAAACTGATTAAAAAAAACACTTCAAATTAAATATATTTTTGTTTTATATTTACTGTTTGAGGATTATTTTATGAAGCCAAAATCTCTTTTTTCCTTTACTGTAGGCTACCGAAAGACTTAAAAGTGGACATTATACCTATTAACAGTTAAACTAATCAAGAGTGAAATAAAAAAAACGTGTGTGTATATTACATGATACAAATGTTGTATTTTTTTTTTTGACCAGTTTTAAAGTTATTACATTTGTGCTCCTGAAATCCACCCTTCTGCTGGGATCAGTAAAATCCTTTTTTGGATCAAAGGTATCCCAATCTTACTAAAAAGTTTTGAACAATACAAATTGATGATTTGATCCATATCAAAACCAAGATTGGATTTTGCGATCTAAACTGATTTCAAAATCCTTTTTTTTTTCTTTTGAACAAGATTTGATCCAATCCGACAGTCAAAAGCCGATCAGATTACTTTTGAACAACTGGCCCCTGATGATTGATATAAAAAATAGTCACCCTGTTGTCTGTGAGCACCAAAACACACCGCTGTCAACTCTAGGACATTGATGTGTGCAGAGCCCTTCCCCAAGTGCCATTCACTCCCCTTTTGCGCCAGAACTTTTGGCATCCGTCCTTACAACCACCCACTGTGCAGGTGGAGGTCCCAATGGTACTCCTCTGAGGAGAAACTCCTGTGACCAAGGTGCTAGAGCTCACATCCAACGATACGTGACTCTGATTTTCGAGTATTTGTCTCGTACTGGACACAGACGTTTTTAAATGAGCCATTGTTGGAATGGTCTGAGCCACAACAGTCCCAGTGGAACCACTGTTGATCCTGCTGTGAGCTTCCCCAAGAGTCTCAGGAGAGCAATGTGCTGCTGAGTGCAGCCAACCTGAAGATTCCTTACAGCCTTAGAATTGACCTTATTCTCACTGGAGTTGGAACAGCCAACATCATGACAGAGTTGAGAGCAAGACCTATGAAATTGGTCAACTGCATTTGTCCCAATTCACAGTAATTCCTAAATCCACAATATGGTCCAACAGATGATGTGCTTGATCCACTGCTTGCTGAGGTGATGCTGCACAGACCAGCCAGTCGTCCAGGTATGGCAACACTTTCATGCCAGACCTTTGAAGTGGCTCCAACACTGCCTGGACAAACTTTGAAAAAACTCTTGAAAAAATTACTGGTGTGCATCTTGAGACAAAACAATAGCACTGACATATTTTAAGATATGTCAGTCCAAGTTGCTTTCAGTTGCTCAAACATACATTTTAGTGTAGGACTAGGCTTAAGCCTTGTCTGTTAAAACCAGGGGTAAGACTATTATTTGAGGAGTTCAGGCCCTCCAGTGTATGATTAATTCAGGAGGAAGTGATTGGAGCTAATCGTGAATGCTTCAAATGACTGTACTGCTAAACTTGGCTGTTTAGTTTCAGACTCAGGCTCTACAAAGTGTCTGTTGTTCACTGATTCACAGAGACTGAGGGATGGGAAGTGTGAGCACATCTCTAACGGGCTTACGGCTAAGCCACTTCACTTAACACCATTCCACACAATTCATGGGAGAGCAGCTGGCTCTGAATCCAACATCCTGCAGTGAATGCCAACCAAACTACAGTTGTTCCAAAAGCTTATGGGTTTGAGATGTGAGCAAACGTCTAATGTTTATCTTGTCGTATAAGTAATTAATGAATGATGTTTGGAAGTTTTTAGAGTACAAGTCATCTCCATTGTGCGGTCAGTTTGTGTTGTGAGCACATGCTGTCTCTCCAATATAGGACTTGTGTGGAAAGTATGCAGTTCTCAACTGATGAACATGATTCACACCAGTAATACAGAGTAATTCACAAAGGAGCATGTAAGGCACATAGTTTGGTGTGGGAAATTCTGGTTTTAAAAGACTAATAGCATTAATACATTATTTCAGAAATGATTTGCTCATTGAGTTACAGTACTTATGTTGAGAGAGAGAGATAGGTTGGTTGGTTGGTTGATTGATTTTTGGTGGCCTAATTTATTTTATTCCATAGTTTTGAGATTAGACTAATATAGAGCAAGCAGTACAACCCGAATTCCAGAAATGTTGGGACGTTTTTTTAAATTTGAATAAAATGAAAACTAAAAGAAATCACATGAGCCAATATGTTATCTATGTTCTACTGTGAATAAAATAACAAATGTTTAAACCGAGAAATTTTACAATTTTATGCACAAAATGAGCTCATTTCAAATTTGATGCCTGCTACAGGTCTCAAAATAGTTGAGACGGGGGCATGTCTACCATGGTGTAACATCTCTTCTTTTCAAACAGTTTGAAGACGTCTGGGCATAGATGTTATGAGTTTCTGGAGTTTTGGTGTTGGAATTTGGTCCCATTCTTGCCTGATATGGGTTTCCAGCTGCTGAAGAGTTTGTGGTCGTATTTCATTTAATGATGCGCCAAATGTTCTCTATAGGTGCAAGATCTGGACTGCAGGCATTGTCCTGCTGAAATAATTCAGGCATTCCCTGAAATAGACGTCGTCTGGAGGGGAGCATATGTTGCTCTAAAACCTTTATATACCTTTCAGCGTTCATAGTGCCTTCCAAAACATGCAAGCTGCCCCTACCGTATGCACTTATGCACCCCCATACTATCAGAGATGCTGGCTTTTGAACTGAATGCTGATAACACTCTGGAAGGTCTCCCTCCTCTTTAGCCTGGAGGACACAGCGTCCATGATTTCCAACAAGACCACAGAACACTTTTCCATTTTGAAACAGTCCATTTTAAATGAGCCTTGCCCCACAGGACACGACGGCGCTTCTGGACCATGTTCATATATGGCTTCCTTTTTTGCATGATAGAGCTTTAGTTGACATCTGCAGATGGCACAGTGGATTGTGTTTACCGACAGTGGTTTCTGGAAGTATTCCTGGGCCCATTTAGTAATGTCATTGACACAATCATGCCGATGAGTGATGCAGTGTCGTCTGAGGGCCCGAAGACCACGGGCATCCAATAAATGTCTTCGACCTTGTCCCTTACGCACAGAGATTTCTCCAGTTTCTCTGAATCTTTTGATGATGTTATGCACTCTAATTGATGAAATCTGCAAAGCCTTTGCAATTTGACGTCGAGGAACATTGTTTTTAATGTATTCCACAATCTTTTTACGCACTCTTTCACAGCTCTGCCCATCTTTACTTCTGAGAGACTCTGCCTCTCTAAGACATCCCTTTTATAGCTAATCATGTTACAGACCTGATATCAATTAACATAATTAGTTGCTAGATGTTCTCCCAGCTGAATCTTTTCAAAATTTCTTGCTTTTTCAGCCATTTGTTGCCCCCGTGACAACTTTGAGACCTGTAGCAGGCATCAAATTTGAAATGAGCTCATTTAGTGGATAAAAGTGTACAATTTCTCCCTTTAAACTTTTATGTTATCTATGTTCTATTGTGAATAAAATATTGGCTCATGTGATTTGAAAGTCTTTTAGTTTTCATTTTATTCAAATTTAAAAAACGTCCCAACATTTTCCGGAATTCGGGTTGTATTTTTAAATTATTCATTTTATTCTTTGATATTATAATTTTCTAATCTGACGTCTTTGATGCATTCAGCATAATTTTAGTGGTCATTCTGTATTTTAATGGCCCAGAATTACCTGTAAAACCTGGTTCTCAATCTGTGAAAAGTATAAATGACATTAGAATTCAATACAATACCCTGATGTTGCATGACAAATTGGATTATTTGTTGGATCTACAAATATAGAGTGGGAAACTACCCATGAGAACTAAAGAACAACTAAAGATGTGTGTGAGAGAGATCGGGCGGGGGGTTTTTATAATCCATGTCATGCTGTCCCTCCCACCCAACACCTGTTCATTACTTCATAAATCTGAGGCATGAGCCAATTAAAAGAACCACAGCAAGTTAGATACCAGAGCTTTGATGGGTTTGGGCACAAAAAGTATGGGGGAAAAAAATGTCCCAAGCGACATTTTGAGACAGACAGCTTTTCTTTTGGCACCATCTGTTAAGACAGAGCAAAGTTATTCACTCTTTGAAAGCCTTTTTTAGGTCAAAATCATTTTTCCTGTTGAATAAAATTAGTTCACCTAATTATATTATAATTTATGTACATTACATTATTCATTATACATATACATTATCTCAGATAGTTTTCATTTGATATGAGAAGTTTTTTTTTTTTTCAACGGGCTCCATCAAGTCCACCTCATCAAACGCTGGACATAAACACTGTTCACGTTTACGGAGGACACACTTGGAGATAGTCTCACACAGCAGGTAGTCTGTCTGTGTTTGAGACACACCAGAAGGAAATCATTGTGTCCCCCTCTTCTTTTCCTGAAGCCTTCTAAATGATGAAGAACAAGGGGGTGGGAAAAAAATGCACTACTTTCAGGATCTTGGATTAACTTAAGCCATTTCACAGTGTTGGGTGGGGGTTCACAGTCAGAACGAGCAGCGGGACATCCTGTTTGAGCTTCTAAATACCATTTCCTCCTATAAAAAAAGAGGAGAGACCTTAGAAACCAGCTCCCACAGAAGACAGAGAAGTACATTTGTCATCTTCCTTGGCACAAGGCCGAGGACCAGAGAAAAGACGCAGCAGAGCTTTTGAAGGGCAGTTAAAATGGCATAAACTACGTCATTAAAGGGAAGGTTGGTGAGAAGTCCTAAAAATCAGGTTTTTCTATTTCAAAAGTCAGATATTGAATCAAGCACCAGTGTTGCTATTCAAATTTGAATTCCTCAACTTAAGAGGAATTTGAATTACAGTAGCAAACAGAATACAGTGTATATATATATTTTATTCAAATTTATCATACAATTCTGGATTCTGAATTCAAATGTGAATAGCAACACTGGTGCTTTATTCAATTTCTGTTACTTTGCATAGATATATATGTATTAATCGTGATTAATCGCATCTAACATTAAAGTTTATAATATATGTGGGTGTGGGTGTGTTTATGTATATACACACAGACACACACATACATATAATATATATAAATATATGTACACATGCATATATGTAAACCCAAACTTATGTTAGATGCGATTATTTGCGATTAATCGATTTGACAGCACTAATTATATATATATATATAGTAGTCAAAATTTCAGGTGGATCAAAAAAGTTGTCCTAAGAACTAAGTTGTCCTAAGAAGAAGGTTTTGATCCACTTCAAATGTTGACTACTGTGTGTGTATATATATATATATATATATATATATATATATATATATATATATATATATATTGTAGCAAAGTAACAAACAATATCCAGAATATGTTAAATTTGAATAAAAAAATTATAATTATGGACCATGGAGGGTCTTAACTTTATTCATTTCAATTTAATCTCCATATATTTTTTGTCAACAAATTAAAATTTTCCTAATAATAATAAAAAAAAATACTTATCTTATAGTCTTGTCTGAAAAACAACACTTTAGAGAAATGTGTACAAAAAAAAATCTTTTCAGGGCATAAATATTCAACATTTTTGATTATGTCCTGACTAAAGAAATTTCTTCTTTTGTGTTTCTCTGAAATGCAATTCAGTAAATTCCTCTTCTTATCATTCAAATTCCAATGGAATAGACCGATTCAAATTACAATACATGAATTAAAAGTGAGACAATTGTTAAATTCTGAATTTAGCGTTAAAATGTTGTTGTTTATCTCTCTGCTTTGGAAAAACTCCCTGTGAAATTTTTAACTGAAGCCACATTCAAGCTTCACAATTACACTGGAACGAAACCAGAGCAAATATTTGTCTATCTGTGTAATCTGTCGGCTTGCTCTGCATGGTCGTCATGTTTGGGAGTAAGTGGTTTAGGTGGGAAAATAATCGAGAGAGAAAACCAAAAAAAAGCCCCACCCCCAACTTCCTATTCTCCGAGTGATTTTGTCCGGCAAGCCTCTAATCCTCCATTGTGCGCAAATGTGCACACAGAGACAATAATTCAAAGTTCTCTTATCATACGTTTTAGCTTAGTCATACCTGGGCCTCTTTTTCAGATGTCTGTTTGATTTGACCTCTCTGCCACCTCCTTGTGAAGAATTCTGGGTGGCAGCTATGTCACTGGAAAGGCATACAAATTAGCTTTTTCAAAAAAATCAGATCGAGTTATGTAAAGAACAAAAGCAAGCAGACTTCAAAGTGACGGAGAAAAAGGGACTGATGTGAAAAGGGGGTGTATCTTCAGGCTTCATGAGAGGAACTGATTATGGGCACGTTGAGCGTTCCCACATGACCAGGTTTCCAGACGGCTGAGGATCTGATTATTATTTGATTATTTATTTCTTTACGTATTTTAGCCCCTGGTAAGCCCCCGATGTGGGCCGGGACCCTTGGACTTGAGCCCAGTCCCAACCTGCTCTTTCATTGGGCCGGTGGAGGCTTTGTTCTCCTTGATGGAAGTTGGGCGGGCCAGTGACCCGTGACCCTCAGCCGGCCCACCCGGCTGTGAGAGTGCGCAGACACTCTCCCTCGCACACTCACAAAGCTGCACTTGCTAAATCCTCCTTGAGGGAGGGGACGGGGGCCCTGAGAGAATGACCAAAAAAGCACTTGTTCATAGACACAATCTGGTTAAGTCTGGAAGTAGACAGCTTTCTTCAAAAACACTTCACGGATCTTGCGCATGTCTGCAGTCTTATTTGCTTTGGTTTACACGGCCACAACAAATACCAACATAAAAACGTTCTTTGACACTAACTGTGAACTGAAAGCAATTCAATGTTACTCCACCAGAGTTCTGGGTATTTAGAACTAGAATTTAGAATGCTTTTTTAATTACATTTCAAATCCTGAACTTGAACTGAGGTGGCATCCATCCATCCATCCATTCATCATATAAATCTGGCTTTGTGTGATACGCTGTCATTCTATTCATCAAAACTGTCTTTTTACACTTGCTTCTTGTTTATAATCTTTCCTGTAGCTCAGTGGTTAGAGCATGGCACTAGCAATGCCAAGGTCGTGGGTTCGATCCCAGGGATTGCACATACTCAGATACAAATGTATAGTATAATGCAATGTAAGTTGCTTTGGATAAAAGCGTCTGCCAAATGCATAAATGTAAATGTCACATTTAATAAATTCAAAGAACCAATAGTTCTTTCCCATGCAGTTCAGTGACATTGTATAGGTATAATGTGATTTGGAAGTAATTAAGCTCAAACCTGCACCACAGATGTTGCATATTGGCAGAATGTAAGTGTATTACAGCAGAGTAATTTCATTATACATTTGGAGCCCCAGTCAAATGCAGAAAAGTGTTAATTGCTCAATTTGCTTTTTTGCAATATTCAGGAAGCAGAAAAAGCAAGGTTCCTTTTTCATTCCAGGGATCCAGAAGGAACAATCTCTTCTTCCTGGATCCCATTCAAAGCTTTTCCCAGCAAGCTGACAAACGGGAGATCTCAAGCTCGCTCTCTCTTCTTATCCCCTCCTGCACAGAACAACAGATTTGACAGGAAAAAGCCAACCACTGCCAGTTACTCTATTGGGCGGACTCGCTTCCTAATGAATTGAGGACATCTGTGCTTCTAGCCAGCGATGCATCAGATGAAAGTAGGAGGCTTGCCACCAAATGGAAGCAATCATTTCTACTGGAATCCGCTGGAAGGTACAATAATGTAGATGTGATGCATTCTGTCTGTTGTAGGAGTCATATTTCTAAAGCATGAAAGGCTGACTAGGGCAAAACTGATGGAGGATGTTTCAGTTAAGCCGGATTGACGCGTGCCATCAATCACTACAAGCACAACCATGGCCTCACCCTCGCTGGTGTAAACATCTAGTTCAGTCTTATCTTCACCCCCGACTGTGCTGATATATTTCATTACAAAGTCAAGCTAAAGCAAAGATTAAAGGAGGAATACATTGGGATTCAATCATGTTAGAGGTTCAACCTCTTTCTTGTCCTATCAGATCCACACGGCTACTAGAGTTAAAATGGCTTGCCTTTAAATCAACATTAAACTAGTGCTATCATGATATCATTTTAAGATTTTATCTACATAAAGCAAACATCTGTATAGTCCCTTTACATAAAACAAGTAAATATTCAAATGAAATGAGAAAATGAAATTCTTGTTGTCAGTAAACGGCATGCGGTCCATTTGAGAGAATGAGTCTGGGGATTTATGCATTTCGTCCTTCGGATGAGATGTTAAAGGGTTAGTTCACCCAAAAATGAAAATTCTGTCATTAAGTACTCACCCTCATGTCGTTCCACACCCGTAAGACCTTCATTCATCTTCGGAACACAAATGAAGATATTTTTGATGAAATCAGAGAGCTCTCTGACTCCTCCATACACAGCAATTTAACCACTACTTTCAAGGCCCAGAAAGGTACTAAAGACATCATTAAAATAGTTCATGTGACTACAGTGGTTCAACCCTAATTTTATGAAGCGACGTGAATACTTTCTGTGCGCAAAAACAAAACAAAAAATAACGAATTTATTTAACAATTTCTTCTCTCCCATCAGTCTCCTACACAGTTGACGTAGTGAACGCAGTGCAGCACTTCCGTGTTCTATGTCAGATGAGGGTGGGTAATTAATGACAGAATGTTCATTTTTGGGTGAACTAACCCTTTAAACCAAAGTCCTGACTCTCTGTGGTCATTAAAAATCCCAGGATGTCCTTCAGAAAGAGTAGGGATGTAACCCCAGCATCCTGGCCAGATTTGTCTATTGGTCTCCTATTCATCCCCATATACTAAGGGTGTAACAGTACACAAAAATGACGTTACGGTTCGGTACGGGTTCAGTACAGCAGGGTGAGAAAACTAAACTTTTCTTTTTTCTTTTTTATTAAACAGTGGTTTACTGAACCAACTATGTCTCTGTCTTTAAATTCATTCAGTTATAATTAAAATTTTCTTAAGGATAAAAAAATCTCTGCTAATGCTGTAAACTATATATAGAGAGCTCTTACTTGCACGTTACTATAATATTAAAGGTTACAACAAAGCCCAAACTAATAAATTTAGTTGCTATTTTTTTTTTTTTTTTTTTTTTTTTAGATATAATCATCAACACTCAAATAATAATAATAATAATAAATTATGTTAACATGAAAATTGCACATAAGACATTTGCATTAACTTCTATATCTAATTATAAAATTATGTTTCTCCAATTCGTCGGCTGTCATAACTTGTTTTCATGACGGATTTATTTGAACATATTAAATAATTAACACATCACTAACTGGTTAAGTAAAATATAATTAATATAAAGGCTAATATAGTGCATATATTTAGTGAAAGAGTTCATTTCTCTGGCGAACTTACAAGCTGTGGACACTGAATGGCATTTTTGAGGTAAATGTAAATGTAATACTACATGACATTGTTTACAAGCTGTTTTATTGACGTCTTTCCGCGGTTGAAACACTGATTGAGCGATTACACGAGATATAATACGTTTCAGTAAGTTGTACTGTATCTTTCAACATACCTTCAGATCTTCATTCATGTTCATTCTGTAACTAGTAATGAAGAGGAAGAGATGATCACGTTCACTCGCACTGCTGCTGGAACTATGCCACATCAAAAAGCATCAAAACGGTATTTTTTGTTTGAATTTCATGATAAAATTGACAGAATATGAGAGACAACACTTTGTTTCTTATCGAATGTAACAAAACACAGAGCTTTTTGCAATTATTGGTGGTTAAGGCTGGTTAAAAGTGGTTATGCTACAATGCATTACCGCATGCGCCCCCTTCTGGATTGGAGTGTGGATCACCCGTTACTGTATTCATCGTGTAACTGCATGAACCGAATCGTGACGTCCGTACTGTACGTTTCCATGGTTTCACCACTCTGTCTCCTCTCCACCAATAAGTTGGTTTGTGGTGGGTGTTCTGCCGTCACATCATCCAGGTGGATGCTGCACTTTGGTGGTGGTTGAGGAGATTCCTCCCTTCCATATGAAAAGCGCTTTGAGTGCCGGGAAAAGTGATATATAAATGTAACAAATTATTATTATTATGAAAATTAATATAAATTTCATTTTTAATCATTTTAGGTGTAGCATAACGCTTATTTAAAGAATAAAATGTGGGAATATGCTGTTGTCCTAAAATTATTCCAATCCAATGCCAAACGCTAGTTTCTGCAGTCCAGTCAGGGGATTCAAACGGGTAAATTCAGATTGTTCCACATTCTCACTGTTCGGTTTTGAATCCGAACTGTTAGTCAAAAGCAGAAGAATACACATATTTTTGACATATAGGCATAGCCTACTGCACGTAAAGTACATTATCTGTTAACATGGATTAAAAATGGCGTAAACACGAGAAAAATTAGAGAATTCATTTTACATACTAATTTCAATAAATTAATCTACAAATAGGGTAGGAAATGTGCATAAGTCTACACCTGTTATGTTAATTCTTATTTTACATCTCTAATTTCAGTCTGTGAGATTGTCCTAAGCCGATAAGTTCCACCACGTCCCAAAGGTGATCTTCTGGCCATTTGAGTATAGTGAACTTATTGTCATGTTCAAGAAACCAGTTTGAGATGATTTGAGCTTTGTGACATGGTGCGTTATCCAGTTGGAGGAAGCCATCAGAAGATGGGTACACTGTGGTCATAAAGGGAAGGACATGTGTCAGCAACAATATTCAGGTAGACTGTCCAAATTTCATTAATACTATATAGAAAACTCTTTTTTTGCGGTCACGAAGTAAGTTGAAACCAAACGTAGTACCTAATATACAATATGCAATTTCGGACACAGCGAATGTCTACATGCCTTTTATTAGTTTCTTACATGTTTCTTCTGTTTACTATTGAACCATAATTTTTTCTGAAATATTGTTTATTTTTTTGCATGTACCAACTTGTTCTGTTTGTTAATGCAATAAAAAAAAAAAAAAAAAAAAATGTCTACATGCCTAAATGCATTGAGTTGCTGCCATTGGCTGAAATGTGAAATGTGATTGGCTGATTAGATATTTGCGTCAATGAACAGGTGTACCTAATAAGGTGGCCTGTGAGAGTGTGCATATAGAGTGAATTCAGGGTGATTGGAACACTTTTTGCCATTGAGATGACTATATATAAAGTATATAGTCATCTCAATAGGCTGAATTCAGCATTACTTCCATATGCTGGAGAGTTTTAGCAGCATTATGCTCTCACAATCAATATGCTAACCGTCTAATATATATTTATCAGTCAGCATATTGATTGTGAGAGTATAATGCTGCTAAAATTCCCCAGTATATGGAAGTAATGCTGAGCTGGACAGATATTTTGAGCGCATGAGCTCTGTGACTTGGCAAAAAAATTATATTGATCTATTGTGTCTCAAGATGGTGTCCTAAAATAAATGTTGTCCCCAACTGTCCAGTCACCTCCTGCTGTCTCTCTGAAAAGCCACACTCTAATTGTTTAAGTTTGTCCAGTTAAAAGTTCCCAAACACATGTCTGTTTTGATATACACATATTTCTCTTTTCTTTAAGAACAAGAACAAGGGAATTACAGCTGTAATATACCTGATTGAGATGGAGTATTGATTTATAATTGTTATATTATTTTATGAGGTAACTAAAAAACAATAATCAATGTGTGTAAGAGCAGATAATTAGTCTTGATCTCAGGCTCCTTGGGTCTGAATCTGTGTTCTTCTTAGAAAAGTGCTGAGTCATAGAAGAGACGTCACTTTACTCTAGCTTAGGTTAGCAATTTACAGGGAGGGAGGAGGAAGCATATTCGTCTTTCATCCAACATTTGCTGAATAGCTTAGGAGGACTGGCATCAACAATCACAGAAAAAACTGTGGTTTCTGTACCTCACTTCTGGGGTTTTAAATCAAAATAAACCAAATAACTTAACAAATAATAACCAAAAAGGTATTGATGTCAGTCAGATTTTTCAATGTCTCTGTTCATTAAGAATGCAAGTATTTGATCAAAAATACAGTATGTAAATATATAGTAATAATGAAATAATATTACAATTTAAAATAATGTTTTCTATTTTAATATATTTTAAAATGTAATTTATTCTTGTGATGGTAAAGCTGAATTTTCAGCATCATTACTCCAGTCTTCAGTGTCACATGATCCTAGAGAAATAATTCTAATATGCTGATTTGAAACATTTCTTTCTTTTAAATGATTTAGAAAACAATACCTCTATGCTACAAATAAACAATGAAGAATGTTTACAGTGCATAAAAAAGTGTTTAGACACTTTAGACAGTCAAACCAAAAATTATTCAGACATTTTTGATATATTTTTACTAGCGGGTGCAGGACACTATAGTTCATTTATGTAAGTGAGGATAGCAAAATAAAGTAAACTGTGACATATTATACCCAAAAATTCTACATACAGTGGACTACCAGTAAAATTGATAAAAATTTGGAACAAAAAATTATTCAGACACTTTGACCTGACCATGTTCCAAGTGTTATCTGACATAGTTAAGATTAAATTTTTTCTGACACAGTTTAACACTGAGATCTTGTCATATTTTATTACCTTTTTTTTCTAACTATAGCCCGTATTAACGAATGAAATGTTCAAGGTGTCTGAATAAATTTTGGTTTGACTATATATGGATACCATTCCATTAGTCAAGCAAAATTGGAGTTTTTTTTTTTTTTTTTTAGCAAGGGTGCATTAAATTGATCAAAAGTGACAGTAAAGACATTTATAATGGTACAAAATATTTCTATTTATTATAAGTACTGTTCTTTTGTCATCTGATATTACTGTCATCATGATATTACTCTTGCACAAAAAGGCAGCAATTTCCATAATTAAAACATCTAATATTCCTTCAAGTTTGTAGCACAGCTCACTAAAGATAATGTTATACCAAGGTAACCATGTCTTGAACATGGTATTCGGGAAATGTATTTATTTTTTAAAAAATGTATTAAAAGGAATGAAAAAATTAAAAGGAATTTAAGAGAATAACAAAAAAGAAATAAGAACGGTAAAAGTTCCAGGTCGATTGTAGTTATTAAGTAATCAATTTAGACTATTTGCAAATAATAATTAAAAAAAAATCATAATAAAAAAAAAAAATAGTATATTCACTGTTATTTGTGTCTAATATGTCAAAAACGCAAAATGTTTCTTGTCTTTTCACATTCAGTTATGAATTAGGCTACATTAATCATATTAATCAAATAATAGCATGTTTTCAATTCAAAACGGCGAAATTTCATAAAAAGTAGTTTGCATCACTGGATATTACTGTCGGTCGCTGAATATTTCAATCATAAAACAGTCGTGAAATATTAAATGTTTAGCTATTTACTCGCATATAAGCCTCGCATTAGAATTGACCCTTCGTCGGGAGTTTGATTGACAGGCGTTCTAACCAATCATAACGCCGAAATCGCCGTTATGTTCGACAAAGCAGTTTAAAGTTGTGGACTTGAACTTAAAAATGGTATGTATTTTCGCCTTTCCGCGGTTAAAACAACATTTCTTCTGATGTGTTTTCATGTTTATTTGAAATGAACTAGTCGGAAGAGGTGATCTGTGCACGAGCTGCTTAAACTGAGGCACTACAGCGATCGGTCACGACACAAAGAGCCACAAAACAGTATTTATTGTTTAACTTACTTTAAAAATTACAAAATTTGAAATTTGAGACTGTGTTTCATATCAAAAGTAACCTGCTCTGTCTTGTCTGTCGACGCGTTGTTAGTGTCCTCTTTGCTCCGCGATGTATTTTTCACTGTGTGAGAAGAACATGATGTGTGGCGAGAGATCGGCGTGGCTTGACGGACGTAACAACAGTAACTGAACAGTAAGCCCCGCCTTCTTTGATTTGATTGGCCAGCTCACTCATTCTGACAGTAATGAGCGCTGTTAGACCGCTGAGGTAGACCAGCCTAAAAATTTAACTTTTAAAACTTTTTTGTCATCCTAACAACAAACAGAGTGGTGTATAATGGAGTACAGCAGAGCAGCATCAATAATATCAAATATTTGGCCATTTCTAATTATTTGGGGCTTGACCCACTCAATGTGTATGGTGGTTATGGCCCTATGTTATACATTGTAAATGTAATGTAATAAAAATAACAATGCATTATCACAAAGAGCTTCAGAAAACAGACATTTAAGAGTCTGGTAAACAAATGAATGTCAGTAAATGGTTATTGGGCAAGGAAATATGTTCCCAATCAAGTTTAGCCAAAGTCTAACTTGGTCCAGTAGATGAGTCTGAGAGCTCTATGCCACCAGGGCTTTTTTAAAAACCTGTTTGTTTGCTCATTTATTTAAAATCAGTGTTTAACTATTAGATTATCTAATAGCACCTTAAGACTTGTTTTTATGAACAGTGTCTGATCTAATCTATAAATGCAGGCTTTTACAGTAGTGTTAAATGTTAAAAACTCACTGTAGCTTGCTAGCTTGCACTATGCCACATTAAATTTCTCCAACAAATGTTTTGACATGAATGACTTATGTCTTCTCTAAAGGAGTTACGGCTATTTCTATTTGCTGAGATAACGTAAAGCAAACAGTCAATTGTTTATTCTCTCAACGTCTGTGACAAGGGATTTGTGGGGGCAACTGCAAGCCCCCAAATAAGATCTGCAAACACTTTTGACCTTAAACAATTCAATTCCTTTATAATGACAATCTTCCACAAAACAAATGTTCTAGACAAAGAAGATTGGAAGAGGAAAGTCAGAAGTCCTCAAGCTGTAGCCTCTGTCCTCCACACCTGCATTCTCATTCCTAATGCAGCCCAACCTGCACCAGTGTCCCTGTCACAGGAAAAGAGCCAATGTACCCAACGACTACAGAATGTTCTGTCCTGCTCAGTGAGTTACATCAAGTCTTGTTGCTGACTGTGGCAAATTCAGTATAAGTACCTCTGAAAAAAGAGACCATAGACTGCGGTAATAAAGTGACAACATTTGTGCTGCCTAATACAGTATGTTAAAAATTTGACTTTAATAATTTTATTTAGCAAAAATAATTTGAATTCTTAATGTTAAAACTGAAAACAGTTAATTTAGTTTTTACAGTATTTTTGATCAAGCTCAATTTTTTTTAGCCTTGGTGGGCAAATTATGTTGAAAACATTAAAAATCGTATTCTGAACTTTTGACTATATATAAGTGCTTGCCATTTATCAAATTTTTCATCAGAAGTGACATACAGGGTGGTAATGGCAGGAACCATCCAATGAGTGCAACCTTGGGTTAAATGTCATGCTGAAGGCCGCAAAACAATACATAAATAAAATAAAAAGTAAATTTCAACGTTTTACCACTCATGATTCACAATGTAAAGATATTCATTAACTGCAGTGCTAATAATATTCAGAATATTTACAGCAGTATATTTGCAGTAATACACACTTTTGTGGGAAAAAATTGATGACCAAATATGTCATTCAGTACCATCACTTTAGTTGTAAACTACAGGGAAAACAATCAAAGTATTTTAAGGAATATAAAATCCTTAACAATGACTGCCCTCTAGTGGTAAAGTGGGAACACTACCGGTAACATCTGTCTACTGATGGATAATGTCCACAAATGTTGCCTGTTCAAAACTATCAGACTGCTAACAAATTTAAGCAATAAATGCATATGTGTTTAATATAATCTTATCAGTTGATCAAGCTGCTATAGATATTGTGCGTGCAGCTTTAATGAATAGTGTTGCATTAATTAAAAATATGATTTAAGTAACTAAATGTGCAAAATATGGTATTCGTTCATATTATTTATGAGAGCCCAGCCATGGAACATACTGATTTAAATGAATAAAACAGAAGCAGATAGGTCACAAAAGAATAAAAATGTTGCCATTATTTTTAATGCAAAATGAAAAGCATGTGTTTGAATTGGGACTTTTTTGCCGGGAAAATCAAAATGATGTGACGTTTACCCGCGTTCCTAACAGCCGATCTTCCGTTCAATGACACACGAAACAAATGCTTATGTTAATGAAAATGCCGAAAGATTTGTACTGTAATGTCAGTGTATTATGCAAAGAAAAGGGATTAATTCAAACTAGTCTCACATAGCCAGATCTTGTATATATAGTCTCAAATATATAATCAAACTATCATAACAATGCAATTTTAATTAGGCTACCTAATCTGTCGATATGATACCAGTAAATTGCCGAGCTTGTGCAAACATCCACATCACTATGAATTAATGTTTTCTTACCTGCTGTTTTCTCGCCGCTGTCATTTTTGTCATCTTTATCTTGTTGTTGTTCGCTTTCCTCAATAACACATATTATTTACATATCGAAATGTCACTCTCATCAGCGTAGACAGCGTCGGGATGTTCGTTAAAAGTATATATACCTGCAAACTTGGTATTTCCAACTTATTTTTACTTCTAAGCAAAGAACGAAAAAGAACTTCGCTGTGAGTATATCAGGGCATTGAAACTTGTTCAGTCTCTTGTATGTTAGCAAATAAATTGCTGGCTGCAGTTCAGCTTAACGACCACCGGTGTCGCTAATAACAAGGGTTTCTGAATTCCAGGCCTATAAACCCTTTGAAGGATTAGTTCACTGTCAAATGAAAGTTAGCCCAAGCTTTACTCACCCTCAAGCCATCCTAGGTGTAGGGTGAAGTCAGCTAAAATGGGCTATCAGGTAAAATGGGCTAAATAAGGTTGTAGCGTCATATCTCTTTAAATTTTTACAGCCAATCACAATAAATGATCTTGCATTTTTGCTTCAACACTTGTTGACATGTAACAATAGTTTTGATTGGTCTGAGTTTTTTAAGGGGGGCAGGGCAGAGTGTTACATGAAGCTTGTCAGAGAAATTATGAGGTAAGTGAGCCTGACATAGTAAATTTCATTCATCACTCATAAGGGCACTAAAGCAATTATAAGTAAGCTTACCAACAAAGCAAAGGTTTATGAACAATGTTTTGACATGCTCCTTCAAATAAAAAAATAAAAAATTAATTAAAAAATAAAATCGATTTTTGTGAAAAAGATCGTTTTAGGTAGAAATGGCTGGTTAAGCAAAAATGGGCCACAATTTTCAGCTAAAATGGGCTGCATACACACACACTTTTACACAGAAATTGAGGGTGAAAATGGGTTTATAGGTCTAGATATGTATCCATACAAAATCTTAACAATGTTAAAAAAAAAAAAAAAATTGCATTGCAGACAGTATGGCAGGAGGACAAGCAAAGAAAAGAAACGGAGAGACAAGAAGAGAGGAGAGAAATGGACAGAAAGGAAGATGTTAGTAAAATGAGCTGCATACACAAACACACTTTTACACAGAAATTGAGGGTGAAAATAGGTTTATAGGCCTAGATATGTATCCATACACAATCTTAACAATGTTTAAAAAAAAAAAAAAAATTGCATTGCAGACAGTATGTTAAAGTGTTTTTGTGTTTTTTTGTTTTTTTTTTTGTCAAAGATGTTCTAATCTTTAAAATATTTCACAAGCATACACACATACATGCACACATAAGACACCAATGCACATAAACACACACCTATACAACACGATCAGTTCGTTTTTAACTGCATTTTGTAATGAAATATTATATATATAATAATATATAAACTTTCTGTTTAATGAAATACAAATAAAATAAAATGATTTCAGCCAAAATTGAGCCGAGTGTTGTTCTCTTTTTATATTGGCCCATTTTAACTGAACAACTGGCCCAATTTACCTGAATGTTGTGCCGTGGCTCAAGAAGGTACCTGCTGACACTCTAACTCTCATAATTTTAAAATAATTATACTTTTTCACATTTAAAATACACATATATATATATATCCAAGAGACCCATGTGAATTTATAAAAAATATCATTAGATCTCATGCATAGCTTTTTTTATGGTATTACAAGTCATTTACCAAAACGTGGCCCATTTTAGCTGACGTCACCCTATATGACTCTTTTTTCTGATAAAAACAATTGGAGAAATATTAATAAATATCCTGACGCATACAAGCTTTATAATGGCAGTGAATGGGGGTCACTAGTATGAGCTGAAGAAAGTGCCTCCATCCACATCCATCCATCATATGTGCTCCACACAGCTCCAGGGGGTTAATAAAGGCCTTCTGAAGTGAAACAGCAACATATGGGGTGCATTTAAGTCCATTTTTTATGCCCTTCCCTTAGATGTATGTCATTGTCCACTACAGGCAGAACCCTTGCAATGTGTTTAAATTAAACGCCTTAAGCCAGGGGTGTCTAAATGCGGTCCTGTAGGGCTACTGTCCTGTAGAGTTTAGGTCCAACTTACCACAGCACACCTGCCTGAAGTTTCCTGTATGCCTAAAAACCTTGATTAGCTGCTTCAGGTGTGTTTAATTGGGGCTGGAGCTAAACTCTGCAGGACAGTGGCCCTCCAGGAGCAGGATTGGACACCCCTGCCCTAAGCCCTTGATCACCTGTGGGCAGTGGCGTGCACAAGGGGGGGGGCCGGGGGGGCTTGAGCCCCTGCCCCTTTGATCGCGAAAGTGAAAGTGCCCTTTGCGGTTGCATCGCGGTGCCCCTGCGTTATCATTTCTGCCTCCCGGAACGCGTTTTTTTATCAATTAAGTGTGAGCACTGTGAGTTGCTGTTGTGTCATCACAATCGTGTTGCACTGTGGTTTATGATGCTGCCCGAAGTGTACGGCCCTGTACCAAATGGTACCCTTAGCCCTTGAGTCACCACTTTCGTGACATCAAACCTAAAATGACAAATGGGACACCCTACGGTCTTGTGGACCTAATGGATATGTACATGTGGTGGCCTATGTAAGGCACTGTGATGGCACATGTGATCATAACAATGCAGCAGCTTCAACCAAAACCAGACAAACCTTCTAACCTGAATGCATTGCGTTGTCAAACATCATTCAGTATGTGCAAAACGATATTATTTAGAACTCAACAACAGTACAAATATCAATTGGCCAATCTTTAGCCTAACCACAGGCTCTGCTTTCCACCAGAATGGTAACCCCCAAAACTCAGACACACCAGAAACCATTTAAATTCCAACATAACAGAACATTAAACACTAACAGATCTCCCTCTATATTAATCTTGAGCAAAAACACATAAAATAACACTTCATTTTAACATTTACTCTCCTTTAACAGTCAGAAGGAAAGCATGCTGGGAGCTATATCTGCTGTAAATCATTCCGTATTAATATAGTTCTGATTGATTCACATTTATTTCTTTTAAGTACAATGAACTTCAAGTAATATTTGAGTAAACTGAACTTGTTTCATTTAGTACATTTGAGTGTTAGGTTTTACACACTGTAGTACTGAACTGTCACACGAGTAAAGGCACGTTCACACCAAGAACTATAACTATGAAGATACAAATAACGAAAACTTTGTTAGCATCCACATCCTTTTACTCTAAGCACGCAGCAGTTTAGTTGTCTGCTACTTTAAATGCTCGAGCTCTGAAAGCAGGATGAATTCTGATTGGCTGTCAATATTTTTATTGTTCAAGAAAAAAATTATTCTGAAAGTGATTCCAACAATATTGTTTCTCTGTGTAGCTATCGTTAAAGTTGTGGTGTGGACTCTGCTATTGTTTTATATTTAAAATGATTTTTAGAACTAAATCGTTATCATTGTCTCTGTATCATTGTCCTTGGTGTGAATGGGCCTTAAAGCTGCAATATGTAGATATAGGCGCTAGAGGTCGCCTATTCAAAACAAAGGCGTAGCGTGATGACGCCGAGTTTGAGCACGGAGAGATGTCGTCTTCACCTCACAGCCAGTGGAAAAGAATAGAGACGGGACTCGAGCAGAAATCATGTTCATGGATGAGATTATTAACATTACTATAGTATGAAGCAGTTCCGAGCCGAGTGATGTTGGAGCTGAACGAGGCCGCTGGAGCGATTGCTAATGAGAGACGATTGTGACACACGCCTCGTGAGCAGTGGAGGTCTTATTATGCCGCACAGTCGCTGCTTTGCCTTCTTCCGGTCATGAGTATGAGGTAACACAGCACTGTTTATCATATTAGATACATTTGAGTGTGTTGAAAATTATGTTATAACATTACTCTGTGCGTTCGCTCTGCGGCAGCTTTGAGACACTTGTTGCACACTGCAGAAAGCTAGATCGATTTTAGAATATTAATAAATGCTGGATGGCTTGTGTTGATAAATGGCATGCAATTAATTTTAAAACATATGATGGAGAAAATACTGTATTACTGTTACTAAAAATAAAGCTGCATCTGATTATGCTATGTTAGCTACTTGAAAAAATAGTGTTTTTCTCTGAGGCATGGTACAGCATGGTACTCGCAAAAATTTAAGAAAACTAAATTTAAACAATATAACTAAACGTGTTGAGCTATATAACAATTATTCGTTTTCTGTCTATAAATGTAACCAAACAGTTGTTCCCTTGTCTATTAAAACATGTAATATATTAAAGCTTCTTTGGTGTTTCCTTGGTTTCTACAAAATAAAACCGGAAACCGAAGGTAACGCGAATATGATGCCATTGACAGGCGACTCCCGGACACGTCCCGTATCCTTGGTTAAAATCGCGATTTTCTCACGATTTACAAATAGTTGGATACATTTGGGCCTAGTGGTTTTTGGATATTTTACTGCAAAAATCTTACATATTGTGCCTTTAAGTACATCCTCTTTTGCCAACATTTTGGGGACCACAAAGATAAAACACAAATTCACATAGCCATTTTGGGAAAAGCACGCAAGGAAAACAACTTATTAAACATACTAAATAATGTCTTAATGAAAATGTCAAAAGGTTTATGTGAGGGTCAGTGTGTGAATAATGTCTGAGAATCAGAGCTGAAGCATTCCTGCCATCACAATGTGTTTTGATGACAGCTCACTGTATCTTTCTGTCTCTCTGTAAGAACACCCACAGGTCTAGCGTGCCTAAACAGAACAGACACTCAGCAACGTCATATCTATTTTCGTTTTGAAGAAGATTATGGTCAATGTGCTTTTTAATGCTACAGATTTAACAGGCTAATGCTTAAGGCAAAAACAATATGATTGACACTGTAAAAGTGCTAGCTGTTTATGTAGGAGCTAAAAGTGCCTTCCAGGCATTTATATGACACCTGGTTTATGCATTTGATATAAAGGCTGAAAGATTAGACTGACACTTTTTGATTGATCATTATCCAGTTAACCCTTTAATGCTGTAAATTTGTTTTAAAGACCTCCAGATATTCATAAAGTGGACGCCCTGTCTCGCAGCTACTAAAAAGTTGTGAAATGTGACACTGAAAACTAGACCAGTCCGTTGACTTTACTATCGCAGACGCATTCAGTGGCAGAAAGCATTCACTCAAATGGATACTCATAGAATAGAGTTTCTGTGCAAACAAAGTCTCGGTTGCAAGCCGGACTTAATATAGTTCTCCAGACAACCGCTGCATTCTGGCAGGAAGGCTAATGTGCCATGAGTCGACTGCTTAAAACTTGCATAGTTATGAAGGGGTCCACTGACAGACGGGGCAATAGGGTGGGACAAATTTAAACTGAGTCGTTAGGGTGACTGCTGACCACTCCTTATAAATCGAATAATTTTGCAGTCAACTGCAAACATTAGATACCTTGGTTTCTATGGTAATTAATTTTGCATAATAATAGGTAACAGGTTATTTTCCCATGGTCCACTACTAACTATAAATAACTTTGCAACTACATGTCAATTAGTAGTCATTAGAGTATCAGTAGACTGTCTGTGTAATATCTGCCAACACTTTATTTTAATGATCCCATAACAGACATTCTACTGACTAAAAGTAACTTTGCAAGTAACTACATGTCAATTTATTCTACTAACCCCAGCCCTAACATCTAACCCTAAGTCTACTAACAGTCTGCTACAGTCTACTAATACTTTTATGAGAGTTAGTTGACATGTAGTGGCAAAGTTACTTATAGCCATTAGAATGTCTAAGTGTACGATTGAAATAAAGTGTAACCAAATAATATAATCTTTAAAAAAGTGTTATTTTATAATCCCTTCAAATTCAGCCATACAGTTCTTTAGGGGGCCATGGCAGTTTTATTACTGTTCTTATACACTTTGCCTGGCCAAAAAAAAAATTTGCTTAAGAGTCTATGATTGGATTATTATTGCTGTGATTATGATGTTTCTAGCATGTTATATGTTTGGGAACAGCTCTTTTACCCCTAATTGATGGAGTGTGTAGATTTTCATCTCTTAAACAAGACACATCATGGCCATATTCCAGGATGCAATGTCAAGATTCATCAGGCTCAAATTGTGAAAGAATGGTTCAGACTCAGAGGGCATGAAGAATCATTTCACACATGTTTTGGGACCTTAATTTCATTGAAAGTCTTTGGGATGTGCTGGTGTAGACTTTACAGAGTGCTCACCTCTTGCATTGTCAATACGAGATCTTGACCAAAAGTTGATGCAACTCTTGATGGAAATAACATCACAACATTTATTTCCATCAAGAGGTGCATCAATTTTTGGTCAAGATCTTGTATTGACAATGCAAGAGATAAAAATAATTAAATAATGCTGCATTATTTACCAAACATTCACATAATTTGCAATACACATTTACTGTAAAAAGCATATATGGTTAGTTATGATTTTTCTAACTGATCTGATATTTTAACTGAGTTTATTCAGGCTAATTTAGTAATGTTAAATATATAAAATAATATAAAATAAATATCAGTAATTTAACTCAGTGTATTCAAGCTGATTTAGTGGTAATACTTTGCAATAAGGTTCATTAGTTAACATTAGTTAACTACATTAGTTAACATGAACTAATAATGAGCTGCACTTCTACAGCATTTATTAATCTTTGTTAATGTTAATTTCAACATTTACTAATACATTATTAAAATCAAGAGTTTTATTTGTTAACATTAGTTAATGCACTGTGAACTAACATGAACAAACAGTATATGAACAGCTGTATTTTTATTAACCAACTTTAAAAAATAACAAATACACTAACAAATGTATTGCTCATTGTTAGTTCATGTTAGTTAATACATTAATTTATGTTAACAAATGAACCTTATTGTAAAGTGTTACTGATTTAGTAATGTTAAATAAATAAAATATTATAATATAAATTATTAATGTTATTCAATGTATTCAGGTTGATTAATGTTAATTAATTATATATATATATATATATATATATATAATTTAACTCAATGTATTTAAGCTGATTTAGTAATGTTAAAACATACAATATTTTTAATATAATTAATTTAACTTAATATTTTCAGTCTGATTAAGTAATGTCAAATATATATAAAATATTATAATATAAATATCATTAATTTAACAAAATGTATTCAAGACAATTTTGTAATGTAAAATATATAAAAAATATAATATATCATTAATTGAACTCAGTGTATTCAGGTCAATTGAGTAATGTTAAATATATAAAATATTATAATATAAATATCATTAATATAACTAGTCAGGTTCATTTAGTAATGGTAAATAAAATATTATTATATGAAAGTCAAGCTGAATTTGTTTATATGAATGGATAAAGCTGACTTAGGTTAATGCATATGTTACCACTTGAAGTACATTTTTAAGTTACCTGCATGACCAAACATTTTTACAGTATAAATTTGTGAAGATTCTAGGGCTGCAAGAAAGGCCAATGATAATTCATGTCAGTTGCATTGACCAAAGTTCATCTGGCCCACAGAGAAGCCTTGACTCACCTTAAACACTAATTCTCACTATCATTGACATCAATTTACAGGACAAGCTGGAAAGCCCCTGCTCTGACCAAGACTTTGGGTGAATGATGAATGACTTTGTGCAGATGGTCAAACACTCAGGATGAGTTTCAGAGTTATCAGTGAGATACTGTATCTAAGATCACGGGGTGCTGAACTCTGCTCACTCCACCTGATAAACCCTTAACACTGCTGCTGTGAACCGCGTGACTGGATGGTGTAAACAAGATCACTATCAAGGGGTGACAGTTTTAAAAGAAATCCTTATTCTTGGCCTAATGGTTAGAGAGTCAGACTTGTAACCGGAAGGTTGCAGGTTCGATTCTCAATTCTGGCAGGAAAATGTAGGTGGTGGAGTGAATAAACAGTGCTCTACTCCACCCACGACTGAGGAGCAAGGCAACTAACCCCCAGTCGCTCCCCAGGTGGCACAGTGAATGGCTGCACTGCTTCAGGTGTGTGTGTCCACGGTTTGCAGTGTGTGTGTTAACTACTCACTACTTGTGTGTGCACTGACTTGGGTTAAAGGCAGAGGACAAATTCGGAGTATGGGTTACCATATTTGGCCTTCACATGTCACTTCATTTCACTTCACTTATATTGTATGTTTACAGAAACACTGGAAAGGAGTGTCCAGACCAATCATAAAGAAGCTCTCTGACTACTTTTGATTAAGACACAGCAATCCAATCATGAGAACTTACAGTGCACTTATATTAATCAAGAAAAATTGACTGCGAATATAAGCTGTATTCAGGTGTGTCAAACTAATCAGCTCTAAACTGTGTGAACTGCCATTTGATGATTAATAGATGACACGATTTAACACCTGGTGGATTAATATGGCCACTGAATGTAACTGTATCTGAACACACTTGAGCAGACAGGAGCCATTTAAATAGCGCACTAAAATTACCCTGTTTGTGGCAGCCTGGTGTGTGCGTGCATTTATTCTCATGTAACAAAAAAAATTCAACATCGAAAACGGTAGATAGAATGTGTAACATATATAATATCAATAACTCAAATATTCTTTCATAACATCATACTAAATAAAATATCACATCTTGGTGGCTGGTGTTGAATTGGTAATGAAGGGTCTTTAGTACTTTAAACTAGGTCAGATCTCAGACTCACACTGTCTTTATGGTGGTCTTCTCATTCACCCTACAGTTGCTGAAGGAATGCAACATGATATATCAGTCTAAAACATTTGCCAGTCTTTACGGGTCTCCTGCAGGCCTTGTTCTACTGCATCTACTACATAAACAGCAAAAAACCCTTACAACAGTAACATAAGTTTGGAAAAGATATAAAAGGTTTATCTTTTTTATCTATCTGCAAAGCTACAGTACTATGAAAAGTTTTAGGCACTTGTGCAAAAATGCTGTAGTATGAGGATGCTTTCAAAAATTATTTCATAAATAGATTTTATTTATCAAATAATAAAGCAGACCTATAATGCCCCTTTTACAAGATGTAATAGAAGTCTCTGGTGTCCCCAGAATGTGTCTGTGAAGTTTCAGCTCAAAATACCCCACAGATCATTTATTATAGCTTGTAATATTTGCCCCCGTTTGGGTGTGAGCAAAAACACACCGTTTTTGTGTGTGTCCCTTTAAATGCAAATGAGCTGCTGCTCCCGGCCCCTTTTCCAGCTTTAACAGCTCACGCTTCGGTTGCTCAACAACAACAAAGCTGGAGAATCTCACACAGCCAAAAGTCGGACACTGATGGAGGACTCAAGAAGAAGTTACAACTTTTAGAATGCATCTGGACGTTTCTGAACGGTTATTGGATAAATTTATGTAGTTGATTCAGCTCATCGACTAGCATGTGCCTTCATGTTAATTATTTGTGCAAATCCAGCATTGAATTGACCCTCGTTTGTGAAGCAGTCCAGCGTAAAATGACAGCATGTTAACAACACTCTACTACAACAACTCTTCCTCTTCTCTAAAGCAGCCCAACATGGCCTAACTCACTTTGTTGCATGTTTCGGGGGGCAGGGTTTATGTCAATTTTGGGGTTAGACCCTACCAGACGTTTTCTGTAATCCTTAAAAAGCCATTTCTGTAAAAGAAAATATCTCCCTTTCGCATTGAACTTTGAGCATCGTAACTTTGCGGATGTTGTTTATGCTCAAACAGCAACATTACACACTAACTAAAGTTTAAAAAAAGTTAAATCATAATCAAGGACCCCTTTAACTAAATCAAATCAATATTTAGTGTGACCACCCTTTGCGTTTAAAACAGCTTTTGTCCACTTGCACATAGTTTTTCAGGTAGCTTTGCAGGTATTGGTTTCTTTAAGCATCTTGAAGATGTTGCTGCAGTTCTTCTGGATTTGTCTGTCTCAGTTTTTTCACAGACGGACTGATGAAATCAGATCTCCGAATGGAGCATACCGGCTGTTATCAGACTCCTTGTGCATACAAAAATCTCTCTGGATTATTAGAAATAATGGCAAAAGGAATGTTTAGAAATGTAAACTGATATTTACTACTGACACACTACAGATATAAATAACTGTCTTAAAACCACTTTTGGTAAATATGTAAATATTAAGTAAGTAAATATGTTTATATATGGCTTTTGCGCTAGAGGAATGTGAATAAGGTTCTTAGTGAGAAGAAACACTGAATTTACATAATTTTACACAAAACAGCATATTTCACGCTAAAACAGAAATGCAAACACTTTTAGCCTCTAACCCCTATAATAACAACAACTACAGTACAAATAAGTTCTTCCTTATTTGTTGCCCAGGCCTAGGTAATTAAATATTCATATGAGGCCACGCCCCTCAGACGCAATGGGCTGATAGGCTACTATTTTTTTCTGATTCACTTTATTTAATCGACAAAAATTCTTTCAAACAGAGAGATAAATATTTTAAACAGCACATTATTGTTTGGTTAAATAAAAAATATGTGTGAATTACATTTTACATTAAGAACTAGAGGTCATGAACAAATGACGTATTGTCTACTGGAGCTGTCCACCGCTGTGGTGCTGACCTTGCTCCAAAAAGTGTGTTTTAAGCATAAAAATTAGACTTTCCGCGGAATAATGGTGGAAAAATGAAATTGTTTTATAAGAAGTTATAGGCGACTGTAACTAAACTATATCTAGCCCATACATAAACTACGCAACACTTCATCAATTCTTCCACTATTTATTTTGGCAGCGCACTATATATTCAACTGCATTCATCATTGCTTCATCACTGACTGTGAATCCTTCTCATATTCGTCATGATGTAACTTCATCATGAGCGTCAACCTTTCCATCACATGACTGAGAGTGATTATATGGCAGTGACATATTTCTTTTGTTGGATTAAGGCAGTGACACGTCAAAAGCGCGCATTGTCGAGAGAGAAGCTTAGGAAGGATTCATTTTTAGCGCAAATGTTGTGTCGGGGGAGTCAGCCTTGTCTGCAGTATGTAACAAAACACGCTGAACATAACATCCTCGTTCTAAAATAGCCGTTTTCGCATTTCGTCATCTGCTCTAAATTTGCAGTCAACTGCATTTTAAGTGACAGCGCGCAACACAACAGGCTGTGTCATGAAAGTAGGGCTCTGTTTGTCGCCTCCCATCGCATTTTTACGGGAATATTCATGACATATTCTAGGAGAAAGTACAGTAGGGCGACAGTAGTGGCGTTTCCCTCACTGAAAGGAGGTCGCGTGAACGTCTGGCGCGCGTGTGAAATGACGCTCTCGAGTGCCGCTCTCACAACTGTGGGTGAGGAAGGCAGCGCAGAGCCACAACTCCACTAAGATTGGACAACGGGCAGTGCAGTGGGGATTCCTGGGGACTGGTGACTCTCCTAAAAGACAACTACGGCTTCATCACCAACAAAGCCAATGGCAGCATCGGAGAAAACGCTTATTTACCGCCAAGACACCGATTCGTTTAAAAACTTGCTTTCCAAACGGGACATGCGCCTGATTGAAGCACAAGAAGAGTCAAACTATGTGGATCTGAACGACCTGCTGGAACTGAAATTGGATGATACAAAAACAGTGAAAGTAACATTTACTGGAGACTCGAGTCAACTGGCAATTATTAAAAGTATTAGTGGCATGAGCGATTCAGAAGGAGAACATAAACCTTCCACTGAAAAAATAAACGAATCTACTAAAAATAAATGCGCGGAAAAGTCGAGCTCTTTTGAAACAGCAACTTTGGAAATACCTCAAGCCTATAAAACGGACTGTACCGAGAAAAAATGCCCAAATTTGGAGACACAGAGCCTAGATAACAATGAACAATACAATGAAGTTTATCTGAGCAGCAAAAGTGAATCGGACGATGAGGTCACTCTGGTGCTTTCGGATCACGACTCGCCCGAAGACCGCGAAGATGAGTCCCACTATATCACAACCCACGAAATCCAGCTTTTGGAGTTGGACCATGATGTGGATTACGACTTTGAGACCGGATCGAGCTGGGATCTCGAGGACGATCTCCAGGTCTACTCGTTTGTCGATTATGCCTCTTTTGACAGTGATGAAACGATGGGGGCAAAAGATGCCAGTATGAAAAGCAACCAGGCTAATACGAGCGGAGCAGAGGTCAGCAGTAAGCCCGAAAGCAATCTCAGTGACACGGACAAATGTGCCAGCTCGGATGAGGGCCTGTCAAAAAAGCAAAATACAACCGGGCAGATTCACCTGTCAATCAAAGCCACTTCCCGCGCTGTGAATGAGCCAAATAACATCCAAGATCACGAAAAAGACACTAGTCGCTATGTTTTGAGAGGAGTGGATGCAAAGGGAGACAAAGTGTGTGATAACGCAAAGTGTTTCATAGCTGTGCCAGGGCGCTTGCACTTCGGCAGCAAACGAGTGAATGAGTATTCCAGCGGTGCGTCCAGCGCGGTGAGCGAGCTGGATGACGCCGATAAGGAAGTGCGTAATCTCACTGCCAGGGCTTTCAAAAGTTTGGCGTATCCATATTTCGATGCCATCAACTTTAGTACTTCTAGTGAGTCTTCTGCTTCGGAGCATGGGCTGGGAATCAACAGGTGGTCGACGTTTGTTGACCTAAAGTATGGCAAGGGGCGAGATAAAAACTTAGTAGCGCATAAAGGCTCCACACCCAATTTCCATTTCGCCAAAAAGAGGGACGGTAAGGGGATAACAGGCTTGACGTTGACCAGCATGCGAGCGCCCCCCGTTGAGATATTCGCTCTGAACGGCAATTTAGTCGGCCACAAAAACGCATCCTCCACCACAAAAAAGATTGAGCTCATGGGGAAGTTCTCACAGGGCCAAAGTGGCCTCATAAGACTGACCGAAACGCTCAATTTTCGATGTAATGTCAAATCCGGGCAGCCTGTAAACGAAAGCGCTGAAGGATCACGTTCCACAGATGAAGTTACACACACCTTGCCAAGCGCTCAAGGGAGTGAGGCCAGCAAGAGACCCTGCAATGCAGGTGAAACCATGGACGACACACACAAGAAAGCCATATTCGCTTCGAGTCTCCTCAAAAATGTCATTTCTAAGAAAATGCAGTTTGAGCAAGAGCGCAAAATGGAGAGGGGTGAGATATGCGAGGCGCACCAGGCGCCCTCTCCGTGCTTCACGACGCAAGAAGCACAGAGAGAGAAAGCGGCCAAGAAAAATTCCAAAGGGCTGCAAAGGCAAAGTTCAAAATTCTCAGAAGCCGACTCCGACTACACTATCGTCTGCGTGGACGATCTGGGCGACATAGTAGACGGTAATTCAAGCGATTCCAAAGACGACGCGCGCAAAGAAGAGACTTTGACGAGTGCATCAGAAACTAATTTAGAGTCGGCGAATGATACTAAAAAAGGAGCATTCGAAGCATCCAAAAGCACGCTGCTTCGAAGCCAAAATAGCGCGTTCAGATCGTGGAGGGACGGAGAGCTAGAGTTTCAAAAGGAACATAAAAACGACAAAACTCCTGAAGGGAAGCCGCTGCGCGAGTGTCCGGAGGAAACCAACGATTCAGCAAGCGGCAAGCACACTAAAATGTCGCATTTATTTGTGCCAAGCATACAGCTTCCGTCCTCGGAGAGGGACCTCAGGAAACCCCCGCCGAATGTAAAATATTCCACGCGCGATCAAGGAGAAAGCGGAGCTTTAAAGTGGCGCTCGAACACACTTTATGTGTCAGACGCCACGCGCAGCGCTGTGACATCGAAGTCCCCCGAAATCAAAATAAGCCTGCGGAGCGTACGGGACAACAAAAGCGACCCGTTCAATATCGCGAAGCTGCTGACTCCCAATTTAGGCTGCAAGACAGCTGAGGACACCAGATGCCAAGCGCTCGCCGCAGCTTTCAAGGGTGAGTCCTCTGACAAAGTGCCTCACTTTATAGTCAGAGACATTAGAGATAGTAAGGGCAAGCTACAGACCCCCATTCACCAGGTTAGAGACGTGCGTAAATTGGTTAAGAGCTCGTATCACTTTGTGTCTTTAGATAACAACGACAACAAATCTAGTGATGGTGAGCAGAAGACATTAAAGCAGAGTACTTATCTGAACTCAGCCTCTCTTTCACCCATAGTGATTAAATGCCAGTCTGTGAATACAAATAGCAATGTGAAGCAATCCGGAAATTTAATAGACCCCCCTAAGAGACGATTTCCAGAGGATATAGTTGAGACTGACAGGACCTCTCCTCAGGTTGCCATAGCTAACAGGCTGCCAAAGCAAGAGGTTTCAACCGGATTAAGAATCGAGACGAGCACAAAAAAACAAGATAAAACAAGCGACGCCAGCGAGAAAAAACCGAACCCAAGATGGCCAACCAAGCCGCTTTGGAAAAATTGCAAGCCGCTGTCAAAACAATGGAGCAACTGTATGTTTTTGACAAGAATGAGTGGAAGAGAAAAACAGAACCGCGGCCTATAACAGACAGCCACGTGCTCTCGCTCATCTCCAGTGAGAAGCACACTGTGGAGGAACAGGAAAGCAGTGCTCCTGCAGATAGTTTGGTGAGACGAGATTCAAACTCAAACCTGATGGAGACGCCCCCTAAAAAAGACGACAAGTCATCAGCCACTCCGATTACGCGGGAAGTGCGAAATGGCCCTAAAGCGCTCATGCAGCTCACAGGAACGCCATGCAAGAATATAACCAAGAAGCCAGTAGCCACAAAGACACCGCAAATGCACGTTGCATCACCAGCATCTCTGAGCACGAAGGCCGTGACTCCCAAATCTCCGAAACTACCCATTTCCTTCAAGATATCTCAGCCAAAGCGTGTGCTAGAAGAGCGGGAGAGGCCGAACGGCAGTGAGACCGAGTTTGCCCCTCTGCAGTTCACTTCCACATCAGATTCGGAGAACTACCTAACCATACCCGTGAAGCCTCACGCCACGTCAGCCAAAAAGCCGACCGCAGCCGGACTGGGCAAAACGGCTGTTTATACAGTCCCACCCGGAGGAGGTAAAACCCAAACAGCCAGTCCGCCTTCTTACCTGGCTCACAGTGACATCAGAAGCCATCCGTCACCAAAACGTTCATCGTTTGTCATGGAGACACGGTCCCCGGATACCCCTACCGCCACTATTTACCACACACCCCTGCCTGTCACAATGCAAGCTGCTCAGCCTCAAGTTATTTGCTTCTCCCCTTCAGTTCAACCCTCCCCCATCCCGACAGAGCACTTCCAGACAACCCAAAGGAAAATGCTGCTGGATCCCACCACAGGAAGCTACTACTTGGTGGACACTCCGGTGCAGCCAGCCACCAGACGTCTGTTCGACCCAGAAACCGGGCAGTATGTGGACGTCCCCATGCCGCAGCAGCCTCCCATGACCCCCGTCCCACTTCCGATATCCCCTCTCGCCCTCGGCCCGGGAGCTTATGGCCACACCTACATGTTTTACCCAGGATACATGCCAACCACGATGATTCCCGCACGCACTATTCAGTCCCAGCTCTCTATGCAGTCAGAAGCAGATGATGGGGAGAAATCCCATTCGCACATGGGACAGCAGGAGGATGGGGCTTATATGGAGAGCCCTTACTATATGCCATCTGGGAAGTCGTCGCAAACAACCTCTGTGGCTCAACATGTTACCACCAGCAGACTGGCCAACAGCAAGCAGCCGGTCATCAGCATCACCTCCCAGCAAGGGCCAAGGATCATCGCTCCCCCCTCCTTTGACGGCACCACCATGAGCTTTGTGGTGGAGCATAGGTAAAGTCCCGCCCACCTGCAGCGTAAGTGCAAATTCTTTATTTCTTCATCATATTTGCATGCATTGAATGTTTTTCATAATGTTACGGGCTTTTAAAAATAATTGACTATAGTTGAACTAAAAAAAAATAACATTTTTAAAGGATTAGTTCACTTTAAAATGAAAATTACCCCATGATTTACTCACCCTCAAGCCATCCTAGGTGTACATGACTTTCTTCTTTCAGACTAATATAATTGGAGTTATATTAATAATCACCCTGATGCTCCAAAGCTTTATAGTACACAGAAAAAACCTTTTTGAAGCTCGAAAAAAGTGCATCCATCCATCATAAATCTACTCCACACGGCTCCAGGGTTTAATAAAGTCCTTCTGAAGCGAAGCGATGAGTTTGTGTAAGAAAAATATCCATATCCAAAAATATCCATATTTAACATATTTTAAAATAAAATAACTAGCTTCCGCCAGACTGCCTTCCATATTCTTAAAGTGAACTAATCCTTTAAGATTTTGCTTGAACTGAAAATGCTAAATAATCATACAACAATACAAAATACAATAATGGCACTGTCTTTATCTTCTAGCTACACAACATGTCTTTTCCAAGATCTTTAAGACATTTTCAGTTTGATTACTTAATGTCATCTCACATACCTGTTTAAAACATTGTTTTGTTACAGTTCAGGTGCACAGACATTGTTTGATTTTGTTTTTTAGTATTGTGGAATACTATTTTGTAAGTTAATTCACCCAAAAATGAAAATTCTGTCATTAATTACTCACCGTCATGTCGTTCCAAACCCGTAAGACCTTTGTTCATCTTCGGAACACAAATTACGATATTTTTGATAAAATCTGAGAGGTATCTGACTCCTCAATAAACAGCAATTTAATCACCACTTTCAAGTTCCAGAAAGGTACTAAAGACATCGTTAAAACCATCAATGTGACTACAGTGGTTCAACCAACCTTAAAGGGGGGGGGTATCACACACAGTTTCTTCCAATCTCATGTTAATCTTGAGTACCTATAGAGTAGTAGTGCTTCCTTCATATCTCCAAAAAGTCTTTAGTTTTATCATATTTATAAAAGATAGATACGCTGTACCGAGTCTTTCCGAAAACAGCCGAGTGCATGGAGGCGTGCAGTGTGAGCGGAGCTAAAGAGTGACGAGCACACGCAGCTTTTGCATAGCGATCGTCTGCAAGCTATCAATGGTCAGCTAAACAAATGTATTTAAACACACAATACACCATCACATTATCCCTGGATAACTGTTGAATCACTATAATGAATATAGCGTATAGTGAATGATGAATAATGAATTTATGAATTCACGCGTGTTGTTTACATTATATGCACTTAGGCGCCTATTGCCAACAAAACAGACATTTGAAGCAGTTTTACTCACCACTGTAAATCCAGTGTAGAACTGGGCCTTGTTTATGAAATCATAAGCACCGATCCTGAGGGCTCGAGCAGCCACGGAAAAACACGAGATATTCTCCGTTCATTTTAACCAATAAAAAAGTGATTGCAACTATCAGTTTCTATGGTTATTTTAATAACAAATATCGAGAGTGGTTATCTTTCCCTCACAACCAAAAACACACTTCTTTGGTGACATTGTTGATTTCGTGAAGTCCTGTGACCTGTGCAGCGCTGCCGACGACTTCCGTAAAGCCGAACGAAGGGCGTTGATGGGCGTGCTCTTGCTCTCTCGCTCTGGTCGACGTGTGCGCGCACGCTCTTTCGGGAGAAGTGCCTGTACAAGGAGTTCCGACCTTTCTGACGTCACACAGGCACATACTCGAAAAAAGACCGCAAAATTTATGAGGATTTGGAAGAGTATTTTTGGCACAGAAATACTCCGTCATACGTCCAACTCGTGTTTTGAAACTTTGGCCATGTTTAGCATGAGAATCCAACTCTTTAACAGTATAAATAAGTCAGAATACATGACATAGCATTATCCCCCACCCCGTAATGTTATGAAGCGACAAGAATACATTTTGTGCGCAAAAACAAAACAAAAATAACGACTTTATTCAACAATATCTTCTCTTCTGTGTCATTCTCTTATGCTTTTTACGTTCAGCACTTCAAGGTTCTATGTCAGAACGCCGGCTCAGTATTAGCAGACACTGTTTACGTGAGCAGCACGACGCACGTGTGTGATGCTGACACAGGAGCCGGCCAATAATGAGCCGGCGTTCTGACTTTCTGAAGATGAACGAAGGTCTTACGGGTTTGGAACGACATAAGGGTGAGTATTTCATCACAGAATTTTCATTTTTGGGTGAACTAACCATTTAAGATTTACAGTATATACTCAGTATTGTATAAACTCAGGAAGTATTATATTGTATAGATTAACACAACAATGTAAACAACTGCAAAAAAGATTCAATACATTTGATACAATTTTTCAGATTTAGCTTGAACTGAAAATGCCAAATAGCTTTTCAAACCTTTAATAGCTCTTGAGCATCATTTTAAATAAATAATGTCTAAAGACTGCTTGAATTATTTAAGTATATACTGTAAATCAGTGATGGTGATTATATACTATAATTTTAAGGGACTGTTCACCCAAAAATTAAAATGAATCTTTTATTATTTATTCATGTTGTTTGAAACCTGTATGAAAAGAAAAAAAAACTCAAATAAATGTAAAATAACTATATAAAAAACACAAGTCACATCTAGCTACAACAATCTCTTACTGCTTCACCCTTTTCTTTCTGGCCACAAGGGGGCCCTTAAAACGGTCCAATTTATCTTTAACAGCCTTTATGTTTTTTTAAATAAAAAAATGTGTTGCTTTGCTGGCCGCTTAAATTGCTTACAGCTAGGAACATCCCTGTTTTAAAGAACTGTTTTTGTCAAAACAACATTGGGCCCCATTGACTTTAATATACAGAAAAACATGGACATTTTTTGAAATATCTTCTTTTGTGTTTTACAGAAGAAAAAAAGGGAGTCATACAAGTTTGGAACGACATAACGGTGAGTAAATGATGACAGAACTGTAATTTTTGGGTGAACTATCGTTTTAGATTCTCATAAGCCTAAAGAATTATATATCTGATATTTCCTCTTAATAAAAGTAAGGTTTGAATCAGACCTGTAGACATATTTGTGAAGTGAAGTGAAGTGAAGGCCAAGTATGGTAAACCAAACTCGGAATTTGTCTCTGCATTTAACCATCCAAGTTACTGCACACACATTAGGAACAGTGAGTAGTGAACACACACTGCAAACCATGACACACACACACCTGGAGCAATGGGCAGCCATTTTCTGCTGAACACGCAACCTTCGGGTTACCAGTCTGACTCTCTAACCATTAAGCCACAACTGCCCCTTAAAGGCAATGCGATGGCTGGGAATATATCATTGCCATTATATTGATTCATTTGAATTACTTAAAAGAAATTGAAAGAAATCAAGGCTTTGATTATGAAGAAAATTTGTCTTTTTTGGTTGTTTATGGGTTATTTATACTTGTTGGAAGTTGAAAGCCACCTGTTTTTTAGAGTGTTGTGTTGTGCACTTACAGTGCATCCAGGATATAAATGTCTTATCAGTTTGTGTGTTAGAATCGAACCCTTAACATTGGTATTGCAGATGCCATGCTCTATCGTTAACACCACAGGATTTAGAGCCTTGCAAAATGATTCACAACACTTTATACTCTACAACCTTTTAAGGGTTCCCATCATGGGATCATTTTGTGGATTTAGTTTTAATTAACTAATTTTGTTTTAATTCATTTTTATTTTGATTAAATTATGAATTAAACAACTTGTAAACACACTTTTTCACTAGAAACATTGAAATAACCTGTTAAACATGAAAGTATTATGCAATCATTTAAGACATTTCTCCCTATATAGAACCTTTTTATCATAAAGGCTTCTTTACAATTGAGTCAAGAACCCTAGGCTTCTATATAGAACATTTTTTCTAAGACTGTATAGTGTAGTTTATGAATAAAAATGTTTGATGCCATTTGTATCTCATAAATTCAGTGATGGACAAAGTACACAAATCAAGTATTTGAGTAAAAGTACAGATACTATACTTTTTATTTGTATACTTTATATGTACTTTTACTGTACTTAAAATATTACTGCAGTAGAAGTTTGAGTACTCGTTTTCATTATTAATTGAGTAAAAGTACAAAAGTAATTGATTTTTAATGTACCTAAGTATCAAAATTAAAAAAGTACTGATCAATGTTTATTATTTATTCTATGGCCAGTACTAGTCAGCACTAATAAGAAAAAACAATGCAGACATTTATTATGTATTGATCTGCAAATAAGCAAACTTTTTATTTTTATTTTATTACCAAAACTTATTATACATTACTTATTATACACATGTACTACAGAGCCCCTAAAGGGACATGGTGATGGGAAAAAAAATGACATGGGAGGGAAAAAAAAAGTATTTCAATGCTTTTGCGTTCTCTCACAAAAGTTTTGTGTTTCTCCGAGAAACTTACTTTTCACGACATTCAAGCTGTGATGACATTTTGACTGGATCATTGAATCAGTGAGTTGTTTACTCAAGAACAGCTGCAATTGGATCAGTCAGATTCGTGAAGTGAAATACGAAGTAAATGAAGTAAAACTACTTTGTTACAGTCCACCACTGCATAAATTATTTGCTTTACACTAATACCATGTGTGACTGTAAACTATTTTGTTTATATGAGTATAAATAAAAATGATTTTATCTTAACACCTCCTGCTCAAGTCATAAAATAGCACCATCAAAATACATGACTAGTGTTCTATTTCCTCAAGAGCTACTGTATGGCTATGGTATGGATGGTGATAAGATAAGACCTATAAAGAGCTTGTTTGGCGTGGCGTCCGCTCTGCCAACGGGCAGAAGGGAAGAGGCGTGGCATTGTTGGCATAGCAGTGGGAGGAGAGAAAGGTCAGCCAGTTTGAGGCATGTGTTTGTGCTGATACAGTGTTGTGCCAGCTGCTGCTGGATATCAAGACTCATCGTCCTGAGATGTTTGGGGCGCAGGCAGGTCACCTTTTTATAGGACAGCCTTATGTTGAAGGGAAAGACCCAGAGGCGGGCCAGAAGCTTTAGCTGAGGGATATTATACAAACAAATCAGCCAGCGTGCGATCCGGCGGCGCAGAAGAGTAATGTAAGACGCCTGATCTGCAATATTTTAATGACCAATAATCCAGCTATTAACAAGCAATGGATGGTTTTAGAGATTTTATATATGGCTTAAATAACTAAACTGTTAGCTGATAACTTTGTTCACATTGCTGACTGAAGAAGTTTTTAATATTATTCTTGTTTTGTTTCACACAGGAGCCCCGTGAAATCACCTTTTCTCTGTGTTGATGTCTCTCTTTCATTTTTTGCTGAATTTATTCACTGTATTTTGGAATCTCCTTCATCATGAAATCGCCCCACTCTTCTCCCTTTATTATTTGTGGCCTGCTTGTTTATCCTGATTATCCCACTTGCTTCATTCTGTGTTATAACATTTTTTCTATCTGCTTCTCAAATCTTTATGAAAGTGGATTGATTTTTCTGCATTGGATTTTTTTTTTCAGTGGGTAGTTGAATTCATGTGCATTTATCACTTTAAGCACCTTCGGAATGATGTCAGTTAAATAAGTTAAACTTGGTTACACTTTACTTACAGCTTTTATATATTGCATTATAAAAGTATTTTTTTTGCAATGTAGTGTTGTCAAAACTGAAATACATCTAAAATACTCATTTTCCACAGAAAAGATGTACACAATACCAACTGCGCTTTCTCGCTCTCACTCTCTCATCTCTCCGACAGCGAGTTGACACACAAACCCGCCTCCCCTCACTCACTTGTTTCATTTGCTCCGGATGAATATTGTTGGTGTTACAGGGCTTGAATTTCGGCATGGGATTGACCGTATTTCGCATAATTTTACTCATTACTGCAGATTTTGTGCTCACACCCAAAGTGCTCACACTAAAGGACTAAATCAGGAATAAATTGAGTTCTTTTTCACTGCTTATTGCGCTCAAACCGTACAACTGTAGCACAAAATAATGTCAAAATGGCGGTCTTATTCATGTAAACACACAGTCAGTTATGTTTTAAGTGAACGTAAACAGTTGAGAAAGAAAACGCATGTGTAACAGTATAATGGATCCGTGTGTCAGGTCTTAAAGTGACAGCAGCCTAATATACATGCGGCCAAATTATAAGATAATATTATAAATATCTATATGGCAGTTTTTCCCTTTGGTATCAATGTCTAAATTGTGGCCAGTGAAAATGCTGAGTGGCTAGTAACTTTGGAATACCACTAGCCACAGTAGCTGGTGAGCAAAGAAGTTTATGTCAAGCCCTGGTCATGAATAATTGTAACCATAGTTATAATACATTATGATACTTATCTATTAATTGTTACAATTTTAGAAATTATAATGCTGTAAAACACATGACAAACAAACAATTTCAGATGTAACAAGGAATCTGCAAATATTATAATGCATTTTAACTTTGGTTACAATGGTAACACTTTACAATAATTTTACATTAGATAATGTTAGTTAATGCATTAACTAATTAACAATGAGCAATATATTAACAGATACAACCTTTGATGCATTAGTAATTGTTGATATTAATAAATGTTGATATCAGATTAATAAATGCAGTAGAAGTATTGTTTATTCTTAATTCATGTTAACTAATGTAAAGTGTTACCGTAACAATTATTTATGAAAAGATATCATTAATTATAACGTACATTATGAATACCATTATAATGCATTATACATAAAGGCTTTAAGTAAAGTGTTACCGAGAACTTTTTAAATGTTGACTTCTAAGAAAGCACTGATATTAAAATTCTGACAATAATTATTTTCATGTTATGGCTGCTAACCAATAAGTAGCCAATATTAGAACTCTACTATACTATTTTTGTCTAAATAATTTGAAAATAAAACACTGAAAAATAAAACCTATTATTTTAAATGCTACAAATTTTGGCATCATAATGTAACAGTATGAAAAATCGACATTCATGTTGAGACAGTATTCAGTATTAATAAATTATTAGTGTTTTTCAAGACTAACTATATGACCATTAGAAGGCAACCTAATTGTAAACATAGGCCAATATTTGTGCACAATTATATATACAATATTGACTGATTAATTAAAAAAAAAAACTATCCCATTATGAACAAGCATTTAAATTCATACTGTTGATAAGGCTGTTAACAGGTTCTCTATATAAAACACACAAAATTTCTCCTGATTTCCATCATTCCTTGACTGAAGTTCTTCTCCTGACCTTGATTCTCAACACTCTTCCTTGAGAGGTGTTCTGTGAGCTTAACGAATTACAATTTTATATTGTATATTTTTGTGTTGTTTTTTCTGCTGGTATTGAATAGACCACCACATTGAACACACACAAATGTGTGGTGATGTGGTGAATGGAGTGTTTTAGGGGATGGTATTTCCTCTATTATCTCACAGTACCAGTATAGTATGAGTGTTTGAGTGAATGTGTTTACCAAGTCTTTTTGATTTGGTATTGCAGTTTCATCACTTTTGGCTGCAGTGATAATGGCTCAAGGTCAGGTGAATTGATTTCAGGTGAAGAAATGAAAGATATTAGAAGGGATTTCTTGTATTTTGAGTACAGAAACTGTTATACAAAACACAGTTTGCAAGTTGTAGCTTTACACCATGTCTACACCAGACGTGACAGTTGTCAAAAGCTTGAGGCTGTCTACACTGGACTTGACAAAGCGACTGTTGCAAATCCATCTGTTCTTCATATTAGAAGTAGTGTAAGCGCTTGAAGTATGTCAGAAATAGAATAGAGCATCAGTTTACTGTCAGAGATTTGTTGCGTCGTCCACATCCAGTGTAGACAGCATTGCTCATTATAAAAGGTTCTATAGTCATTGTTAAAGCGTTATAAGCCATAAACGAAATGAACCAGCGACAAGGTGAATCATAGCACTACAAACATTGATTTAAAGCTAAAAAAGTATTTGAAAATTGGACAAAAATACAAAGGTACAAACCTGTGTACTTAATGGCTTTAGTTAGGGAAAGAACTACAATCCCACGAAGCATTGCAAACAACATAATCAAATTAAAAATTATGGCAAAAATATAAAACTACTCATTTAAAGAGGTTGAGAATATATATATATATATATATATATATATATATATATATATATATACTGTATGTCATTGGAGTGGGTGGGGCTTACTAAATATTTTGGTGTTTTGCTTGTTTTGACTCTGATCGGTAGAATTTTCTGGGTAATGTATGGGTAATGTAGTTTTTCACCACAAATTCTGCTGTTAAACACGATTATTTTCAAACTAAGCTGAAATAAAGTGGGCTGAAGGCTTCGACGGAAGCAAATACCATCAATTAGCAACCTCGTAGCTTACAGTAAGGCTGTCTGTAAAGTTTTATAAGTTATCGTTAAAAATAAATTTCCCTATGGAGAAAATGAATGTAGTTTTTACTTCTTGAACCCGGCTGTTGCACTCTGTTGTCTTTTGTCGCATCATGCCGCTCGCGTCAGGTGTAGAAACGCTATTAGACAACATTTAGCATCATTACAAATCATCAGGGGTTTTCCAGGGGAAATTTGACTGAACCTAAATTTCAAAAGAGTAGCCTAATCTATACATGCTGAAGAGTATTGTAAACTGTTTGAACAACTTGTTTATTTTTCTTGTTTATTTGAAAGGTTTTGTCATTTTTCTTTCACTGTATTTACACCGGCCGTGCCACAACAGCTAGAAGCTGTCAACACTGGATGCGACAAAGCGACAGTTGCCAATCCATTTATCCTTCATATCAAAAGTAGAGCGAGCGCTTTAAGTACGTCAGAAATAGAACGGTGGATCAGTTTACCGCCTGAAATCTGTCGTGACGCGCCACATCCAGTGTAGACAGCATCGCTTATTATAATGGGTTTTATTATTTTTTCGCATCTTTATAACTGACATTATTCTGAACATTTTAATAACAGAGGCCATACATTTGGATCTTCTGTTATATCTGTTTTTGTTTTGTTTTGTTTTGTTTTTTTGATGCACATAGCTAATTTTTAATAACTCATGTTATAGTATTGTGAATTAATTCATTATTTCAGCTGTTGGAGCTGCTGGCCAGTCCGTTAAGCTGTCTTTGACAAAGTTTGGTGTGCCGTTGTCATCAATTTAATGAGAATATCATTTCAGAGTGTTTAAATTCAGTGACAAGATTAAGCTTACTTAAAGATATTTTTTAAAAGAATAAATATGTGAATTACATAACAGCTGAGTAAATATGTAAAAACTGTTTCAGTTTGGTATGTGCAATATGTTGGTTTTGTTTGTAATCAGAAGTCAACTGATGTCATAAGACGACATTGAATGTTCCTGTAATGGCCATTGTTTAATCATAAGCAATCACTGTTTTAAAGAGCTACACTTGATAAATGATATTTGAATGAGACTGACATGATGACAAAGTTATGTTACAATGGTTAGAAGTATGTGCGAAGATGGATGGGCGACGTATTGGATGAGAATACGCATTATAGCGTCTTAGAAAGAATAAAGACTTAGATTCAAAACAAAGGGATGCAAAAAGGGAGAATGATTTGAAGTTACAGGAAAAATAAAAATTGTACTTATAAAAATCATTTTGTTGTTGTTTTTTTCCTTTTCTCTGTTTCCTTCTTCTTTGAAAATGCTACTTGTCCAATAAACATGTACTTTTCCAAAGACTGCACCAATAGACATTACTCAGTTTTTTAAATTAAAGTAGTAATGTGCTAATGTTCCAATGAGTGCTTCAGATGGGCGTTGTTTACTAGAGCCCATATATCAGTTGTTGTTACTAAGCACAATGGCATTGAAAGAATGACTCCAGCAAACCTCTCCTGACTGTTTGCCAACAACTATCTGTCAGCTGTACAAAGTATTTTTACCATCTCAGAAGCATATTAAGAGCTCATTGACAGCAATCTATTTGAAAGTCTATGTAAAGTGCCTATGATCAGGAGCATGAATATATAGGAAGCAACAAATCCATATGCTAATATGTGTTGCAAAGCGCTAATGTGAAAGGTGATAGTCTAGTAGTTAAAAGGCTGTCACACATTCCTATACAGCAATGGGAATGTAAACTTCCATATTAGCTGTAACTCTACTCAGATGACATGCCCTCGCAGCAGTGCTCTGAATTAAGACTAACATCTGTTTTATCATTTTAATTCACTGAACTTATAATATTAGTTTCTATCAATGCAATTCCATGAATGATTTATAAATAATGTTTATGTGCTAATGTTTTGAGAACATTATTAAAGACCAGTTATGAACAAAACATTTGTTACTGGAGGAACGTTTGTTCATAATTTTGAGAGAACCTTGCCAGAACATTTACCAATGTTCTAAGAATATATGCAAAGTTCATAGTCAGTTTTGTTGTAGATGTGTGTCTTTTTTCTGTCAGTGCTACATTAAAAGCACTGTTACCATGTAGCAATGTGTATGCTATGAGGATGGCAGAATATTTCAGTTGACCACCTGTGCATGAAACATAATATGGTGTGACATTATATGTTGGGAGGGTTTGCAAGCCATGCTGTCAGACATACCATATCATATAGAGTGTGTTTAAATAACAGAATAGAAAACAATATTTGCATTACAAATAATTATTGTTACCTTTTAAATTATGGTTTCAACAACAACCCTTTTTTTGTAATAACTCATTATCCTTAGAATTGTAAAGGGTTGTTTTTAGGCCTATAAAGCATTGAAAATGTATAGGCTTAGTTTAACAATATACAGTGCATATCTCATGGTTAAACATCCAAGTTTAAGTGTACATTTATATAGAATATATATGATAAATGACGATTCACACAATATGGCAGGTTCTTACACATCCAGAAAAACATGAAAAGGATTACAGAGATTTTTTTTCGTTTTTTTTTTTAATAAGCATATACAAGTAAATACAAATGAAACTCACAACAGTTGTTATCAATGTTATCAAAAACAACAAAAAAAAAAAGGAGGAAAAAAAAACAACTAAAAACATTTATAACAAAAAAATTGAGAAAATTCTTTTTCTCTCTTTTCCCCCCTCCCTTTTATATACAGTCAAACCAAAAATTATTCAGATGTTTTTGATATTTATTATATATTTTTACTAGTGGGTGCAGAACACTATAGTTCATTTATGTAAGTGAGGATAGCAAAATAAAGTAAACTGTGACATATTATACCCAAAAATTCTTCATACAGTGGACTACCAGTAAAATTGATAAAAATTTGTAACCAAAAATTATTCAGACACTTTGACCTGACCATGTTTTGCTTTAGTGTTATCTGACATAATTAAGATTTTTTTTTTTTCTGACACAGTTCAACACTGAGATCTTGTCATATTGTATTACCATTTTTTAAACTATAGTGAACAAACTGTATAAATGAATAAAATGTTCAAGGTGAATTTTTTTTTTGGTTTGACTGTAGGCCTACAGCACACAATCAAATGTACATTATAAAAATGTATAAATATGATACAATGTTATGTAGCTTACTACACAATGTGATGGATTTTAAGACTTTGACATTGCTGGAAGTAGAAATAGTATCCAAATAATAATTCTATACAAAAAAGGGCTTTATAGACAAAACAATCGCACTTATGAAAAAAGAAAACTTCGCTAGAAAAATAAATAGATTTATTAGAAAATACTTCCCTCTTAGATTCTTGTCAAAATTAGGAAAGCCAAATGATCCTTATGTAGGCTAACAACGAAAAACTGTCCAGGAAAGAAGCGAAAACAATCAGAATTTTCTCCAAAAAGTAGTTAACTGTGCAAAAAAAGGTGGAGGACAGACTCATCTACCACTCCATAAAAGGAGCAGTGAATCCTTTTTTTTATTATTATTTAATATTTATTTAATATAAAGATTGACAGGGTAAAATCGATGTAGAAATTTAAAAGACAGCCTACCTCTTTTAACCTTATTAGTGATTAGATATTGTGGGTTAAATGTCCTTACTTGCCCTCACCAACATGGCGAACTGTGGACGTTCTTACGCTGAACGAGTCGCTTTTAAATGACGCAGCATATTATAGCGCATGAGATGACAGCCCTACAGCAAAGGCAGCAGTTTAGAGGTAGTTTTCTCTTTCATATTTGTAATTCTGCTATTTTTTAAAAGTAAATTATCACTATTATATGGGCCGTTTTATAACGTATAACGGCATGCTCGTTTATGGTCCAGTGAAGTTTTGTATATTTTGATAGTAAGACTCTGAATCCAGCTGTTGTTTGTGAACTTATTGAGACGTAGATATCTTAAGTTAACCTGTATTGCATGTTAAATAATATGGAAGTAATACATTTATACAATAAAATAACTGTCAAAGCTCATGATACCTCAGGCAAAGTGACATAAAGCTGCCGTATTTGGTAGAAAGCTATTCTAGGCATCATCGTCGCGTTTAAACACTCATACGGTAACCACAAATTGTGTCTAAATTTTAACGGTTTTTGCTACATCTGTGTGTAGGTGTTATTTAAATTGTACGAGAACTGCTCTGGGTGGCGATTCATCTCAGTGACTCGAATCTTTTGAATCAGTTCACTTAAAAGATTCGCCCACGGTGTCGACCAGTGGTCCTTTCCTTGAGTGTATAAATAAGTAATTGAACCATTCACTTAAGCATTAATTAAAAAAAAAAAAGTCTTATTGCCCTATATTAAAATATGCGTACACAAGGCTCCAGAAAGGGTTTACAAAACATATTTGTCATTTTTCTGTCTATCAATGGTTGAGCACATCTTTTTTTTCTAGCCCAAATAAATTATGAATTTCAGACACATCTTGTGTAGTTTTAACTGAATGTTCAGTCATTTTTACACATTCGTAATAGAGATATATCTCTCAACATTATTTGCTACTGCAGGATCTTCAGATTAAATGGCCACAGATATGGCCAGTGCGCCTGCAGTGCAGGAGAGAAGCCATGAATGTTCACACAATGAAAATGAATCTGCAAAGGATGAAAATGAGACTGTACAGACTGGAGAAACTGAAACACTGTCTAAAAGACAAAGGAAGAGACTTCTTAAGAATCAACAATGGGAAGAACAGAGAGAACTTCGCAAGTAAGCTGTGTTTTCGTTTTATTTATAAACGCATAGTTTTTTATTAATCTGAATGAGCTTTTATTTTAATTTATTTTAGTTTCAGCAATTTTTGTGCTTGTGAAATAGTACTTTTATTTCAGTTAGTATTAGTATATAAGTTTTTCATCTAATACTTACATTTTATTTCAGTTAATGATTTGTAATAGTTTTAGTTAGTCAAATATAACAACACTACAAGTAACCAATCAAAACTGTTTGCTCTACTTATACATGGTTAAGTGGCTCATGCTGATATTTTAATATGAAGAGTCATTCTATAATTTAGGGTACATTTCACCTCAACAAAAAGAATAAAAACAATATGCTTTCTAAATAAAACAATAACAGTTGACGCAAGTAACATAGTTGACAGGTAACATAGTTGACAATTTTACCATTTTGCTTCATAATTTCAATGGCAGGCCTTGTCTGGCCAACCAAATGTTATTTTCTCCATCTGGTTAACCTCACCTCATAATATCTATTTGAATTACAATCATAAAAATATTGCAAACCATAAAACATGTGCCCATAGTAGTTGATGGGCAATTAATACTCCTTGACAATAGGTCATTGGAAATAGAGATAGAAAAAAATAATATGATATATAGCATAATGTGTTCAAAATATCTGCTGCAGAAGAAAATGACATCACATGATGCTGGTCACATGGTTTTGGGATAAACCGTTTTTAGTTTTCAGGGGGTGTTTGGTTAGTAACATAATTGACAGAATTTTTGCAGACAAAAAATATTTTCTTATTGGAAAGAAAATTAAATTTAAAAACCAATCTATGTTTCTAAGGTATTTATAAATTTAATATAGATAATCTTGACTTTAACATTTTTAATTCATTATTATTTTGAACTCGACTCCAAAAAGTGGACATTGAAAAAACTGTAATTTAAGAGACATAAAGGCAATTTCAAGCAAACTGAAAAACGGGGTGCATAAAATATTGGTGTGAGATTATATTATGCATATTATGCTTCTTAATGGATAAAATATGATATTTCCTAACAAAATTGTTAGAAATATAATCATCAATGGACATGAAATTTACCCTAAATTATAGAATGTCCCAGGAGCTTTAATTGTCCCTTGTCATAGTGCTGTTGAGGTTCAATATCTTTTTTTCCCCTGGATGTACAGACAGAAGCGGAAAGAGAGAAAACAGCAGAGGAAACTCGAGAGACAAGCGCAGGCTGACGACGGAGTGGAGTGGACAGGAAAGAAGCGTTTGCGCAGGTCGGCAGAGCCCAGCTCTCTCAGACTGGTCATAGACTGCAGTTTTGATAACCTCATGATGCTCAAGGTGAGCTCTGCCCCTTCACAACATTTGTAGTAGCAACAACTTTAGTAATAGGCGTCTTACAAATCACTATGCTCACTTTCATAATGCAGTCTAGCTGTTGCACTGAAATGTATTTTAAAGAACCAAATTTAATAAAGCTTGCATATTTATTTCTTATTGAGTAGGATGTAAAGAAACTTCACAAGCAGATTCAGAGGTGCTATGCTGAGAACAGACGCACCCTACATCCTGTACAGGCAAATGTTTCCTTCATATACATATATATATATTTATTGAAAATGTGATTTTTAAAATCAAACCTAAAGCCTTAACAGCCTTTTCATATTTACAGTTTTACCTCACAAGTCATGGTGGTCAGTTAAAGCAAATCATGGATGAAATTAACAAAGGCTGGGTCAATTGGAAGGTAAGATGTGAAATGACACTACTAATAATAAATATTACAAATATTTATTTTTTTTCAATGCTCAAAACTGTTTTGTGGTCTTGTTAATAATCTTTTGTATATTTTTAAACCAACTGTCACCCACACAAGAAGAAATCTCATTAATTCTGCACAAATCATGATTCTTAATGCAAATTTTACCTGAAGTGGGATGAGCTATATGAGAATATTTGATGTATGAATGTTGTATAATGGAAAGCGATGCCTTTAACGCATCTAAATTTCAATGTGGTGTAGGATGTCCATGTCAAGCCTGAAGCATTTCATGAAATCATGAACAAGGACGACCTCGTCTACCTCACGTCTGATTCACCCAATGTGCTGCAAGAGCTGGATGAAGCCAAAGCCTATGTGATTGGAGGTCTGGTGGACCACAACCACCATAAGGTGAGTGGCTTTTTACAGTTAGAACTGAAAAAGGAAAGTCAGTGTAAAGTTCATGGCACAGTTCAATCTCCTGAAAGTTACAGAAAGTAATTTAACAGGCCCTGCTTGCAAGGAGAATTTATTGTTTAGCTGAATATAGGGTGGCACTTGTCGTAAGTTTTTATTTTTACCTTGAAGTCATTACAAGCTCTTGGTTTTGGTGAATTCAAATGCTTTATTACAGGGAATCACATTTGGTCGAGCCCAAGAGCTTGGCATTGCTCATGCTCAGCTTCCGCTGGGCAGTTTCGTCAAGATGAATAGCCGCAAGGTGCTGGCTGTCAATCATGGTGAGATGCCCTTTTTTACATTCTCTATATGCCCTGTTTACACCTGGTATTATGTGTTTTGGTCGATCATATCACAAGTAGATGAGGGAGACACATTCTCGTTTACACCTGGTGTTTTAATCCATCTCTTTTGTCTACTTTCAACCACTTCTGTCCTGATTTCTTAGGGGGGAGGGCCTATAGATGGGTAAATGTATGAGCTTTTTTTTTCTTTTCAGATCTTCCGATCTACTAGATGAAATAAGCATATGCATAATATCATTTACATATGAACACGAAAGGAGATGACGGAAAAACATACGGAGAGCAGCTGCTTTCGTTTCTGCTCTGACCGGCCAAACGCAGAGAGTGTGTGTTAGAAATCAGGAATGGTGAGAGAACATTGTGCTTGGTACGTTTTTCATCTTCAAACCAAATTTGGGTCTTTAGCCGACAAAGTTTAAATCCTGGCTGGCTAACGCACTTCCCATAATGTTTACGCATTAGGTCAGTAGACAGAGAGGAGGGGGTCTTTTGTGGCTGTTCTAACACATTTGACTACAAAAGCAATCCAGTTGAATGCGTTTTCGACTACCTCTGGAACTGGTCAAAAGTGGACAAGCTCAAAATGATTTAGACCCCGTTTACACCTGTATTTAGCGTCATCCACTGGTGATCGGATTGACGAAAACATATCTTAATACCAGGTGTGAACACATATTCATTCAAATGACACTTCTTCTGTATCTGTATGGAAGTTTCTACCATGGAATGAAAAATAAAAAGGTAATTGTTTCTTTTTATTCCACAATTCTGACTTTTTCTCAGAATTGTGAGATATAAACTCAAAAATGGCAAGTTATAAAGTCAGAATTGGGAGCTGACTTTTTTCTTATTATTGGGATATAAACTGTAAAGTCCTAATTGCGAGAAAAAAGTCGTAATTAACATTTTTTTTTTTATTCTGCGGTGGAAACAAGCTTCCATAGTAATTTACTACATTTAAGTTTCCTGCTAGAAATTAACCTATCATTTTCTGTCCTGCTGCAGTTTTTGAGATCATCCTAGCATTCCTGGAGAAACGAGATTGGCAGGAAGCTTTCTTTACTGTTCTGCCACAGAGGAAGGGAGCTGTGCCAGTGGGCCAAGAGAACAAGCTCGGAGAGGAAGACTCTGATGAAGACTCAGACACAGAACTTCCAACAGAAAAGGGAACAGACTCAAAAGACCAAACAGATAGCAAACAAGAAGAGCACAAACCTCTGCTAAACCAATCAGATTCCAGCGAGCGAAACACAGCATAGAGAGATGTAACATATTTATGCCGTTTCATCTTTTTTTTTTTTTTGCAAATTTTTAATTGGTTGTTTTCTGATGTTTTTCCTTTTAGTTTAATAATATGTTAGTTTGAAGTTTGAGGTGCTTTATGCAAAAGCTTGGACTTGAAGGTGTTTTTGTTGAAATATTTTATGAGGAAAAACTAAAAAAATTAGAAATGACCTTGTTTTTCAACCTTTTCCATTAAAAACAATAAAGTGTAAATCTTGTGAAAAGAAAATAAATAGACAATTCCATTATTATTTGTTTTAGAACAATGAGGCTTTTGTTCATTGTAAACATTTGATGCCTTTGACCAGCTGATGTAGAGAATATTTTTATCCTATAAATTCATACTGTTGACTAAAGTGTAGATTTCTTATGTTGTCTTAAATCGCATTCCTGTAGTTAAAATGATAAAAATGAAACAGAACTGAGAAACAGAATCTGCATATTTGCTGTTGTTGCTGTTCTGCCACAGTGGGATTTCTACATATGGGCCAAGAGAACAAGCTCGGACACGGCAAGATTTAGATATAAGCCACCGAATCTCAGAAAAGAAAAAAAGACCAATCAGACAGCAAAAGGAAGGTACACAAAACTCTGTTAAAACAGTCAGATTCCAGTAAAAGGAATATAACAAGTAGGGTGAAACTTATATATTGATATTCAGTCTTTTTCTCATTTTGCAATTGTTTTGCTTTCATATGTTTGTTCAGTTTAAGTTTAATGAAATCTCGCATGCATTTGAGATGCTTATGCATTTGGATGTTTTTGTTGAAGCAAATTTGATACAGAATGTTGCCTTTTCAGTCTCAGACATTCAAAAGGAAAATGTTTAGTTTAATTCTTAATACATATAAATATAGTATTACATTACATATTATAGTATTGCATACATACTACAGTATATTATATATGTTGTAAGTTGGGGAACGTTACTTTTAAAAGTAATGCGTTATAATATTGCGTTACTCCCTAAAAAAGTAACTAATTGCGTTATTTAGTTACTGTTCATGGAAAGTAATCTGTTAGATTTGTGTTACTTTTTCTCACATGGACTAGGCTTTGGCAAATGTAACGGCCCTTTCATACCCAAAGTGAAATGAATAAGCCTTAGGCTGGAGGTAAATGCAAATTCACGTCTGTACAGTAGAGGGCTCAGCTCAAACAAACCTTTCAGTTGTGCTGCCATTCTGGATTGCAGAACTGAATCATCGAAGAATTTGGTTAATAAAATGAGATTAAATACATAAAGTAGGCCTATATTTGTATTATTTAACATATTTAATTATTTGCAGCTTTGCTTAATATTCTGAGTTTGCATTTCTTTGTTTTTAATTATTTTGAGGAACACTAAATCTGTCTCTGTGCAAGTGAGATGAGGAAATGCATGTTCACATTTAGTCTAGAACTGCAATAACCATCTTCTGCACCTCACTCCTAATTTCTGTCAACATGGGGACAGGAGAGGTGTCTGTCAATAAGACTTGCATAATATGTTACTCTACTAGTTACTTGAAAAAGTAATCTGCTTGTAATGCGTTACCCCAACACTGCAGCTAATAGACCTAAATGTAGTTAATTGATAAAAATATTTATTATTGTGGATCACTCTGTAGTGCATAACTGCAGACATGCTTGTGTTGTTGAAGCAATAAGTTTCGCATTATATTTGAAAACTACTCAAATTGTCCCCTAGATGTCACTATACACCTATACTTGATTTCATCAAATAAACTTATTAGTTTTAAAGAAAAAATTAGAAGGCATGATGAGATTTAATAGACACATCTCATACTATTCTTGATTCATTTCAGTTTTATCTCTGTAATTATTTTTTTACAACAAATCTTGATTTCTGTTTTCAAATGATTTTTTCTTTCATTTTGCCATCAAGTTCTTAATTGGCATGACTGTTTCATAATATTGGCAGAGCATCACAGATAGCAAAATAGTTTGTGTGTGTGTGTGTGTGTGTGTGTGTTAATACCATTTTAATTCATTCAAATTAAATTAAAGAGACAACAAATGAAAAATTGGACATTTAGAGTACATAAACTTATATATTCATAGACATATATGAAAATCACAGTGTATTTCTTTTATGAGAGCTTCCTTTATGATGAATTGCTGTCTTTTTTTCAGCTAAAACCTTCATTTGGAACACTATTCCGTTGAACACAGTAAAACTGCCCGGGGCTTTAACTGTTTTCAGGAGGGAGAACAGGTTTACAGTTTTGGTGCTCCCTTTCCATTAGGGCAGGAATGCAACCAGATACATGACAGTTCAGGTTAGATTCAAGATAAATAGCAATTTAGCCACTTGCAAAAATAAATCAGATATGCTGTCCAGTAGTTGAATCTTATTTGATGCATAAAACCTTATTGGATACCAGAAAACACTACTTGTATTAGAATAATGATTTGCTACTGAACAGATAAATTGGCAAATAGGAAAAATTCATTTTAAGGTTAAACTATAAATTATATGTTCTGAAAGATCTTGTATAAACCTATAAAACCATTTTCATTGGGATCGTTATTTGTTTCTAAGTCTCTGGTCTTTTTCAGACTAAACTTGTTTTTCACAAAACATTATGGCAATAATCTCCAGATTTTTCAGGTGAGCTCGACCATTAAAGATCTCAAGCGATTAAGCAATTACAGATTTTTAAACCAGTAGCTAGATTGAATCATCCAAATGGGAAGAAACACCCGGATTAAAAACTGGAAAGTTGAGTTCAGCAGTGCGCGTAAGGACATGTGCGCGACTGCGCAATGCAGAACTGACTTCTCCAACAGGTGCTTTTGAGAGATTCCTCTCTCAGAACTATTTCACGCATTCTCAAACCGAACGTCAGAAGAATAATGGAAATACTTTTTCTCAACATGTCATAGATCATAAAATAATACGAAAACACCTTAAACTGGAGTAAAACTTATGTGCGCTCCCATGAGGATTTACGCATGGAGAAACGTTCACGTTTTGGGATATAATCCATACACATTCTATTAACTGATATCGTTTCCTTTTTTTGTAGGCTACTATAAATGAATTAATCGATACATCTTCGATACTGATTTTGTTTTCCTGCACTGGATCTCCCAACGCGATCTTATCATATATGGGAGTCTCCTCTCCTCTTCTCCAACATCTGTGATCGATTGGGAATACAACTAGCTTTTGACAGGGACACTGTTTTGCTCTATTAATAATGACCATCACACTGAGATCGCCAAACTGATAACTTGGGCTCAGGTGAAAGTCTGAACTGGAGGACGATGAAGACAGTTTCATATATTCTTGCTGCGTTGATCTTCTGGAACTCAGGTGAGCCATTTCATATTGTCTAAGCTAAAATAAATACATTGCTGGTGCAATTGGAAATATTTTAAAACGTGTTGCAGGATTTTGTGTTAAACTTTTTGGAAAAGAACTTCACAACACGTTACGGTTGCCTGATATTACTTGAAGAACTGGTTTTTATGACAAACTGTGTGTGATTCAGTGTGACAGACAGGCGCTCCCTGTTCGCGCGCACGCACAAACACACATACTGTGTGTTAGTCTTAAGGAGTGTTTTCTGGGTTAATGAAGTTGTGAGAATAAGGGTGTGATGAATCTGAGGGTGTTGTCAACGTAACTTACATTTTTGAGTGTTTTCCCGGTGTAGGAGGTTTTCATTCAGCTGTACATGTGTGTTGATTCAGGGTCACTGGGTCTGAGCATGAGATACAACCAGATTAATAGATTTAAAGGGTTAGTTCACCCAAAAATGAAAATAATGTCATTTATTACTCTCATGCCGTTCCACACCCGTAAGACCTTCGTTCATCTTCGGAACGCAAATTAAGATATTTTTGTTGAAATCCGATGGCTCAGTGAGGCCTGCATAGACAGCAATGCCACTGAACTTCTCAAGATCCAGAAAGGAACTAAAAACATATTTAAATCAGTTCATGTGAGTACAGTGGTTTAATATTAATATTATAAAGCGACGAGAATAGTTTTGGTGCGCCAAAAAACAAAAACAAAATAATGACTTATATAGTGATGGCCGATTTCAAAACACTGCTTCATTAAGCTTCGGAGCGTTATGAATCTTTTGTGTCGAATCATGATTCGGATCGTGTGTCAAACCGCCAAACTGCTGAAATCACTTTGGCGCTCCGAACCGCAGATTCGACACAAAAGATTCATAACGCTCCAAAGCTTCATGAAGCAGTGTTTTGAAATCGGCCATCACTATATAAGTCGGTTTTTTTTTTTTTTTTTTGGCGCATAAATAATATTCTCGTCGCTTTATAATATTAATATTGAACCACTGTACTCACATGAACTGATTTAAATATGTTTTTAGTACATTTATGGATCTTGAGAGGCCTGCATAGTCATTGCTGGCTATGCAGGCCACACTGAGCCATCGGATTTCAACAAAAATATCTTAATTTGCGTTCCGAAGATTAAGGAAGGTCTTACGGGTGTGGAACGGCATGAGGGTGAGTGATAAATGACGTTATTTTCATTTTTGGGTGAACTAACCTTTTAACACCGTGTCTACACCAGACGCGAAAAGCGTGACAAAAGCAGATAGAACCCAATAAAATAAAGCTGTGGGTGCTGCATGACTCGACGCGACACATTTCCGAAAGTACACTGATGCCAGGTTGTATTTCTGACGTACTCCAAGCACGAGCGCTACTTCTTGTAAGGAGGACAAACGAATTAGCAATAGTCGCGTCCAGTGTGGACACAGTTTAAGACATTCCTACATCACCATCTATTTGCTGGTCCTGGAACAACATTCCTACAGTCATGAGTTAGGCCTATTGCCCTCTGATGTTAGAGTTTAGGGTCAGAACCTTGAGCAACCTTCCAGTCAACCAATTATTTTGAGATTTGAGACCAATATTGTTTTTTATGATAATTTTGGTCATTATATTCTGATATTCAGAACCAGGCAGAATCCGTTTTTAATTATTGTAAGGCGGTTAACAATCAGTTTCTCCTGGCAGAGAGTCCTAGATTATGCCTCATTTCTCAATGCTTGGTAGATATTGAACTGTAAATAACAATAGGCTAAACATAATATATTTCTTATTCATACATAGAGCACATTAAGGGCTTTGCAGAGATACCATATTTTTAGAGGTTTCGCCATGACAACAACTTCTTGGTCTTTAAATATGACTGAAAATGAAAATTATCACTCTTATGGAAATATCTCAGAAAAATGTTATGGGGTGTCAAATCAATGTGACTTGTGACAATGTGACAAAATGACTTTCTGTTACGAAACAGGACATTGATTTCATACATGACCTCTGTAGAGGACACCAGGACTTAAATCATGTTTATCAGGCATTTTAGGAGATACAACAAGTGAATAGGGAAAGAACTTATATATAAATATTCCTATTAATTATTAGATATTATAATGAAAATGTTGCCAATTATTACTGTTTTAACTAATAACTAATTATTGTTTTTGCCTATACATGTCATTTCATGTCATTTTATTTTTTAAACAACGTAGTCCTGGTGTCTACTACAGAGGACATAGTAGCATAACATATGAATAAAATATAATTTTTCAAAAAATGTTATACTAAACAATATAATGACGTGAAAAAATACTAAATTCAAAAAACTTTTTCTTTCTGGGTCTCAGGAGGATATATAGTATGCTAAATTATTTTGTCATCTAGATGATTGCTAGAGAATAATTGGCTGTTAGTAAAATAATAATAATTAGGTTATAAAAAAAAAAAAAGTAATACAAAAATACATTATTACCAGTGAATACCGTTTTTATTTGTTATTCTTCAGAAATCCACCAAATGAATATATCAGTTGACCTAATATTTAATAACCAATTACAGACTAATGAAGTGCTTGTATTAGTAAAAATATCTGTAACACTTTAGATTAGGGAATACATGTTCACTATTAAGTAGTTGCTTATTAGCATGCATATTACTAACATATTAGCTGTTTATTAGTACTTATAAAGCACTTATTAATGCCTTATTCAGCATGACCATATTCTGTCCTCCCATACCTAAACATAACCTCCACAACAACTACCTACTTACTATCAATAAGCAGTAATTAGGAGTTCATTGAGGGAAAACTCCTAGTTAATAATGAATATGTGTTCTAAACTGTTACTAATATCAGTCAAATCAATTAGATCTATCTCTGCAATTAATGCCCATTTATTTAAGGCTAGTATTAGGCAACAGATGACAACCACTATAAGGATGTTGACTCAGGAACATGTCATACTGGGGTAAATCATGTTGTGTGACAGTAACAGAGGATCTGTGTCAACAAGGATATGTCTGGGAGGCTTGTCATTACTCTTCATTGATGTAATGCTCCAGTCTTTGCAAACTGGACAACTGACTGTTGTGACCGCGTGGTCAAGGATCTGGGCTAGTACTGACACAAAGTTCAATTCAGATTTAGAGTTACTCAGAAACGAATTAAAGGGATTACAGCCGAATCACTGCTCTGAACTGAGAAGCTATTAGAGTTAATAGATTATGACCATTTTTTTTAACCCTGAGTAGATATTAAACTGCAAATAACAATAAACAATGCATTATTTATTCATACATGGGGCCCATTAAACATGATGTACGCATGACATCCTTGTTTGTACTGTATATTTATTTTATTTTTTAATATATTATTTGAATGGTTTTGTATTTAAATGCAAAATTAGCTTATAAGTAGTTCAGCTTATTTACTGAGCTTTGGATATGTGTTGAATTGAGTGTTTGCTTATGCTTGTCTGCCACCCAAAAGTAATTAGCCCTGAGACACATAACGAGTTGAGCAGCATATCTACCTCTCCTCCACAAAAGCTCTTCCAGACATCTGTTTGTCTCTCACCCCTCTTCCTTTCTCTTATTTTGTTATCCATATCTATGCCCATGTCAGCTTCACCTCTGTGTTCTCTGTGCCAGTTCAATAGAGTGTTAAAAGGTTCACGTTACCATCGTATTGAAGGTAACAGATGACTTCAGCCAATGTGGCCCAACTTTCCTTTTACTGCAGGTATATTTCATGCAGGTATATATCTCTTAAAGGTGTTACTTCTATTCTTTTTAAAGCCCTGCTTGAATTGCCTTAAGCTGTGTGATATATGGAATAGTATTTTTTTGGTCTGGTCCTTTAACTTGTGGTCTCATCTTGCTATTCGGTATGTGATGTCACAGCTATGAGTGCTACAAGGAACTTGTTGTGGTGGATTTTTCTTAACATTGAAAGCAACACAGAGCAATACATTGTAAAATACAATATGCAATAACATAAAAAGTAATTTAAATACATAGTTTTACAGCTGAACGTCTAATTCAGGGATGTTGTCTTACAAAACTGCCAGTGGGAGGAAACTGAACTTTAAAAAGTATAATATTATAAGATGCTGAAAAAAGATTTTGGTCCATACTGACATGATAGCATCACGCTCTTGCTGCAGATTTGTCGGCTGCACATCCATGATGTGAATCTCCCGTTCCACCACATCCCAAAGGTGCTCTATTCGATTGAGATCTGGTGACTGCGGAGGCCATTTGAGTATAGTGAACTCATTGTCATGTTCAAGAAACCAGTTTGAGATGATTTGAGCTTTGTGACAGTGCATTATCCTGCTGGAAGAAGCCATCAGAGGATGGGTACACTGTAGTCATAAAGGGAAGGACATGGTCAGCAACAATACTCAGGAAGTTGTGTTTAAACGATGCTTAATTGGTACTAAGGGGCCAAAAAATATCCCACACACCATTACACCACCAGCTGCCTGAACTGTTGATACAAGGCAGGATGGATCCATGCTTTCATGTTGAATGTTGCAGCAGAAATCGAGACTCATAAGACCAGGCAACATTTTTCCAATATTCCATTGTCCAATTTTGGTGAGCCCGTGTGAACTGTAGCCTCAGTTTCCTGTTCTTAGCTGACAGGAGTGGCACCAGTGTGGTCTTCTGCTGCTGTAGTTCATCTGCTTCAAGGTCTGACGTGTTGTGTGTTCAGAGATGCTCTTTGCAGACCTTGGTTGTAACGAGTGTTTATTTGGTTACGAGTGGTTGTTTTTGCCTTTCTATCAGCTCAAACCAGTCTGGTCATTCTCCTCTGACCTCTGGCATTTTCCCCCACAGAACTGCCCCTACTTGGATATTTTCTCTTTTTCAGTCCATTCCCTGTAAACCCTAGAGATGGTTGTGTGTGAAAATGCCAGTAGATCAGCAGTTTATGAAATACTCAGACCAGCCCATCTGGCACCAACAACCATTCCACGTTCAATGTCACATAAATCACCTTTCTTCCCCATTCTGATGCTTGGTTTGAACTTCAGCAGATCGTCTTGACCATGTCTACATGCCTAAATTGCTGCCATGTGATTGGCTGATTAGATATATCTGCATTAACGAGCAGTTGAACAGGTGAATACATATAAACAGTTCTGTCATGAAACTCTAGATGGTGCAGACTGATGGTTCTAACTCAAGCTGAAGATAATTACAGTGTTAACTTCTTGGCACAAGCTGATTGGTTCATGTTGCATCTGCAGCCAATGAGCTTGTTGCTCAACACATTTAAATGGCTGGTTACATTCACTATGGCAGTTTGCAGCACACTTCAGAGTTCCTCTAAAACCCTCCACCTTCCCCAGCTCCACCTGTATAGATCTGCAATGGGGTTATTGATATGCTATTGTGCAGCAGCACTATGTCTTACTCGCAGCAGGATATCGGTGTATGTATTGGCAGTAGCAAGTTCCTGTACTTGCTCTGCAGCAGCAGCAATAATCTACAACAACAACAGCAATAATCTACAGCAGCAGCAATAATCTACAGCAACAGCAATAATCTACAACAACAGCAATAATCTACAGCAGCAGCAATTCAGCAGCAGTGTAACAGATCTATTCTGCCAAGACATATACATTAACATTATCATATCCATTACCATGCTAAAAAACATCTTATATATATATACACACACACACATCGATCAGGCATAACATTTTGACCACCTTCCTAATATTGTGTTGGTCCCCCTTTTGCTGCCAAAACAGCCCTGACCCGTCGAGGCATGGACCCCACTAGACCCCTGATGGTGTGCTGTGGTATCTGGCACCAAGATGTTAGCAGCAGATCCTTTAAGTCCTGTAAATTGCGAGGTGGGGCCTCCATGGATCGGACTTGTTTGTTCAGCACATCTCACAGATGCTCGATTGGATTGAGATCTGGGGAATTTGGAGGTCAAGTCAACACCTCAAACTTGTTGTTGTGCTCCTCAAACCATTCCTGAGCCATTTTTGCTTTGTGGCAGGGCGCATTATCCTGCTGAAAGAGGCCACAGCCACCAGGGAATACCGTTTCCATGAAAGGGTGTACATAGTCTGCAACAATACTTAGGTGGTACATGTCAAAGTAACATCCACATGAATGGCAGGAGCCAAGGTTTCCCAGCAGAACATTGTCCAAAGCATCACACTGCCTCCTCTGGCTTGCCTTCTTCTCGTAGTGCATCCTGGTGCCATGTGTTCCCCAGGTAAGCAACACACACGCACCCGGCCATCCATGTCATGTAAAAGAAAACATGATTCATCAGACCAGGCCACCTTCTTCCATTGCTCCATGGTCCAGTTCTGATGCTCACTGTTGGTGCTTTCGGTGGTGTACAGGGGTCAGCATGGGCACCCTGACTGGTCTGCAGCTATGCAGCCCCATATGCAACAAACTGTGATGCACTGCGTATTCTGACAACTTTCTATCAGAACCAGCATTAACTTGAACAATTTGAGCTACAGTAGCTCATCTGTTGGATTGGACCACACGGGCCAGAACTTCGCTCCCCATGTGCATCAGTGAGCCTTGGCCACCCATGATCTTGTCGCCGCTTCACCATTGTTCCTTCCTTGGACCACTTTTGATAGATACTGACCACTGCAGACTGGGAACACCTCACAAGAGCTGCAGTTTTGGAGTTGCTCTGACCCAGTCGTCTAGCCATCACAATTTGGCCCTTATCAAACTCACTCAAATCCTTACGCTTGCCCATTTTTCCTGTTTCTAACACATCAACGACAAAATGTTCACTTGCTGACTAATATATCCCACCCACTACCAGGTGCCGTGATGAAGAGATAATCAGTGTTATTCACTTCACCTGTCAGTCGTCATAATATTATGCCTGATCGGTGTATATAGCTATATAGTCACACATTATATAATCACTGCTCTTCCACTAATTCTCCCACTGTTTATGGTTACAACATTAATTCAAATGATGTGCTTTCCAACCAAAGTATAATTATATATGTTTATCAAACAACTTCCAGCATAGCTCATCCAATTGAATTTGTTTCTTTTATCAAATTGCTGTTGCCAGAATGTTGTTAAAGCATTCTGCTTCTCTGTCTTTCTCTCTTTTAGCAGCCTGTGTAAGTGGAGAACAAGAACCTTTTCTAGAGCCCTCCAAGTCCCCCTGGGATCTGCAGTCTTTGGCAGAGGAGGAAACGCGTTTACCCTGTCGATTCAATGTATCAAACAATGAGATTAAGGTGGTGCAGGTGACGTGGATTCGAGAGAACTCAAATGGAGCTGGAGATCAGATTATCACCGCTCATTTCAAAGATGGACAGACAGGTAAAACAAACTTTACATCACAGATGTCAAAACTTAAATTGTTGCACATTTTTGTATCATAATTAATACACTCTTTTACCAATATCATTATCACCAAAGAAAAAAACCCTTTTGGAACCTTTATTTTTAATTAAAAAGTGTAACTATAACAATCTCCTCTATAGGTAGCACAGAATCATTTTAAAATTGTATTTTGCTAAATAGCATTACAGTTTTATCTCAGGATTTTTATCAGCTCTGCTCTGTTTAAACTGATTGTTGGCTCATCCTTGAATCTAGTAATGTAACTCTACCTGTACTGTACAATTCAGTTCAGTTCCTACTTTAATTTCTGTACTCATTTTGCATTCATTTACATTGAATCATTAAGAATGTTTTTTCCAAAGTGACTTACAATTCACTTTTGTAAAGAAACATGCAGTTTACAACAATTTATAATACAGTAGCCAACAGAGCAGAATATTGCATCTTCATTTTAATTTTCAAAATGTTTTTTTTTTATTTGGTGTGTGTGTGTGTGTGTGTGTATGCATCATTATTTGTTATGTGTCACAAAACTGAAACACCTACATACAAAAAAAAATAAAAATAAAATAAATACTGTCATATGGTGTATGTGACAAACACATTTTATTCTCTTTCTATTTCTCTCTCACAGAAAGCCCTGCATATTCAGGGCGCGTGCGATTCCAGACCAGTGACCCAATAGCAGACTCTGCTCTGATTATTATACGCACAAGTTCTGCAGATGAGGGCAAATACATCTGCAAAGTCGCCACCTTCCCCGCTGGAAACTTTGAGGCAGAGATTTCGCTCACAGTGTGGAGTAAGTACATTTAATCAGTGCTATGGGCAAACAAAAGACAACAAACTTTTGTCATACAAAACTCTGACTGTTCATGTGTAATATATTGGTAAGTGTTGGGAAAGTAGCTCTAAAAAACATCTTTGTTGATCCAAGTTTACAGTTTATGTCAAATTTAGGCTTACCAGGGTTAGGTGCTTCTACATCAGTGTTATTCACGTATCATTTCACTCTGATTTTAGTGATAATTTATGGGTAGGGTTAGGTATAGAAATGTTGTTCCAGGATCAACAAAATATGTTGATCCAGGAACATGTATTTTTTGGCAAAATCACGGTGACCTACAGTATTTAAGAAGCAACTGTAATTAAATTACAGGGGGAAAAAAATCACAGTAATCCCTTAGTTTACTTTTTCAAGGGAAAAGTAATTAAATTATAAATTACTTAGTAATGCATTACACCCAAAACTGATATTGATACATTGGAAGATTACTTTAACCCAACGTTTGATTTTCTTCATACACTATGGTCCACGTTGTATCTTTTCTGGTCAAGAACTGCCCACTTAGACAGGAAAAGTTTGTCTGACTAAAATAAACCAGTGCGACACCATCAATCTCTCGCAGCGTCTTCTTCAAGAAACTAATAATAAAGCTTTTCATTTCATTTAGATTAGATTTGATCAAGGGTGTCCAGACTCAATCCTGGAGGGCCACTGTCCTGCAGAGTTTAGCTCCATCTTGCCTCAACACACCTGACTGGAAGTTTCTAGAATGTCTAGTAAGACACTGTAATTGGGGTTGAACTGAACTCTTCAGGACGTTGGCCCTGCAGGAGCAGGATTGGACACCCCTGGATTAGATTTAGATTAGACAGAATTGATTTGAGTCATGTATATGCAGCAACCCTATAGCAGTTAGTGATTAAGGATTTAGCCCCCAGGACAAGGAATGAGTAAACCTTTGATTTTTTGTAACATAACTCATGTCATTTCATTCACCATCCCTTTCATATACCTAGACAACCCGTTAACCACAAGGCTAGTGCTGCTTTGATGAATACATTGTTCTCAGAATAACACACTAGTCAAAGGGAGTGATGATGGAGGTATCAACATGACAGTGTTCATTGTTGCTGCAATTGTATGATCATACAATAGCTGCTGCTTTCTCCTTCAGAGGTATTGTTTATGATTGTGTTTAAGTACACTGTTAGAAACAGGTAAGCAAACAGGGATATTTTATAGTTTTTAAAAATCATGGTGAAATATATATCAGGGATAGGCAATGTTGGTCCTGCAGAGTTTAGCTCCAACCCTAATCAAACACACCTGAACAAGCTAATCAACGTCAATCAATCAATCAATCAATCAGTTAGTCTGTCTGTCTGTTTGTCAGGACTAAATAATTTATTTGAACTGGACCATGCTAACTACATTTAAACATTTACCCCTTGGGCATGACAAACCAGGATGATTGCTGAAGATATAGACAGTGTTTTCTGAATTCGCTATTAAGCTAATTTGTTCTGAGTACTTAATTGTATAGTTTGAATTGTATTTATCATGTTTTTTATTTGTCATTTCTTATTTATTTGTCATTTCATTTCACAGCTAAACCCATAACCTCCCTGGATTCATTCATTCTGGTTGAGGGCCAGTCATTCCGTCCGGCTGCTACATGCCGTTCGGTGGCTAAGCCAATGGCAGCCCTCTCCTGGGACACAGATCTCCCGGGTCAGAGTCAGAACCGGAGCATGGATGATACGGTGGCCTCAATTCAGTTTTCCCTCCACCCTCTCCGTAGCATGAACGGACAGAAGCTGGACTGTCTGGTCTGGCATCCATCTCAAAACAGCCCCCAGAGGATCTCCAATAAACTTGTAGTACACTGTGAGTCTTAATCTCTTACATTTTTATGAAAATGTTTACTAGTGTAAACACAGAAACTACTGTATATTGGGTAAATCTCTCAAAGAAATGCTTAGGTCAAAATTATGTCCCAGAATCAAAAATGAGAGAGAGAATGAAAAAGAAAAATGCTTAAAAATGTCATAGTATATACATTTTAGCCTATTTATACTGCATTCTTCCCCCTTGAATTCTTATTACTGTGATAAAAAAACATCTTATTCTCATTCCTGTAAGACAATAATGAAAATCATACTGTACAAAAACAATACATTTAATTAAAATCAGCATACATTAAATGAATTCAGTACTAATTACCATGTAATAGGAATGTTTAAATTTACCTTTTTTCTACTAAAAATTGGTATCACTTTAAAATAAAATTTCTTATTTCTTATACCCCAGTTTCACAGAGAAGTCTTAAAGGGTTAGTTCACCCAAAAATGAAAATTCAGTCATTAATTACTCACCCTCAAACTTTCAGAATTTTTTGTTTCGAATCAGTGGTTCGGAGCGCGTATCAAACTGCCAAAGTCACGTGAACTATTGAAATTTTGAAGCCTCGTTTACTGAAATCACGTGACTTTGGTGCTCCGAACCACTGATTTGAAATAAAAGATTCGTAAAGTTTCGAAGCTTCATGAAGCAGTGTTTTGAGATCACCCATCACTAGATATAGTTGAATAAATTCGTTATTTTGATTTTTTGGTGCACAAAAGGTATTCACGTCACTTTATAATATTAAAGCTGAATCACTGTAGTCATGTGAACTGTTTTAAATATGTCTTTAGTAGCTTTGTGGGCATCTGAAAGTGTTAATTATCTTGCTGGCAATAGAGGCCTCACTGAGCCATCGGATTTCATCAAAGATATCTTAATTTGTGTTACGAAGATGTCTTACGGGTGTGGAACGACATGAGGATGAGTAATAAATGACATAATTTTCATTTTTGGGTGAACTAACACTTTAAGCTATAGTCCCAGACTAAAATGCATGTTTGAGCTGTTTGAACTGAAAGCAACTTGTACTGACAGATCATAAAATGTGTTAGAGCCATTGTTTTGTCTCAAAATGCACACCGGTAATGCTTTAGTGTCCTAATTTAAGTTTTTACCTGCCAGTGCAAACTACTTGCCAGGTTATACACATATGCTGCCAAAGTACATTCACTTCAAAATAATTTTAATGTTGTCCTTACTGCAGTATGATTGATGTACTGTTGTGCCACAAGTCTTATTAGAGCCACATCAAACTTTATTACATTGCTGTCTGTGTATGACTGTAGATCTGTAGAATGATTGTGAATTTTACAATGTAAACCTAAAAATCTTTTCCTGTTTACTGCTCTTGTGAAATTTAAATATGATGAAACATCATTTCACCACTTTATGTCTACGTATATAGCTTCCTTCATATGTGTTTTGACCTGTGGACATCTGTTTATTGTCTTAATCGATACTATGACTACATTGTTATTCTCTGATTCATCACGACTTGAGCTACAGTCATAAAAACATTTTTGCTTTGGGAAAACTTAGTAGCAATAGCTCACTCAGAATGAAAATTCTGCAATCATTTACTCACCTTCATGTCTTTAGAAACCCCTTTGTTACCGTTTTTACTTCTGTGGAACTCAAAAGGAGAAATTCTTAAGAATATCCTGGTTGTTGGTTTGTTGTTGTTTTTTTTCTTTTCCAATTCAGTTATAATGAATGGGAATTGAGTCTGAACTTTTCAATGAATCTATCATTCAGTTCACAAAACCAATCTGAATGATTTATTCACAAATTGGACTGATGCAGTTCTCGATTCAACTTACTGACTCAATGATCTGGTTACATCTCACTAGAATAGAAGATTATAAGTTAAATTTGTCTGGTCCTCCCCTAAAGATTTCATTTGACTTATATCTGATTTAATTTGCACCATTTTATGATATTTTATTGGTGCTTTTACATCCTTTTTAAAGTCGGCATAAATCGGGAGTCGCAGTTGTCTTTTCTCCCCTATTGTTATGTTTACTGCTTCTCGAATGAGGAAAAAACTTTAGGGCGGGACTTGATAATGTCCATGAGGAATTGATTGGATGGTAGTGGTTTGCTATCGGTCGATCTCACATGACTGACAGGTTGTCCCGCCCTCGTGCCAGTAAACATTTCATTAGAGAAGAGATGTCACTACAAGAGGGAGGGGAAGTTACTTTAATTAAAGATTACGAGGGCACATTAATTTAAAAAAAAAGGTGATTTGCATGGATAAATCATTTATAATAAGCTTAAAAGCTGCAGTCCTCATTCTTTAATTGTATAATTGCCTGGAGAAAATCAACCACTACATCAAAATTCCTGTTGTGTTCCACAGAAGTAAGAAAGTCATGTGGGTTTGGAACCCATTGCTTTAATTTAATTGCACAAATTTGTGATAATTCAAACATATGCATGTTTCCTAATGTCAGTATTAGAGTATGTACTGTGTCAACAACAGAAAGGATCAGGTTAACTTATTGGTTAAACAGGAAGTTCATCACAAGTTCAAACAAGAGGCTGAGAAGTGAATTAGACACACCTAATTGGGAATGCATTGTTGTGTATGTGTGTTTATGTTTGTGTACAGACCCTCCGAATGCACTGATATCTGGCTACGAGGACAGCTGGCATGCTGAAATGCAAGGTGCCACGCTACAGTGCAACGGTGTAGGAAATCCAAAACCTCACCAATTCAACTGGACAAGGTAAAACTAGATCTTTCACCTGTATCTATCAATCTGTTTATTTGTCTTTCTTGTCAGTTTAGTTGTGTTTTGGTTGGCTTCTCTATCAGCATGCCAGAGTAATCTGTAGGTGTGGATGAGAAGGTTGTGGCCTAAATTCATGAGCAAATCTATAATCTAGTTGATCAAATATGGAGATTATTAGGAAGTAACACTGACACTAAGAGTTCATTGAAATACACAGCAGTTGTTTTCGCATTCATGAACAAGTCTGAAGTAATTAGTCACAATCACACACCTATTTTCTGGCTTTTTTCAGGATGAGTGACTAAGGGGGTGTAGACATGGACGTTTAGATAATCACACAATTCCTGAGACAAACATTCTCTGGTTTTCTCCTCCTCTCCACCTCTCGAGTGGGGAAACCTGTTCTCTGGCTGCTCAGTGTGAATGCAAAGTAAATGAAGTAACTGTGGCCTGGTGTCGTGTTGCAACTTGCACGGCAAACAGACATAGTGAATTTTCACATGAAGAGAAAGAGCGGAGGGTGAGAAAAGGCTGATGAGGGGGAGAATGACGATGGTGTCAGGAAAATTTGCCTGTGTGTCATAGGATGAGTGTCACTACGGTCCTCATGCAAAACACACTGTGCTATATATAAAAACATCCTGTAACATATAGTTCCTGGTATAAACTGTGGACAAAGTTCTCATTGTCTAAAGAAACACGATGTGGGTCTATTTTTAGCAAAATAAAGGCTTATCAACTTTTAAAAAGGTGGAAAAATGTGTCCCATTATACAGTATCAACTAAAAAAGGCGGATACCAACATGCTTGACAAACTACACTGAAAAAACTGATGTAGAATACATTTTTTTCTTTTCTAATTGCTAAAACGTTTAAAAAATAATTACAAAGAAATGGCAAATAAGATTTAATTAAACATGAAATTTTGAGAAAGACTTTATCACTTTATTTCGATGGTCCACTTTAGACATTCTACTAGCTATAAGTAACTTTGCAACTAGACTGTCTGCTTAATATCTGCTAACACTTTATTTTGACGCTCCTCCAACAGACTATGAGTAACTTTGCAAGTACATGTCAACCACTAACCCGAACCCTAACCTAACAGTCTACTAATACTCTGAGAGTTAGTTTACAGTATATGTCAACTAATATTTTGTAAAACAGCAACAACAACAAAAAACAACAACCCAGACTACATGAAATTCAGAGTTTCGCATCTTGTCAAGCCGTCACTTAAAGGGTTAGTTCACTCAAAAATGAAAATTCTGTCAATCACTCACCCTCATGTCGTTCCGCACCCGTAAGACCTTCTTTCATCTTCAGAACAAAAAATTAAGATATTTTTGATGAAATCCGAGAGTTCCCTGACTCTTCCATATAAGCAGCAATTTAACCACCAAGTTCCAGAAAGGTACTAAAGACATTGTTAAAATAGTCCATGTGCCTGCGGTGGTTCAACCTTAATTTTATGAAGAGAAAAATACATTTTGTGTGCAAAAACTAAACAAAATTAACGACTTTATTCAACAATATGCTTCCTTATCGTATATTGAAACAAGCATTTTCTGTAAAGCTGCTTTGAAACAATATGTATTGTGAAAAGTGCTATAAAAATTTGAATTGACAAATTTAAATCTAATTAAACTACTGTTTATAGCACTCTATGAATTCTTTTGATTTGTTTTAGCCACCATGTAATCAAATTTGACAATTCCTTTTTTTTTTTTTTTTATGGAATATTGACCTATGCTATTCAAAGACAGTATGATTTTCAGTGACAACAAAGTTCAACCAAAAAAAATTGCTGATGAACTGAAAGTGATACAAGGACATTTTAAGTTCATTCATTAAGCATTAGTCATTTGTTATGCACTGAATCCTTCAGTTTAGATGACCAAAGCATTCTGTTGTATCAGTATGTTTTTTATTTGGGGGTTGAATTGTATTTTTGTTTATACAGGAAAGATGAAGCTCTACCAGAGGGTGTGACGGTGGACGGCGGCACTCTGCGCTTTTCTAGGCCTCTCCTCTTGACAGATCAAGGAGATTACGTCTGCACTACCACCAATCTGGTGGGATCTGGAAGAGCTGAGATTTCAATAACAATATCAGGTGTGTATCCCACTGAAAACCCTTCACTCATGTTGAAGTGAACCCTCACTCATTGCTGTCATCTAGTGAAAATATTATGCAACTGCGTGTCTCATAACCTATAAAATTAAAGCAATATAGTTAAGCTGAGCTCATAAAACAGAAGTCATGCTCTGTAAGGACAAATAAATAAATAAAGGCACCATAAAGAAGCCTATATGATGCATACACTAAATTGAATACAATTGTAATTGAATGTACTGTCCAAAAAGTATAAGTAGCTTTTGTTGCATGTTTCTTCCAGAGTCGCTTCAAGAGCGCACAACAGTGAACTACATGCTGATGATTATTATTGCCGGTGCTGCTGCACTGGTTGTTCTCACTCTTATCATAGTAATAATTTTAGTAAACCGCCACTATAAACGCAAGAATCAACAACTGGCCTTAGAGCTGAATGAAAAAAGGTAAGAAGTTTTGTCTTTCTTTCTGAACACAGAATAATTTACATGACTGGTCTGAATATGAGAGTCCCTGTACTTCAATCTGTCTGTGTCTCACTCTCTTTTTAAGGGAGGAAATCAGCACTCTGTCAAGACAAGCCTCGTTTAGGAGAGTCAACTCAAGCAGCACAAACAGATACTCGGTAAAAAAAATCCATATACACACTTTAAAACATGTTTATTGATGTTTTGGTTTGGGATAAGATTTCTAATGTTCACCAAGGCTGAATTTATTTGATAAAGAATCCAGTAAAAACAGCAATATTATGAAATATAATTAGAGATTAAAATAGCTGTTTCTATTTTAATATATTTTAAAATATAATTTATTTTTGTGAAGGCAAGCTGAATTTTCAGCATCATTACTCCAGTCTTCAGTGTCACATGATCCTTCAGAAATCATTCTAATATGCTGATTTGCTCAAGAAACATTTTTTATGATTATGAATGTTGAAAACAGCTGTGCTGCTTAATATTTTAGTGGAAACTGTAATACATTTTTTTCAGGATTTTTTTTTTTCTTCAAAAAATCAGCATATATATGTATGGTACAGTAGAGAACAATATGTATATATGTATGTGTATTTTTATGTGAATATATATACTGTTTTATCATTTCAAACTTGCCATAATCTATAAAATATTTTAATATGAACTGGAACTACTTATACTATCTTGCTTTAAAATAAATGCCTCCTTATTTGCCTTTTTTTTTTTTTTTGGCTTAAGTATCTAATTACCTTTTGGGTCAAATGTATATATGTAAACAAGCATGTATATTATTGTATATTATTTCTCCCTACATCTCATTTCGCTGTCTCTGTCTTCTTTTAAAAAGGACGACAATCATCCTTTAAGAGTCGAAGGGACGATACGCACAAGTCTCTCCTCACTGGTTCGTCTCTCTTGTCATGTTTTTAAAAAACACTCTTATGCATTGACCAGTCACACTTTGCAATTGTTTTATGTTAATAAAAGAATAATCCAGTTTTAATTGTCTTCACAAGGTGAACGTGATTTCACCAAGTACAACATGTTCCTGGATCAACATCTTTGTTAGGTGCTTCCACAACAGTGTTCTTCAACTATCATTTCCCTCTGATTTTAGGGATAAGTTATGGGTAGGGTTAGGTTTAGGGGTTGGGAAAAGGTTGGGACTAAATTTTCGGATAGGAATGTTGTTCCAGGACCAACAAAATATGTTGATCCAGGAACATGTCTTACTTGGCAAAATGACGGTGACCGTCTTCACAAGTATATTGCTTGTGTTTTGTTTTCCTCTCATAAAACACACAAAAACCTTAAACGTTTACTTTCACAGGATCGTCCTCGCTCTAGGGATAGTCGTTCCACACTGGGAGGGGTGGACTCACTCGGTCGCCCTGCAATTTATAACACGTCCAGAAGAGGTCGAGACAAACTGATGGAGAGATCTGATAGAGACTCCACTCGAATGATGATGATGGAGTCTTATGAACAGGACAGTAACATGTCACAGGTATGAATGAGATACATTTCATGAGTCTGCATGTGTGGTTGACAGTAGCGGCCTTTGCTGTGTTTCACTTGAAACAGGCCTCGTCAAGTCAAGTCAAGTCACCTTTATTTATATAGCGCTTTTTACAATGCAGATTGTGTCAAAGCAGCTTTACATTGATAACTGGTATATAATTTTGGCTGCACAGCAGCTCTTAAAGAATAGTGTCAATGTCGGCAGATCAAAGCACTGTTGAATATCAAATGTCAAGTGTCCCCAACTAAGCAAGCCAAAGGCGACAGCGGCAAGGAACCCAAACTCCAACAGGTGACATCAGATGGCAAACAGGTGGCAAATAGACTTCTGTGTTAAAATGGAGAAAAAAACCTTGGGAGAAACCAGGCTTAGTCGGGGGGCCAGTTCTCCTCTGGCGAACAGTGCTTTGTTACGATTCAGGTTGCTATCATATGTCTGATAGGATCGCAACATTCAAAGTATTTATTCCAGTTCAGTCCAGTTGAGGATCGTATTCATCACACCGGTATGGACGGCCTCGTAACAGAAAGGACCTCCGCTTGTGCTCAAAAAAGACCCCCGACCCCCGCCATCATGCTGTGCTCTATAGGGTGGAAATTAACGGGCTTGGAGCAAAAATGCAGCTAAAAATTTATAAAAATGCCCCCTTTTTGTTTCTTCTGTTGCACATAAAAGAAGATATTTTGAAGAATTTTGGTAACCAGACAGTTGACGGTAGCCATTAGGTCACATAGCCTAGTCTCAGCCTCAGACATCATGCCCACGGAGTCACGGACCGGTGGCTGAAAGTCTGATGCATATGGTACACTTAACTGGAAACACTTCAGGAGTTTCAAAGTCGTCATTTGGTTGGTTGAATTCTACAGGATGTCTGGGAGACGTGTGTGTCGCGTTCTTTAACGGTCCACCTGGAAACAAATGCCGTGACGCTAAACCTTAGAAAATCCTGAAGTGTTTCCAGTTAAGTGTGCCATATGGATCAGAAGTTCAGCCACCGGTCCATGGGCGTGACGTCTGAGGCTGAAACTAAGTAGCAATTGACTTCCATAGTATTTTTTTTTACTATGGAAGTCAATGGCTACCGTCAACTGTCTGGTTACCAACATTCTTCAAAATATCTTCTTTTTTTGTTCAACAGAAGAAAGAAACTCATACAGGTTTGGAACAACTTGAAGTTGAGTAAATGATGACAATTTTCATTTTGGGTGAACTATCCATTTAATGCTTTAGTATTTCCGAACTGTTTAGTAATACTAACACAGTGAACATATGTTTATCAAATAAATGTGCATGAAAAGCTGCACATAATCACCATTTACAATTTTGCTATACAGGAAACCCAGCTTCTCCCTCCTCTCCACCCCTCTTCTTATTCAATGGACCAGCCCATTGAAATTTGTCGATCTCGGAACGGCAGTGCCATTCTCCCAGCAGAGGGAAGGCCGCAATCAGGAGGAAGTAGTAGAGGGGGCAGCAGAGGGCATCACTCACCTTTAGTGTCTACGTACCCGACTCTTACAGACGAAGAGGAAGATTCTGTTAGCCCTTCGGATTCAGGAGTCCACAGAGGTTTAATGGAGCCTGATGGTTTTGAAAACGGCGGCAGCGAGACGACGAGTTCTCAGATATCTGAGGCGCTATCCAATCACTTTGAGCGCACTAATGGCACGCTACGGCCCAAGTCGAAACCCAACAACATCCTGCTCCCGGCCAACACAACACATTTCCTCCCACAGCATAGCCCAATTATCCAAAAAGCTCAGATCGTTTAGTGTTTGTTTGGAAACGTCTTGCATTAGAAGAGTCTTAAATTTATCGCCATTTAAACTCAGCTGATATTACAGGAGAAGGATGTGCTCTTCTGTAAATTCACTCTTCCAAGTGCTGTGTCTTGACAATAACTTACCTAAAAATGGATCTATTATATAAACTTTTATATGAGTACATTCCCAAGATGGCAAAAACATGGACAGAACTATCAGGCCATCATCTAACCAAACTCAAACCTGAAAAACAATACCAGCATTACTCAAATAATCCCTCAAACAGTTGCATAATCCAGTATGTATTCTGGAACTGGAACACTTGAGCATTATGGGGCACAACATGTGTTTCAGGTACAGATTAACCAGACCACCAGAGCTGAGCTCCTCTGTGTGACCTGGGAATGGAATTAAGATCTTTTTTTATTGTTATTGCAACATAAGGCTTCACTTGAATTGCCGTTGAGGGAGAAAATACTACATGAACAGTTTTCTGGTCAGTTAATCCTTCACTGTGACTTTATGACCTTAATGTCTATAATCCAAAAAGATGTAAAATGGTGTTTTGAAATGTTTTTTTATGTGTCTTTTGTTTGTTTTGACTGGAAACTACCCAGTGCATGAATAGTATTATGAAGTATTGCATTACCATATTTTGAGAATGACTCCTGCATGTTCACAAAATGTCATTGCAGGACTGACATTGTCTTTGTTTACAACATTTAAACTTCATTATGTACTAAAGCTTTAAATGTATCTAGTTTTAATAAGCAGGTAGTGTTACTGCAAGCTTCTGAGATACTCCTGTGACCTTTCTATCTAACAAAATATAAAGCCTTAAATGGGTCTTGATGGTAAGTAATTTTGGTGTTTTCAGTTCACTACATTGTATGGGGGTGGCGTTAATGACCAGTTATTAAATCAACACTAATTATACTGCATGTATCCATGTTAGATTAATTTCAGAAAACACAATGTTGAATCAGGACATCATTGTTTGGTACTTTTCAGCCTAAATCTTAACAGCACAATCTGAGGTGTGGTGATCCACCTAGAAATATGTGCCATATTAACTATAATTTCCACCCAAATAATACATTAAAACAGTGCATACTTTGGGATTAGACACCACCATTTTATAAAATGAGAAAAAAAGAATGGAACCTAATAAAAAATTTAGTATGTTTCCCAAAATTAACAATAACAATTGTATCAAGTATGCAGGGCTATATAACATTATGTTCAGGGGTGCACATAACTTTTTTTACGCAAGGGGGTGGGGGTGGGGGGGTAAATATCACGTTCCGGGGGGTAAAATCCACGTTTTTGGCGGGGCTCCCCTGGTAAAATTCGCATTCCAGGGGCTAAATATCACATTAATTGTGGTCGATTCAACCCGCGGACATGAAAAATAACCCGCGGTAACAGTGTAAAAGTAGCTCAATTCCGTGGGAAAACTGTGGACTTGGCAACACTGGTGGCCGTTGGCGACAGAATGCAGGCGTGTCAAGAGACGGGAGACACGTGACAAAAGTTCCGAAATCTCAACTTTATGCAAATGAGAAGCGAATTTCGCGAGCGACAACCAATAGGAGTGAAGGCTCTCTGGAGCTCACGTCACCGTCTCGAGTGTAGGCAAGACAGACAGGACAGTTCCGGAGCGATTTCGCTGTTTTATATGATTTGACTGTAAACCACATACATATAATAAAATGATGCGTGGAAAAGAAGTGGTTGGCAGTCTTGTGAGTTTGATTCATACATTGATAGTTTGTGTTGTTAATTATATGATGCTGTGAGCAGTTTAGCACTGCTGTAGTTTATATTACAGTTTCCCCATGCATTTTGTTTATTATAAGGGACAAGAAAATTGATTGTCAAATTCGAATGATGTTTTAGTCATTTGAGTGAGTTTAATTAGTTGAATGATCGACCGTTAATCTAGTTAATGATTTAATGCACTGAGCACTGCAGTCACAACACTCTACAACAGCAGCCTAATTCCTAGTCAAATTAGAATGATTTCTTAGTTTTATATATCATTTGTGATTGCATTCTCTATAGATATGGCCAGACGTGCAGTCTACCAATGACATTAGAGTGACATCACTAGGAATGCCCACAAGCGACTTCACAATACAGAGACTAGCGACATGCAGCGAAAAAGTCGCTGACGGTGTGAACGGGGCTTTATCCTACAAGTTGTCATCATCACTTTTCTGCTGACTGCTCTCCTCACTATCTTCTTTGCTCTCGAACATTGTAGATGATGATGATGATGTTTTGTTTTTATTTTATTAACACTAATATCACAGACAACAGCAGGAACATTAGCCTGCTGTCACTTTAAGACCGAATGCACGGACCGAATATACTGACACACATCCGGTTTCTTTCTCAACCATTCACTTACGGCGTAACTAAGAGAATACTTGCCGAGATGGGTATTTTGACAAAATTTGTGTGTCCATTCAAGTTCAAGTAAGCGTGCAAGAAGAATTAATTTGGTGTTCGAGCGCTGTCTGAAAGCCTCGCTCTCTGCGTGTGCGTGCTTTGGGTGTGTGAGGCACGCAAATCCCAATTTTTGACTCTTCTTCCATGCTTAAAATCATTTGAATGTGTAAATTGGCAAGACAAAACACATCCAAATGATAAACTTTCACATTACGATGGTTAAACTTAGCAGTTAATCCGCGAATCACATGCATGCCGAACCGCGGGGCCTGGTCCGTACAGATCACAGATCAACTGCGATCCGTTGCACCCCAATAATTAATGAACACACTTATTATGATTGCTATCTTACCAGAGTTGGAAAAAAAAAAACAATCCTACTCCTGTAAGTAAACGTGTCCCTGTCCCCAAAAATGTTGGTACTCAAAGTGCTTCCCTCCACGTTTTCTGGTACGCATTTATTTTTACCACGTATGCGCACCTGCGCACCAATTATGTGCACCCTTGGTTATGTTACATATAATAAGCTGTTTTATCCACGGTTGAAACACTATTGATTGAGCGATTACATTAAACATTTCAGTAAGCTGTACTAAAGAAAACTGATGAAGACTTCAACCAGTTTTAGGGATTGCCAGTGGGGGACTAGTTCACCACAGATGTCCGGTTAGAGACTTGAAGAAGCTGCATGAAAGTTCTTTATTTCACCACCTTAATTCCACAGTGTGAATAAACTTTGAGCACATAAGTGCAAGTACATTGACATTTGAGTAAGTATGTGTGGTCTGAAACAAAGCATAAAATAGAAACAATGATAGAAAAACACAAAATTAGAATAAGCACAATATTAAATAAACTAAATGAATTCACATGGGAAACTGAACTGAACTGTTCATGAACACTTCCATGAACAATAATCAGCATTCACAAACAATCAAATCATTACTGTGTGCCCTTTAAACAACAAATATCAACATAAAGCATGATATAAATTCAGGATACTCAAATGGATAATACATCTTTAATGCCACAATTAACAAAACAGTGGATAAATCCACTTACTTGTTTCATACTATACACGCACACATCACCAAACGTGAAGGAAGCAAAAGGTCTGTTTTCACCCGGTCCATGAGGAGCTGTATTCAGAGAAAGCTAATCAACGCAACCAGCTGGAAATGGGCGGAGCATAGCGTCTTTATGTTGCTGCTTTGACAGCACGCTCTGACATTGGCTGATTGTATTTATGTCTGAGAGACTTCCTCTGGCAACCTTTTTACAGATTTCTAAAGAATGAGGAAATCTGTACATTATAAAAAGGATCAAAATTTAGTCTGGAATCTCAGGTAGCTGAATAACCTTTGCCACAGGTCGTACATAAAACTTGTCCTTAACTTTCACTTCAACAGTCCTGATTCTATTGTCCACCCCAGGGAATACTTGAGAGATCTGACCAATTGGCCATAGGGCCCTAGGAAGTTGAGGGTCAACAACTGTAGTTCCCACCATGATGTGGGGTGACTCTACTTGCCTTTTGTTATGAGTCTGAAGACCAGGCAGATGGAACTTGATAAACCACTTCCAAAAGTGATCTGCTAGGATTTGGCTATGACGCCAACGTCGTCAACTCAATAGTTCACTTTCGGGGTATCTCACTTGAGGAAGGGATGAATCAGGCTGCCCCATGAGGAGTGAATTAGGGGTAGTGGGATCTGGATCGACAGCATTAGAGGATGTATACCCCAGGGGTTTAGAATTTAGAATCCCTTCAATTTCAATGAGCACAGTGTGAAGAGTTTCTTCTGGTATAGGTTGAGTTCCTAAAGTGACCTGTAGAGCCTGCTTCAGGGTGCGAATCTCCCTCTCCCAACACCCGCCGAAATGTGGGGCATGAGGTGGATTGAAACAAAAGATAATCTGCTGACTGAAAAGCTGTTCCTGAGGCTCTGGAACTAGTGCAGCGAATGTCTGTTGCAGCTCCTTTTCCCCTCCTTTAAAATTGGTACCTTGATCAGATAAAACCTCAAAGGGTTTCCCACGTCTAGCTATAAAACGTCTGAGGGCCATAAGGAAGGAGTCTGTGTCCAGTATGGGAAGGAGGTCAATGTACACTGCACATGTAGTCATGCACTTGAACAGAATACCCCAGCGCTTCTCACTTCTGTGTCCAATATTTACTAAATATGGCCCAAAACAGTAGAATAGAAAGAGGATTTAAATAGACGTAGCCTGGCTGGAGGCAGATCTGCCATTCTGGGTATCTGTGGGTTTTTATGGAATTTCTAACATACTGGACAATCTTTATCAGAGTAAAGTCAGATTGCTTCCCTACCCCGAAGAATCCAGTATTTCCTACGCATCTCTGCCAGTATTCTCTCAGAACCTGGGTGAAGCAGCTTTGTATCATAATCCTTAAGCCAAGTTTACACTACAGGATTTTAAGCCCTATTTAAGCCCGATTTGCCAGTTAACAAGCTCGCCGACAGGTCAGGCTGTGATCGGGGGAAAATCAGCGAGTGATCGGCGCTCGCCAATCTTTGTGTGTGAACTACTCAATGACACATCAAAGATGCTTGCTGTCGCGTCGCCGACACCTTGCAGACGCCAGACAAATATCTAGCATGCTAAATATCTGGAGCTGTCGGCCGACTAGATATCCTGTGGTGTCACGTGTGGCGACGCAACAGCCAATGAAATACACACCGATGTCTATGGAAGCAGCAATAACAATCCATTCAAATATAATTTGCCGACGTTTATTCATATCAGATACACATTGTGTAAGAAACTATAAAGCTCACTCACTCTATTGTTCATCCAGTTCACCGGCCACATGTATTTCAGGACAAATAAATGAATTCACGTTATATATATTAAGATCAAGGTCATTACATAGGTTTTTAAAATGACAAAACACTCACTTGCACACATTTGAGAATCGGAATATCGGATGACATGGTGAGAAAAGCAATACATCTGTTATACAGTGTGGCCGGCTGGCCGCGGTGTGTCACTTGATAATGATGACTCGTCGTCATGGAAACAATAAAGGGAAACGTTCTAAAATAACAGTCGCCTTAACTCTGGGAGGTCAGCCAGAATGTTTTAAACTTTTAATATAATGTTATTTTAATTTTAATTAAATTTAATTCAAAATTTAATCTAATTTCCTCCCAACATCCATTTTCAAATAAAGTCGTTGGGTGACAGAGTTGTTGTCAGTTTGTGTAGTGTGTAGCCTCCTGTTGCAGATCATTTAGGAAGTAGTGTAAACACCACAACGACTTCAAGACTCCACAGCAAGTCACGTAGTCTGAACAGCACAGCGATCTGCTGACGTTTAAAGTCCTGTAGTGTAAACTTGGCATTAATGAGAAGTGTAGTGACAGGATGATGGGGATCAAGCACAATAGGATGCATCAACTCGGGCTCAATCTCTTCACAGCAACGAAGACGACCTCCTATCTTAAGGAGTTGACTTACACAGTCAAGTTCAGGAGCAAGGCTAAGAAGTCAACTGTTGTTATTCAGTTGTTTTCCTGCTGTAAGCTGTGCCATATCGGAGGGGAAGCTTTCCCATTGAGCTTGATGAAAGATAGCTATTTCAGCCTGATGAAAGTCTTCAGCTGAGAGATTGGCCTCATTTTCCCTGAGAGATTCTGCAGTGGCTGTCAGTAACTCTTGAAAGGTCAGAAATTTGCTTGGATCAGGTATAGACAAGCGACGTGCAGTATTAGTCAGACCACAGAATGCAGAGTTTCTTAGTTCATCACTGTCAATAAGAGAGGATGGGGGTGTAACCGGCTACTGATCAGATGAGAGATGAAGGAATGGTGGAGTATTCCAAAGACTTTGTGGCCCTAGTTCTGCCAGCCTTTTCCCTCGGGTGATATCATCTGCCGGGTTACTGTTTGAATCAACGTAACGCCATTCACAGTGGCTGGTAAGGTCCTGGATTTCTGTCACTCATGTACCAACGAAGACCTTGAATCGACAGGGTTCGGATTTAATCCAGTTCAAGACTGTGGTGGCATCAGTCCATAGGAAAACTTGCTGAATGGGCAAAGTCAGTTCATTCTGTAGGATCTTGGCCAACTGAGCACCTGTTAGGGCTGCACATAGTTCTAAACGAGGTATTGACAGACATTTTTTGGGAGCCACTCTTGATCTGGCCACTATGAATGTGATCTCCACTTCTCCCTGTTGGTCTTCTGTTCGAAGATAAGTGACAGACCCATAAGCTGACTCAGATGCGTCACAGAAGATATGGATATCTCGCTGGCTTGAAACATCATCCTTCAGTGCACTGCAATAGCATCTGGGCAAGACTATCTTTTGTAAGTTACTGAGCTCCTCTGCCCATCTGTTCCAAACATTTACCAAGTCTTCGGGTAACTTGGGATCATCCCAATCTCTCTTCTTGTCCCATAGTTGCTGCACTATTACCTTTGCACGTGTGGTGTATGGGATGATGTAGCCAAGAGGATCATATTGGCTGGCAAGTACCTTATAGATACTGTGCATAGTACCTTCTTGGCACTCTATAACACAGAGCTTATATGACAAGGTATCAGTTTGACAGTTCCACTGAAGTCCAAGCACTGATTCATGGTTTGAGGCATTACCATTGGTAATCAATCACTCAGCACTGTCAGATCTGGATGCCGCTGACAAATGACTTATGGTTGAAGGTGCGTTACTGGCTCACTGCCTGAGTTTGAATCCTCCTTCTGCCAAGATACTCTGCAACTCATCTACCATGAGCCTTGCTTCATCTACATATTTTGAACTCTGAGCAGTGGGGTAGCATATCGATGAATCCCATTGACTTCAACTCTGACAGTTTTTTGTTCCAGTAGTTTTAGTGACTGCTGGTCTTGTACTGATCGAGTACTCATCTTCTCATCCCTCCAAGGAAGGACATCCATTTGCCAGAGTCTTTCAACTTGTTCATGCAGAGAAGCAGATGGTGACAAACTTGTGAAGAGACATTGTTGCTCTGTGAGGCAATGTTGCAGAGCTTGAACTGGTCCTTGCAAAGTCCATCCAAAGAGAGTTTTAATCGCAGCAGGACCTCCCGGTGGGCCCTAAGCGAACTGTTTCGACTGGAGTGATTAAGTGAGGGCAGTCTGATCCAATGAGCAAAACTGGATGAGCAGCTTCAATATCTTGAAGGGGAAGTCCTTTAAGGTGACGGTACCTGTTAAGGCTTTACGGAAAAGGATGACAGTGTACTCCAAACACCAGCTCTGATGCAGTGAAAGCTCCACTGATTGGATATACTTTGTTTGGCTGATAGGCTGGTGAAAGGTTGAAGAAAACAGTCGCCCCATGCAGGACCTTTAACTCTTGTCTGACTGTGCGCAGGGGCAGGTCCTCTGGCTTACCTTTCAATTTCAGCTGGTTAGCCGCAGCGTGCAGCAAAATGCTCCTTTCTGAGCAATCATCAAGAATGGCATAAGCATTCATAGATCGATCTCCATTTCTTAGAATGACTTTACACATCTTCAACAGTACCTTCCGACTTCCTAGGGGCTTGAAGGTGCTGAAGGGGATTTCTCAGTGCCAAGTAGAACTTCTGTACCTTTGTGGAATGACTTTACCTTCCTTGGTGGAGCCCGAGATGACCAGGTTGAGTACCCTCTACCAGAGTGGCTTGCATATCTTGTGGAATCTTCTTGCACTTGGATTTCATATTCTAACCAGTCTGAGAAGTCAAGGAGGGTAGGAATCTTTACATCTAATGGATAGATGAATCTTATGAAACTGCTTCTCAGATCATGTGGCAATTTACTCAGAAGTCTGGACACATGAGATCCACATTTTAATTCCACTTTTCCAGGCTTACCTAGTTGCTGCAACATTCCCACCAAGGATCTCACTCTCAGGGCATACATTCGGAAGGTTTTGACATCTCCTGTGTTGATGCTTGGTCCCTCCATCAATTCCACTATGTGCTGCAATGCCAACTGATGTGGCTGGCCATACTGCTGATTGAGGGCATCCATGGTGTTAGTATAAGGATGATGTGAACTGCTGTAAGACTGCTGTAAGGAATTTGAAGCGCTCAGTGGTATCAACTGGCAGAATGTTTTCCAAAGCAATCTTAAGCCATGCAAACTCTCTGGGGTTTGGGTGAATCAGGTCAGGAATCATAGGAGTAGGTCCACGATATACTCTTTTTTGGTCAACACATGAACTTGGAGAGTGGTGGTGCCTTCTCCTATTCTTAAATGATAGCTTGGGCCGTGGCCTGGAGGAAGATTGTAAAGAGGGAGATCGGACATGACTTGCATCTCTTCTCTTACTCTGTCTTGGTGGACTGGTGTTAGCTTTCTGGTGCCTGGATGAGGTCAGGCACAGGTTTCTCATGCCATCAACAGTAGAGGAAAGACTTTCTTGACTGCTTGAACACTCTGAGCTCTCCACACTGTCTGTTGAACTACCATCTTGTAACGTATCATGAGATGCTTGGGCATAGTTTGGATATGACACAGGTTCAGTTAATCTTGGCCTCCGTGGGGCTGGTACTGGTTTAGGGCAGTCTAGGGTCTTTGACTGACCGGGTACAAGGAGTGGAGATGATATCTGAGGAAGTTGTGGCTGCTGATTTTGCCAGCTTAACAATTGTTTCACCTCCGCTTGTAATTGAGTCATCTGTGACGTAAACTTACTGTTGGCCTGCTTAAGATAATCTCTTTCCTCTTTCAGTTGCCATACTGTGGTAATCAGGTCACTATGGAGTTTCCTTAAATCAGCATTTTCCTCACGTAGTGCTTCCACATGTTGGTCCCACCGATCTGTTGTATACCACTGTTGTGGACCGTGATAATCACCATGATATGCTGCTGCCTGTGGGGTGTCCGTCCTGACATCCTCTTTGGCTGAAGCAGCACATGAGGATTTTTGGGAATAACTGGGTGGTATTAAGGATCTAGGTAGGTTATAACCAGTCAAGTCATAATCCTGCAAGTGTGCTGGAAGAGCTGATTGTCTCCTGGGACGCTCAACAGGAACTTCATCTGAGGGCTGCATCTCCATAACTGGAAAACTCTGACTCCGGCTCGAAGGACCATAAAGAAAACTGATGAAGACTTCAACCAGTTTTAGGGATTGCCAGTGGGGGACTAGTTCACCACAGATGTCCGGTTAGAGACTTGAAGAAGCTGCATAAAAGTTCTTTGGTGTTTGCTTTATTTCACCACCTTAATTCCACAGTGTGAATAAACTTTGAGCACATAAATGCAAGTACATTGACATTTGAGTAAGTATGTGTGGTCTGAAACAAAGCATGAAATAGAAACAAAATAACAATGACAGAATAACACAAAATTAGAATGAGCACAATATTAAATAAACTAAATGAATTCACATAGGAAATATAGTATGAACACTTCCATAAACAATAATCAGCATTCACAAACAATCAAATCATTACCATGTGCCCTTTAAACAACGAATATCAACATTAAGCTTGATATAAATTCAGGATCCTCAAATGGATAAATACATCTTTAGCACCACAATTAACAAAACACAGTGCATAAATCCACTTACTTGTTTCATACTTTATACACACACATCAACCAAAATGAAGGAAGCAAAAGGTCTGTTTGGTTTCACCCGCTCCATGAGGAGACAAAGCTATCAACGCCACCTGCTGGAAATGGGCGGTGCATAGCGTCTTTACGTTGCTGCTTTGACAGCGCGCTCTGACATTGGCTGATTGCCAGAGCAAGTCTCTCACTCAGACATAAATACAGCCTTTTTAACATGTACTGTACCCCAGCAGCGAACCATTGAACAAGTGTATATGATTTTCACCTGATCTCTGATCTGTTTTATACATCTGTAGATGTTTTAATGAAACATTAGTATTAAAAGTAATAACAGTAGTTAATAGTCTCTTATTGGCCTGTTTAGCTGAGCCATCCATGGAACAATCAAAACAAGCCCTGGAAACTGATAAAAGAACACATATTATACATACACTTGATATTTAATCTAGTTAGATGATTAGTTAATTGCATTTGATAGATTTTACTTTCAATAAAACATTTTCAATGGGTTTGTAAAAGGTATTTTTATGCAAGTATTTATCCCCACCCCATTAGACGTCCAGAGAGGTGGAGCTGGACTTTTGACATTTGACTCTGCAGTGAGTACCACTTGCCTGTGTATGGTATTTTCCATCACGATGGTTGGCGTATAGTGCGTGAAACTTAGGACTTTTATTTTGAATTTAGATCTGACTTTCAATCACATGGTATTAAAATTCATTTTACGCCACTGTCATTCTGCATAGCACTGCATTGCAATTAAAGTGATCCCTCATGTTTACCAAAGCTGCCTTTAAAAGTGGAAGAAGATGGAATAAAAAGTTTACGCCTTGGAAATTAATTATTTAATTAGTATGAATATACTTTTTTGCCTACAGTTTCCCGTCACAAAAAAATAGTGTTTATGAAGTGGAGAACATAGCGTAGACATAGGCATTGATTAACCCTATTCTAGTACGTAGTTCATTAGGTTATCTTAAATGGTCACAAAGCGCTCAGAAGGGGACTTTTATTTAGTCAAAAAGGCGTATCGACGTCCATTTTGTTGACTGCTCACCATGGCGAGCTTCACAGATCGTTGCTTTTAATTCTAGGCACATTCGCTAAGGAATTTACCACCCATCATCTTTTCTCCTTCACTGGTGTCGACGCTCTTCCTGATTTATTTTAACTTCCTGAACTGTACAGTATTCTTTTCAGCTTTGTTTATATTTTGAAAACATACAGTTGTGCATTTATTTTCCCTGATAATATGGATTAATTTGTCGATGCCTGCTAAAATTGACTGGATATATTTGTTCCACCTGACCATGCAGAATATCCCGGCGATAACAACACACTCAAAGGATTAGTGTAGTTTATATAGATCACAATATTTATATAGATAATATTTTTCTACCCGGAATAGCTTTATTCATTTTAGCAGGTTTTTTCTAAGAAAGGGAAAAGGGAAGAAAATAAAGAAGAAGGAAACCCCCAAACAGAGGTACGAATGAATGCAACCAGCTCATATGTCATTTATGTCATTAGCCCATTTTTGCGGTTACATTTATGTTTAGTCATCCTCATTTGTGCGTTCACGGCCACTTGATTTAATGTAACATCCCCATAACACATCTCCTGGGCCCCAAAAAAAAAAAAAAAAAAAAAGGCCAAGCCAAAAATGGCAAAATATTTAGAATTTATCAAGAAATAGCCTTCCCCTTTGTTTTTTGTAAATGTTTAAGCCGTGTGGGTAAACTTGCAGTCCGCTTTTAAGAAGTTTTCCACTCAATATTAATGGCTTCAAACAGTTCATGAGGAGTTGAAAGATGTCTCTCGGTTCGTTTGAGTTTAATGTGAAACCAAGCTTTTTTTTTTTTTTTTTTGCTTTTTCTTCTTCTTCCTGATGGACTTGTTCTCAAGCCACTGCAATATCCTATACTCCAAAACATTAAATGATTTTCACAGGCCATTTTAACATTCCTGCATTGGACTCCTGCATGTTGGTTACTACATTGATTCTGATTTGGCAAACAAATCAGAATATTTTTTTCCCCCCTAATAATAATAATAATAATAATAATAATTTAAAACAATAGCTTAATTATTTAAATACATAATAAAGATTACGTGAAACTACTTATAACAATAATAAGACTTTTGAAAATTGGGAAAAGGTGCACAGGAATGCCCCATGAAAACTCATTCCTGGAAAGCAACATTTAGACCACAGCTCACATGTCAGAGCTTTAGGATTTACAAAGTTGTAAGCCATTTATAGTGAGATGTTTACGGGTAGTTTTATATTTTGGCATGTCTCAATTGATTCTATTTTTTCACAGTAAAGACAAAAAGTGTTTCGGGAGGGTTAATTTGTCCAAATGTATAGTCAATATATCTCATTAGAATGTGAATGTGTAATGTAAGGTAACCGAACATCAGACCTTAAATGTTGATAGTTTGTGGTTTGTGACTTGAGCTGTGTCATTTTCATCCCCACACAGTCACAGACACGTGAGAGCTGCAGGCTTCTAGAGTTGCATTGGACAAGAGGAGCTCTCACTTTTACTTCAATACTTAAGCGTATCTGACCTAATAACCTAGTGGTCAACAGAACTGAAAAAGTAGAAATTACATTTTATGTGATGGACCATATTAATTGGTAACAATTTTGAGATTATGTCCAAATACAGACCAGAGTATTTATGTATGTATGTATGTATGTATGTATATATATATATATATACACACACACACAGGTGCTGGTCATATATTTAGAATATCATCAAAAAGTTGATTTATTTCACTAATTCCATTCAAAAAGTAAAACTTGTATATTATATTCATTCATTACACACAGACTGATATATTTCTAATGTTTATTTCTTTTAATTTTGATGATTATAACTGACAACTAAGGAAAATCCCAAATTCAGTATCTCAGAAAATTAGAATATTACTTAAGACCAATACAAAGAAAGGATTTTTAGAAATCTTGGCCAACTGAAAAGTATGAACATGAAAAGTATGAGCATGTACAGCACTCAATACTTAGTTGGGGCTCCTTTTGCCTGAATTACTGCAGCAATGCGGCGTGGCATGGAGTCGATCAGTCTGTGGCACTGCTCAGGTGTTATAAGAGCCCAGGTTGCTCTGATAGTGGCCTTCAGCTCTTCTGCATTGTTGGGTCTGGCATATCGCATCTTCCTCTTCACAATACTATGGGGTTAAGGTCAGGCGAGTTTGCTGGCCAATTAAGAACAGGGATACCATGGTCCTTAAACCAGGTACTGGTAGCTTTGGCACTGTGTGCAGGTGCCAAATCCTGTTGGAAAATGAAATCTGCATCTCCATAAAGTTGGTCAGCAGCAGGAAGCATGAAGTGCTCTAAAACTTCCTGGTATACGGCTGCGTTGACCTTGGACCTCAGAAAACACAGTGGACCAACACCAGCAGATGACATGGCACCCCAAACCATCACTGACTGTGGAAACTTTACACTGGACCTCAAGCAACGTGGATTGTGTGCCTCTCCTCTCTTCCTCCAGACTCTGGGACCCTGATTTAATTTTTAAATTTCATCAGAGAACATAACTTTGGACCACTCAGCAGCAGTCCAGTCCTTTTTGTCTTTAGCCCAGGCGAGACGCTTCTGAAGCTGTCTGTTGTTCAAGAGTGGCTTGACACAAGGAATGCGACAGCTGAAACCCATGTCTTGCATACGTCTGTGCGCAGTGGTTCTTGAAGCACTGACTCCAGCTGCAGTCCACTCTTTGTGAATCTCCCCCACATTTTTGAATGGGTTTTGTTTCACAATCCTCTCCAGGGTGCGGTTATCCCTATTGCTTGTATACTTTTTTCTACCACATCTTTTCCTTCCCTTCGCCTCTCTATTAATGTGCTTGGACACAGAGCTCTGTGAACAGCCAGCCTCTTTTGCAATGACCTTTTGTGTCTTGCCCTCCTTGTGCAAGGTGTCAGTGGTCGTCTTTTGGAAAACTGTCAAGTCAGCAGTCTTCCCCATGATTGTGTAGCCTACAGAACTAGACTGAGAGACCATTTAAAGGCCTTTGCAGGTGTTTTGAGTTAATTAACTGATTAGAGTGTGGCACCAGGTGTCTTCAATATTGAACCTTTTCACAATATTCTAATTTTCTGAGATACTGAATTTGGGATTTTCCTTAGTTGTCAGTTATAATCATCAAAATTAAAAGAAATAAACATTTGAAATATATCAGTCTGTGTGTAATGAATGAATATAATATACAAGTTTCACTTTTTGAATGGAATTAGTGAAATAAATCAACTTTTTGATGATATTCTAATTATATGACCAGCACCTGTATATATACAAACCAAAATTGTGGTTGATATTACTGTTACCTTCTTTGCTGTTACATGAATTTTTCATCATATTTTTACTACTTAAATGTTGTTTAAAATTCTATAAGGCTAGTGTGACAACATATGTTCGATGAACATCTTTTTTTGTCAGACAATAATTATGTAATTTTCAGTAGCTTTTTTTTTTTGTCAAAACTTTAAAGCATGTCTATACAGAAACAGAACAACAAATGTTAATATAAAGTGTGACCATTAGTCTCCTTACATATCAGCATTATATCCAGTTAGCCTCTCTGGTCTTTAGACATCAGTTTCAGCATAGAAAAAATGTTATTATTATACTTTATTTAATGAATTAATTCAGTGCTAACCCTATATTGCACATGAGTTTGTGTTTTGAAAACATTATCCATATAAAACCGGCATTTACAGACAAAGCATTATGAAATAATTTGTGATGCATCTGTTGTCAGATCTAATACAGCTGACTGCTTCATCTTTCGGCATTAAAATAAACCATGCATGTTTCCGATGCTGGGATCCTTCTGAAGTCTGTACAGACAAATGAGCTGTGTAAACAAGCAAACGTTCTTTCACTCTTCCATTTGTCCTGTTGTCGAGTGACTCAAGTGCATGGAGTATGTCAAAAACTGAATGCGCATCTGTATACTATCAAGTGTAGACAGCGTCAGTGATTATAATGGGTTATACTTGCTTTTGTCGCGACGCAACGCAGTTTTTCCAGTGAAAGCAAATGTTAAGCGATTGAATGCCAATGGGCGGGGCCTATGGTGCACTGATGTAGAACTATTTGTCAGTGTCTTACTCTGGAGGAAGGCATATGCAAATGTATTTGCCAGTGTAACGTCACAGTTCACCCAGTATCAAAACGATCCATTTTTGGAGCTTGAAATGATTTGTTTTTAATGAGGTTTTAATCTCTGAAACTTGCAAGATGTTTTAATGGTACCAAGACCTCTTATATGTCAAAAGATCAAGGCAAATTTGATTCCCCTTTAAGATTAAAGTTTACTTAATCAACTTATTGATGTCATTCTAGTATTATTTGCATATTGAAATGTGATCAGTCTTTTTCCTGCATTTAATTGCAGTTGATCGTTTGCTTTCCATTATGTTAATTTTTACTTATTTTATGATTTGTTAACGATTTATTTGTGCTTCATGTAATGTTCATATAAAACTATTCCATGATTGGTTTATTCAATTAATGATATCTACTAACTGTATTTTCCACTATTCTGCCCACAGTCATGTCCTTCAGGAGAGGTGTTGTCAGGCAGAGTAAGTTCAGGCATGTGTTTGCCCAGGCTTGGAAGGCTGAGCATTGCCTTGATGATGTCAGAGTATCACGCGTAACATGGGACGGTCCGCTGTGTGCTGCCAATCCGAAGTTTATTGCTGTTGTCATTGAGGCTGGAGGAGGCGGAGCCTTTCTTGTGTTTCCGCTTGCCAAGGTTGGCATGCACTCTCTCTGCAATATGCAAATGAATGCCTTTAATGTGCCCTGAGGATTTACAGTTAGTGTTTGAGATATTTCCTGTAGTTTGCATAATCAAACCAACACTTCCATAAAATTGTTTCAGCTCACATTGTTTTTATTTCTCTTACCACTAGAGTGGTAGAGTGGACCAGAACACCCCGACTGTGTGCGGACACGCCGCTCCAGTGCTGGATGTGCAGTGGTGCCCACATGATGACAACGTTATTGCCAGTGCCTCAGAGGACTGCACTGTCAAGGTTTGCTTTATTCCCTTCAACAAAACCTACACCTCATTTATGAATGGTGAATAAGGTATCTTATGAATATTCATTGCATGAAGTCATGAAGATAACATCCCTGGGGCTTCACATACACATACGTAAATATTGTCATTTTGTTGAATAAAAAGTGTTGGGTATGTTTTTCAATATTTATTTAATTATTTTTCAGCCTTTTCTATATGACTTGAAATGGTGTTTTTGAACCAAACAGTTTGTAAAAATCTATGTAAAAATATAATACATATCTTTCCATATAATATATGTATATTACCAATCAAAAGTTTGGAATAATTCATTTTTTTATGTATTGTGTCCCCAGAATGTGTCTGTGAAGTTTCAGCTCAAAATACCCCACAGAACATTTATTATAGCTTGTCAAATTTGCCCTATGTGGTTGTGAGCAAAAACGCACCGTTTTTGTGTGTGTCCCTTTAAATGCAAATGAGCTGCTGCCCCCGGTTCCCTTTACCGAAGAGGGTGGAGCTTTAACAGCTTGCGCTTCAGATACTCAACAACAACAAAACTGGAAAATCTCACGCAGCCAAAATGACGATTGTCAGTAACGGTGTTCAGCCTTACATTGTTCAAACATTGTTCGGACACTGATGGAGAGACTCAAGAAGATGTTACAACTTTTAGAATGCAACTGGAAATTTCTTAATAGTTAGTAGATAAATTTATGTAGTTGTTGTAGTTAAGTTGATTCAACTCATTGACTAGCATGTACCGTCAGGTTAATCTTTTGTGCAAATCCAGCGTTGAACTGACCCTCGTTTGCGAAGCAGTCCAGCGTAAAATGATTTGCGCAAATATAGAACACTTTACCGACTTCCTTTGGCCCATTTACTTCATAAATGAAGTTGCTCAGATGCCGGCAGTCTACAGAGACTCTTATCTTCATTGGTACATGCAATAACAGAACATTTGTAATGTTTTTTGGCGCAGACATTGTACATCTCCAGCTGCTACAGTGAGGAAAAAGAAATGGCGGACTGCTGCGGCTCTATCAGGGCGCTATCTATGCTTATAGGGCAGATCATCAACAGTTATGGGCGAGGCTTCCCCTACTCTTATGTAAATCTAGAACCATGCGTTTGGAGAGACTGTTTATGATTTATGGGGATTATAAAAAAAAAAAGGAGTGTTTTTTTTTTTTTTTTTTTATAAAACCATTATAGGCTGGTTGTTAACACACATTGTGGACACACATCTGTGTTCAAACACCTTCTTAAAGTGAATTTTGCATAATAGGTCCCCTTTAAAATGTAATTTATTCCTGTGATGTTAAAGCTGAATTTTCAGCATCATTACTACAGTCTTTAGTGTCACATGATCCTTCAGAAATAACTCCAAAATGCTGATTATGCAAAATGCTTTTCAGTTATTAACAATGGTTCTTATTATTATCAATGTTGGAAATGTTTTTGCTGCTTAATATTTTTAAGAAATCGTGCTACATTTTTTTTCAGGATTCTTTAATTTAATAGAGTACATCAGAGATGACGTGTTTTTGTAGGCCAACCCGGAAGTTAGCGGCGCATGGGTTCCCTTGATCGAAAGCCTATGCATTTTTCCCATAGACTTTTGGAAAATCGCAAAAAATAAGCTCTGTGTTTAACAAAGGGTTATGACACTTACACGTTTTGTCTATCAAGATAATCTTTATAAGTTAACACAACATTTATACATTTTGAAGCCTAAATAAAGTCATCAGATATAAAAAGCTAACAGTAGGCTATAAACGGACTACAGCACATCATGGTTGCGGATCAACATCACCACCACCAAGCTTCCTCAAACTTTATTTTAAAAACAACTTTATTTAAAAACATGCTCGCTGATTATGATCTGCGCTGTGTATGAATACTTATCCACTTTTTCATGAGAAATGCTGTCCAAATGTCCTGTTTGTCATGATGACGTCTAAAGTCCCCGCCAAAGGAAGTAGTCCATTTTAGCAATTTGTTAGCAACCGCCGTTTTTAAGACACGATAAAGGTTTAAAAAATTACAAGCGGGTTATAACTAGTGTGTTTTATGTCATAGATCAAAACGTGAAAATATTTAGAGGCTTTGTTAACCACAGACCTTATTTCAGGCGATTTAGCAAAAACCCATTCAAAAAACCCTTAGACTTTAGGGCGATGGAACCGGAAGTCCTAAAATGCTAACTCGCTTCTGGGTTTTGTCTACAAAACACGTCATCCCTGAGGCACTCTATTGATTTTAATATTTTTAATGCAATATAATATAGTATATTTATTTAAATATATTTATATTATATTATTATTTCTTTTTATTTTATTCCTGTGATGCAAAGCTGATTTTCCAGCAGCCATTATTCCAGTTTTGAGGGTCACATGATTCTTCAGAAATCATTCTAATATGCTTATTTGGATTTTAATTAAAATTTTATTTAATGATAAAAAGTTTAAAATGAACAGCACATATTTAAAATAGAAATCTTTCATAACAATATAAATGTCTTTTTGAGCAATTTAATATGCCATTGCTGAATAAATGTATTAATTTCTCTTTTTTTAGTCTTAATTACCCCAAAACTTTGAATGGTAGCGTATCAGTTTCCACAAAAATATTAAGCAGCACATCTGTTTTCAACATTGATAATAATAAGAAATGTTTCTTGAGCAGCAAATCAGCATATTAGAATGACTTCTGAATGATCATGTGACACTGAAGATTAACTTGTGTATCTAAAAAGAGATGCGTTCTGTTTTTGCATAACAGATTTGGCAGATTCCTGACGGAGGTCTTACATCTCCCTTGTCTGAAGCTGTTGTGACTCTCGAGGGCCACAGTAAAAGAGTGGGCATCCTAGCTTGGCACCCTTCTGCTCTCAACATCCTGTTGACTGCAGGTAAGCTCTTCCTTTGTCTATATATACTTTGCGGCTCATAGTGCTTGGATTAAGTCTGTTCTGGCACACTCTATTTCTGGCATGTGCTCTAATTCTGGTGTCTTAAACCTGCATCATATCTTTTATCAAGCCCTAATTTTGGATGTTGGAGTTGTTTGATGGTTTTGTGCACCTTCAAAGTATTGAAAAGACAATAGAGCTGTCAATCGATTAAAAATGAATTGCATGATAGGCTGATTCTGTAATTAAATCTTAATTTATTGCATATATAAATATTTGTTGAGAAAAGCCCCCAAAGGAAGATAATAGAAGACGTTACACTATTGAGGCAGATAAATGAATAGGGATTGCAAAAAGTGGTTTTAGAAGTCAATATATTGTTTTTAAGAAATAATTGATATACAGCATGTATACACATCTACACTTGTACAAGTAACATAAATAAATCTCTGATTTAAAACTGAACTGCTTCATGCACAGATTGATTTAAAGACTTGTGCACAACTAGACAAAGGAAGGCGGCTTTGGGTTTGATTTGCATTAGCATGTAAATATCTGAGATGCAAAGCTTAGCTTTTAAACTGGTAAGATGGTTTTTTTTGCTGAGCTTTTGGCCATCTTTGATAACACTTCATTTCGACGGTCCATTTTAGACAGTCTACTAACTATAAGTAACTTTGCAACTACATGTCAACTACCAGTTGGAGTATTAGTAGACTGTCTGCTTAATATCTCTTAAGACTTTATCTTGATGATCCCATAACATACATTCTATTAACTTTAAGTGACTTTGCAACTACATGTCTGCTAACCCGAACCCTAACACCTAAACCTAACCAAACAGTCTACTACAGTCTACTAATACTCTCATGAGAGTTAGTTGACATGTCTTGGTACCAATTTCCATACCAGAGCAAAAACTGTTGAATTAAGTACTTTAAAAAATGTTGTCCTGTTTTATCTCGTCCGTTCACAGTTTCCTATTCAACAGCGCATTTAATATGGTTGTCAATCCAGGAACTTTGCAGTGTCCTGAGCAGCATGAAAGACTAAACTTGTGTTCAGATTCTCACGAAAACTCCCATTATAATAAAAAAAAGCTTTCTTGATTGTACAGTGAATCTCTTATTTACATTGTGTTTACACTTTGTTGGTTATACTGAAAGGATTCGCGAGCATACGGCTCGCATTGAACAAAATAAACCTCATGTGTTTTCAGTTGTGTTAAATGGATTCGACTGATTAGCACCTCTGATTGGCCACTGCGTTCACATGCTCAACAGATATAATTGTGATTGGCTGCAATGCTCAATGCTTGTAAAAACACGCTGCAAATAGAAACCTTTGATGCACAGAGTGCTCAAGCAAACACAAACAAGAGCGAAAGCAGCTTCTATTAGCGGGTAACGAAAATACCTGCCGGTACTCTGTACTACCAGTATTGCAGAAATGCTGGTACTATCCACTTTTTTTTTAGCGGTACCGGTATGTTTGACAACCCTAGTGAGTCGAATGTCTAAAGTGGACCATCGAAATAAAGTGTAACCCTTTGATCTTGTTTGTCCATGTTCTAGGATGTGATAATGTCATCTGTGTGTGGGATGTGGGCACCGGGGAGCTGATTTACCAGTTGAGTGATGCCCATCCAGACCTGATATACAGCGTGAGCTGGAACCGAGAGGGCAACATCCTGTGCACCACCTGTAAAGACAAAGCCTTACGAGTCATTGATCCCCGGCGTGGAACTGTCCTTAAGGTCAGTCTGTTCGTTCCTGCATCCTCAAAGTCCTGCGGCAGGGTTTCCCAACCGGGATTTTGTTAAGGAATGTGGCACAGATAGATTCAAAAGTTTGGGGTCGGTAAGATTGTTTGGAAAGAAGTCCCTTCTGCTCACCAAGGCTGCATTTATTTGATCAAAAATACAATAACAACAGTAATGTAGTGAAATATTATTACAATTTAATATAACTGTTTTCTATTGTAATATATTTTAAAATGCAAAGCTGATATTTCAGCAGTTTCCAGTGTCACATGATCCTTCAGAATTATTCTCATATTTGCTGCTCAAGAAACATTTTTTATTATTATCAATGTTGTCCTGATTAATTTTTTTGTGGAAATCTTTTTTTAACATTATAAATGTTTACTGTCACCTTTGATCAATTTTAATGCATCCTTGCTGAATAATTTCTTTCAAAAACAATGTTACTGACCCCAAAACTTTTGAACGGTAGTGAAGATACAGGTGATTTCAGTGTGATAGAATATAGAGTGGTGCAGGTATGATGCATTTTTATAGGCCAAAACGTGGAAACAAGTTAGCATTTTAACACTTCCGGTTCCGTCGTCCCAGAGTCAATGGGTTTTTATCTTGATGGACAAAACGTGTAAGTATCATAAACTTTTGTTGATCACAGAGCTTATTTTTTTGCGATAATCCAAAAGCCGATGGGGTTTTGTCGAAGGAACCAGTGTGATGCTAACTGCCGGTTGGCCTACAAAGTGACGTCATACCTGCAACGCTCTATTCCTATTAGGTCAGGTGTACAATGTAAACATGGACATTAAGTGCACCTGAGGACTAATAGGATTATTCTAAGAATGTTTGTTGAGCAGCTGCTCTTTATTCTGGATGTTTCTGCTGTTAGTGATCTCAGGCGTCTACATGAGGGCAGCAGCTGTTGTGTGCTGGGTGGGACGTGTCCACGATGATCTTTTAGAACGTGTGATGGTCCTGTGGATTTACAGTGATTCAGCTGATGGGAAATCTCACAAAATAGAACATTTACATGATCTTTTTAATTAATTGTTTTAATAACGTGAAAATAACATTCATATTCTTTGGAAGATTACCACTGGTCTGTCACTGCAGTTCCGTTTGAGATATGACAGACTTGTTAGTGATGTTGAATTATGTATGAATAGAATACTAATGAATTAACAATTTTAAAAAGTCATTAAAAAGAGAAGAAGAAGGAAAAAACAATTTTGTGGCTGTCTCTAAACTTGAAAAGTCTCCATTTAGCTTAGGCTTTGCCCTGAAGCTGTCCTTGTATTCTGCATCAGGTCACTTAGGAATGTGTCAGTGTTTTCATATCAGTGTTTTTGCACAGATATGTGATTTTTGTTGTCATTTCACGATGTCACAGGTGCGGGAGAAGGCTCACGAGGGCACCAGGCCAATGAGGGCTGTCTTTCTGGCTGATGGAAAAATCCTGACAACCGGCTTCAGTCGCATGAGTGAGAGACAGCTTGCCCTCTGGGACACAGTAAGAGCATTTTGTAGTGGAAAAACATTGGTTCATTGGTCAGCAAGAACCATCTGTTGTATCCTTCATTGCCTGGGAAATGAAGGACTCATTTCAAGGCTGCATTTAAAGGAGCCTTCAAATTGTGACAGTCTTCGTCATGCCACTGTGACGAAATAGGCCTTCGAATGCACCCTTCGAAAGATGCGGCCTCTGAATTGGGATTCAGCTACAGCCTTAAAGGCACAATATGTAATTTTCGCCACTAGAGGTTGTTTATTCAAAACAAAGGCATAGCTTGATGACGCCTTGATTTCACAGAATCATGAGAGGTGTTGTCTTCACGTCTACAGCCGGTGGAGAAGAATCTGATAGGGCTCGGGCAGAAATCATAATAATGGATGAGCTAATGTATTAAAGATTTATTAACATTACTGTAGTATGAAGCAGGGAGGGCTGAAAGCCTTTGAAGTGGAACAAGGCCGCTGGAGTGATTAGTAATGAGAGACAAGTGCGACACGGCTCGAGTGCAGTGGAGCTTTTATTATGCCACAGACGACCGCTTCTGCTTCTTCCGGTCAAGCGTATGTGGGGTAACGCAGTGCTGTTTTATCATATTTGATACATTTGTGTGTTATAAGTTGTTATAAAGCTACTCTGTGCATTCGCTCGGCGGCTACTATGAGACACTTGTTGCACACTGCAGTAAGCTAGATTGATATTAGGCATGGTAAAACATGGTACTCACGGAATATCAAGAAAACAAAGATTTAAACAATAAGATTTACTGTGATTAGTTTTCTGTCGATGAATGTATCCAAACAGTTGCTCACCTGTCTGATAAAACACAATATATTAAAGTGTCTTTGGTGTTTCCATGGTTTCTACAAAATAAAACCGAAAATTGATGTCATTGATAGGCGACGCGTGGACACGGCCTGTGTTAAAATTGCTTATTTCTCTGGATTTAAACATTCTTGGAAACATTTGGGATAATGTAAGTATACACGTCAACAAAATATATAACATTGTTCTAGTGGTTTATGGATATTTTAATCCAAAAATCTTACATATTGTGCCTTTAACTTAGTGGCTAAGTTTATGCATCTGGCACCAGGACACATGCATCAATAATCAGACACTCCCAAATAATTGAAATGAAATCATGAAATATTAAGAATCAATCAGATTGAGTGTTCTAATATTTCTGTCTTAGTTCAGATGTTGCCTGTCTGGTTCAGTTATTGATATGCTTTGATAACCTGTTCTGTTTGTCTGTGCATTTCAGAAAGATCTCTCTGAGCCAATGGTTACACAGGAAATGGACACCAGTAACGGAGTTCTGCTTCCATTCTATGACCCGGACACCAACATGGTTTACTTGTGCGGCAAGGTAGTATTACCCAGCTTTACCCTATCAACTTTAACTGCTGCATGACAGGTTTCACTAGCTGCTCTAACATAGATATACATTGTGCTATTTACAGACAATGTGTCCAATTGCTGCCTGGTGTATTTTTCCTTACATACAGTAAACATATAAAATAATTGTATTTGTAAAGTGTAATTTATTCCTGTGTTGTCAAAGCTGAATTTTCAGCATCATTACTCCAGTCTTCAGTGTCTTCATAAATCATTCTAATATGCTGATTTGCTGCTCAAGAAACATTTTCTATTATTATCAAAGTGAAATGAAAACAGCTGTGGTGTTTAATATGTTTGTGGAAACCGTGATAAATTTTTTTCATGATTCTTTGATAAACAGAAAATGTCTATTTGAAATAGAATTTTTTTGTAACGCTGTAAGTCTTCACTGGCACTTTTGATAAATTTGAATGCACAAAAGTATTCATTTCTTTCAGAAAAAAAAAACAAAACAAAACAAATCTTACTAACACCAAACTTTTGAATGGTAATTCAGTCTGTAAGCATATGTAAATTAGGTGGTGGTAAATGGCACAGTGATGGTATCAGATGTTAGTACTTTGATGCATACCATGGTACATGAGGCCCATGTAATAAAAGTAGAACTGGTAATTGACCACTGCCAAATTTTCTATATATTGTAATCATCATGATCACAACTTGTAATAACTGCTTCAGTGAGATCATTGTTTCTGCCTAAATGAATACATGATATTTGTATTATCTTAGAACTGTACATGTGACATATGGACATTACGTGGACACAGTCACCTCTGATCACAGATTACTCTAAACTGTAATGTAGAAACATGGATTTTCTGTAAAGCTGATTTGAAACGATATGTATTGTGAAAACCACTATACAAATAAATGTGAATTGAATTAAATTGAATTTAAATCCAGTGTAGTCAATAAGCTCTAGTTCAGCTGTCTATGACTGTCTCTCTCTCACAGGGCGACTGTACCATTCGTTACTTTGAGGTGACAGATGAGTCACCCTTTGTTCATTTCCTGAGTCTGTACAGCAGTAAGGAGCCACAGAGAGGTGCTGGTTTCCTAAGCAAACGAGGAGTAGATGTCAACAAGTGTGAAATAGCAAGGTATGAACTGAACTACTGTGTGACTTTAAGACAGTGTCGTTCTTCGATTTCTTGGTTCTTTCACTTTAATCCCATTTGGGTTTGGAATTGATTGCATTTCATTTGCCTTAATGAATCCCTGAAAACATTTGAGTGGTAACTCTAACTTTAGTGTTTTGTTTAGTGCTAAAGCTGTTTGACCTGTTATTTGTCTGGGGTGTTTGACGAAGAAGTATAAAACTGAGCAAATGGGAATCAAAAGAACGAAAATGAGAATGATTTCTCACGCTCATGTGATTCCATTCTTTCTTCCAAGGAACACAGAAAGAAATTTGAAGAAAATTTATGCTGCAACATACACTGGAAATAAAAAAAATTGGAGTTGATAAGTTTTTTAAAATATATTTGAGTCTCTTGTGCTCACCAAGACTGCATTTAATTGATTAAAAATACAATAAAAACATTAATATTGTGAAATTGTTACAATTTAAAATAAGTTTTAATGTAATATATACTGTATATATTTTCAAATGTAATTTATTCCTGTGATGCAAAACTGAATTTTCAGCATCATTATTCCAGTCTTCAGTGTCACATGATCCTTCAGAAATCATTCTAATATGCTCATTTGCTGCTAGTATAAAAAAAACAAACAAAAAAACTCGTACTCACCCTAAACTTAAGAACGGTAGTGTATACTTTATACAAATATTGTCTTCCATATAACATAAGTATAGTGATAAGTGGCTTTCAAGCTTCAAAAATGACAAAAAGAACCATAAAAGACAATTATAACACTCATGCAATATAATTCTAAATGTTTTGAAACTGTACATAACTTTGTGTGAGTAACAAACTGGAAAAAAAAGTATTATTTGCTAAAAATCTTTCTCTTCCATTTTCATTTGAGTGAGAAGCACTGATCAGTTCACACCTGCACTGATTCTGATACAGCATCTCTCTCAGGTGCTTGCATATATCTCCATTTTTCTTCATCTTATTCCAACAGGTTCTATAAACTTCATGAGAGAAAGGTTGAGCCCATATCTATGACTGTGCCACGGAAGGTAGGTTCAGTCTGCATGTTAAGAGTGACCACGCGTTCAGTTTTGAATCTGTGTTTACAGCGAGTCAGAAAGGAAAGTTACTAAGTAACTTCTGACCACTAACTGTTAGTCATTCCATTTTGTCATCTACAAGAGCTTTGAGCAGAACTTTGTTCTGATAGAAGTGTTGAATTTCTGTTTGAAATGCTTTGAAAGCTTGGAAAGTTTAGAGTGTGACAGGAAGTTCTCTGAAAAATACCATTTTGTAAATACTCTCTTGCCTTGTGTGTAGGTAAATAACTGCACAGCGATGCTTGGGTTTCTCCTCATTGTAAGGCAGCTATCAGCCATATTGACTGCAATTTTGTTAAAAAACAAAAAAAACAAAACGTATGTTCAAATATGCAAATATGCTCATTTTGACTTATATTGAGGCACAATACTATCTGTTTGCTCCAGGCAGACCAAAATATGCTGACTGGTATTTGAAAAATATTTTTTTAAGTAATAGTTTTTTGCCTTCAGATACTCCATTACTTCAAACACTAATCTATCATAATACTTCAGAGTAGAAATGTTATTAGATTTTTTTTTTTTAAATTACAAATTTTGACAAAACTGAAGTAAATGTGTTAAATATGTGTAATATTTATTTGTGTCACTCATTAATAAAAATAAACATTAGACAATTCAGAGCTTAATAATTATTTAAAGGGTTTTTATGGGTTCAAGGAAATTTACAAATGCTGTCAGTTGCTGCAGAAAATGAATTTGCTCAGTTTGTAAAAATAAAAAAGTGTCATACTTCCCACCCTTTACTGTGTTTTAAGAGATACTTCACCCAAAAATAAAAATTCTTTCATAATTTTCTCACCCTCATGTCATTCAATACCTGTTTGACTTACTTTCTTATTTGGAACATAAAAGAAGAAATTTTGAGAAATGACTCATTAGCTGCATCTCATTTCGGAGGCTGCTTCCTCCGGAGGTCGCATTTGTAGGTACTTTATTGAATTTATTGTAGGCTGCATACCTCATCAAAAAAAGGTGCTCTATATAAGTTTTTGACTGTACTAAAGCATAAAAATACCATAATATGTTTGCAGATATTTATTAAACATGCTAAGTTCATATACTCATTTCTCCGAAAACCAATGCTACAGCGAGTTATTTTACTTTGAAATTTGAGTTCCGTGTCAGAATTTTTGTTTTTGTTTTGGTCTGTGCAAGACCGCACGTTGCCAATTTACCCAATAGTATTTCGCCACCCCGGGTTGCCAGTCGGTGGAAAACACATGCAGCAAATTGCAGCCATGGAAGCCAGCGAACAAACTGGGTCAGAGATCGCAGATTCTTCCCGACCTAAAAAGACTCAGCATCCATCTAAAAATCTCTATGAATGGGAGCATATTAAAATGCGATATCAACTCATCATAAATCAATAAATCAACTAATTATCTTACAGTGTGTAAAGCCCCAGGTATACTTCGGGCGTCCGCGTTCGTGCACCGTCCGCATGACGTAATTTTCGGCACACCCCGTCCGCGCGCAGCCCAAATTTCGAGAACGGATGGTGCGCGTGCAACAGCGCATGCGCAAACAGGACAGAAGAGTCCACTAGGTGGCGATACGCACAGTACTGAGCACCATGTGCAGTCGTCGAAGAAGAGTGTGTAAAGAGAGATTCAAAAACAAGACGAGTAAACTCAGAAACATGCTTTCTCCATCGTTTTTGATTCCTGTTCTCTTGGTGTATCTTCTGAACTATGTTGCAATGGTGGATGCACTATTTTTCTCTATTTTAAACTGAGAAATTTTAAAATTTTATGCGCAAAATGAGCTAATTTCAAACTTGATACCTGCTACAGGTCTCGAAATAGTTGAGACAGGGGTATGTTTACCATGGTGTAGCATCTCCTCTTCTTTTCAAAACAGTGTGAATACGTCTGGGCATCGAGGTTATGAGTTTCTGGAGCTTTGGTGTTGGAATTTGGCCCATTCTTCCCTGATATAGGTTTCCAGCTGCTGAAGAGATTGTGGTCGTCTTTGTCATATTTTTCGTTTAATTATGCGCCAAAAGTTCTCTATAGGTGAAAGATCTGGACTGCAGGCAGGCCAATTCAGCACCCGGACTCTTCTACAACGAAGCCATGCTGTTGTAATAGCTGCATTATGTGGTTTTGCAGTGTCCTGCTGAAATACACAAGGCCTTCCCTGAAATAGACGTCATCTGGAGGGGAGCATATAGTCCTTTATATACCTTTCAGCGTTCATAGTGCCTTCCAAAACATGCAAGCTGCCCCTACCGTATGCACTTATGCACCCCCATACCATCAGAGATGCTGGCTTTTGAACTGAATGCTGATAACACGCTGGAAGGTCTCCCTCCTCTTTAGCATGGAGGACACGGCGTCCATGATTTCCAACAAGACCATAGAACACTTTTCCATTTTGAAACAGTCCATTTTAAATGAGCCTTGCCCCACAGGACACGACGGCGCTTCTGGACCATGTTCATATATGGCTTCCTTTTTGCATGATAGAGCTTTAGTTGGCATCTGCAGATGGCACAGCGGATTGTGTTTACCGACAGTGGTTTCTGGAAGTATTCCTGGGCCCATTTAGTAATGTCATTGACACAATCATGCTGATGAGTGATGCAGTGTCGTCTGAGGGCCCGAAGACCACGGGCATCCAATAAAGGTCTTCGGCCTTGTCCCTTACGCACAGAGATTTCTCCAGTTTCTCTGAATCTTTTGATGATGTTATGCACTGTAGATGATGAGATTGCAAAGCCTTTGCAATTTGACATTGAGGAACATTGTTTTTAAAGTATTCCACAATCTTTTTATGCACTCTTTCACAGATTGGAGAGCCTCTGCCCATCTTTACTTCTGAGAGACTCTGCCTCTCTAAGACATCCCTTTTATAGCTAATCATCTTGCAGACCTGATATCAAATAACTTAATTAGTTGCTAGATGTTCTTCCAGCTGAATCTTTTCAAAATTTCTTGCTTTTTCAGCCATTTGTTGCCCCTGTGCCAACTTTTTTGAGACCTGTAGCAGGCATCAAATTTGAAATGAGCTCATTTAGTGTATAATAGTGTAAATTTCTCCGTTTAAACATTTATGTTATCTGTTCTATTGTGAATAAAACAGTAACTCATGTGATTTGAAAGTTTTTTTAGTTTTAATTTCATTAAAATTTAAAAAACATCCCAACATTTCCGGAAATTCGGGTTGTAACTGAAAGTTAACCGAAAATATTTGGTTCCCAACATTCTTCAAAATATCTTCTTTTGTGTTCTTCAGAAGAAAGAACAACAATAATAACTAACCATTATTAGCATTTTGTGGTATTTTATAAATACTTGGTAATGCCCAACTGCTGTATTTTTGGAGTCTTTGTGTTTCTGTGAAAGAGGAAGAAAGAAAAAACATTTTAACTGTCCATTTGCAAACTATTCATTTGACATATTTCTCAAACTGCATAATTTCTCTAAATTAAACTCCTTTTTTTCCCCCCATCCACAATCAGTCTGACCTGTTTCAAGGGGATCTGTACCCAGATACAGCGGGATTAGAACCTGCTCTATTGGCGGAAGATTGGATTGCAGGACAAGATGCCCCTCCAATCCTTGTTTCTCTCAGCGGAGGCTACACGGCCCCTCCATCCAAATGCGGCACACTGCGGGGTCGACCCAAACTGCTCTCTCAGACCAACACTAGTCCCACCAGCACTACTGCGCCTGCAAACCCTATGGCGGTTGAGATGGAAAGTGAGGGGTTGGGCCATGGACGAGGAGGAAGGGATGTAGATGGTGGGATAGAGAGAGTAAAGAAAGAGGTGATTGAGAGTTTGACATATATATATATATATATATATATATATATATATATATATGTGTGTAAGGAATAATCCATGGCTAGATGTGTGTTACCCAATTTTAAAGGGGTTCTATTATGCTCTTACATTTTCAACTTTGCTGTGTAAAGTTGCTGTTTGAGCATGAAAAATGTTTGCAAAGTTACCAAGCACAAAGTCACTCCAAAAGGAGTTATTCTCTATATCAGTGCGCACTGTTTCTGAACTCCCTGAAATGCCTCCATTGTAGTCTTGAGTTTTTTTCTGGGAACGAGCAAGTCACAATACTCCTCATTTAAATCATTCCCGCCCAAGTCATGCGCAAATTAAAGGGGACGAGGCCTGGTTGAGTTGAGTTAGTAGTGTGTTGAAACTCGTGGTTATGGTAAGGGGAATGACATTTCCAAACGCACTCAAAGCGGTTGACCAATCGCAACACACTTGACCAGCCGACCAATCAGAGCACATTGCACTGAAGGAGGATCTTCACCCACCCGAAAAGTGCATTGGGCTATTTTTGGCCTACTTTTGAATGGCCATTGGGCTACTTTTGTTGCACAGACCTGGCAACCCTGATCTTCACAGAGACAGAGACTAAACAGAGTGATACTGACAGACTGGGAAGAGAGGTGCTGCAACAATGTCAAATATTTAAAAGATTTCGTGTTTTTTTTTTAACATTCAAGCATGAAAACATTCTAGTAGACCCCAAAGGGACATGATAGGTTACCTTAAATGAACAAGGCAAAAAACCACCCCACGCAAAGTGCATTAAAATCGTGAAATGCCCAACTCAGGGCAGCAGAGAGAATGGCACAAATCAAATGATTCCACTGACCTCAGTATGTACCATGCTTTGCTCCCCTCGTTCTCAGCCAAGGTTCACAGACTGCCAAAATTTCCTTTTTCCACAATAAGATCAACAGCGCTTCAGACACACGCAAACTCTTAAACCCACCACCTCTTTAACAGCTGACGATTTTGCTAATTACTTCTATCAGCAGTCAGTTCTCAGTTTCACACATCCAAGAACTCATAACAAACAGACAAACAGTCTCTACCTGCCCTTTAGACCCCATCCAGTGATTAAACTGACTGGAAGAGCAAATCAGAATCGAGTTCTGAGATTTACACTATGGTCTGTCAGAATTCTCGATTGTGATTGCTTCATTGTTTTTGAAGTACCGGTAATTAAATTCAAAGCTTCATTGTAAGTAGAGAGATACGCTATACATAGACGCAGGTCATTCACACACACCTCTCTCTTTCGCTCTCTCTCAATCTCAATAATTCAGTCAAATAAATGTAAACTTACCACACTACTCTGTGCCTGATTCAGTTCCAACTTTTTATGTTAAAGTGCCCCTGTTGTGCTGAATTTCGAACCTCTTCCAAATTATTCCCCCCCTCATTGAAGTCACTACCTGATTGCCTTAACTGTGCGTTCAGAACGCCGCCGACGAGAGCGTCAAAGTGACCGGAAGTCATTCATTTTCAATGTGAGCCAGCGGCGAGCTCCGGCGAGCAGCGGCGTGATGCGTCTTGGACGGTGTGGGCATTAAGGAAAGTTGTAGTCAGGACAACTTTATGGTAATGAGCTATGACGCAGTTCAGCGGCAACCAATCGGAATGTAGAAGTCCTCCACTTGAGATGATTCCAGAGAACGCAGTCGTGTAAACTTTGGTTTCAACCAAACATTAGTTAGAGATTGATAATTGCTGTGGCAGGTTTCCCAATAATATCCAATGTGTCCCTGTTTGCGTACAGGGACATAAATAAGAACAACACAAATGGCTTTTAATTGGTTTATTTCATTAGCAAACATATAACTATAATTAAGTTTTTTCCATCTATCAATTTCTTACTTTCACATTTAAAAGATTTCATGAGGTTAACTTATACCCTACTTGTGGTCAGTCTGCACAAATACCGATCAGCATGCTTGTTTGCAAGCATTCGCTCTACGTCAGAGCGACCACAGATCTTTCTGTAGCGTTGTTGGCTGGGTAGCCAGAGCGAATTTTGACGCTCTCGCCGGCGGCGGTCTGAACGCATAGTAATCCTAACCCCTCCCCCACACCTTCTCCTAAACCTACCAATACTAGGGGGGTAATAATCTGGCAGGGGGGGCGAAATTTGGCACAACACCCCTATTATGCTATTTTAAAGGTTCCTAATTTGGTTTTGGAGCTCTTCTACAATAGATTTTTATGCATCCAAGGTAAAAAAAACACTTTAATTTTCTCATTATATACATTGTAGCATCACCTCTTCTCTCACAGTGTCTGAAATGGTTTCAATCAAGGATTCAGTCTCTCTTCAGTCACTCTGATTTGGTCAGATGGTCCAATGTGTTGTGATTGGTGTACCACTTATAGCGCCTGTCAGAAACGAAACGGCCATTACCATATCTGAATTTCAGCTCCAGATCTTCATCAGCGCTTGATATGTACAATAACGATGGCGTCGGTTTTACCATATCAATTCGAGCCCTAGTCCTCATCCTTTTGAAGTCCATGCAAAGTGGATTTGCTTTCTAGCACAGAAAACAGACATGTCAACAACACGAACCAAACTCCTTCAGGCTTCAGCTACAACTACAGCGTTTGAGAGTCAAAGTAGACGTTGTTCCCATTTTTGTTGTTTTTCTTTCTTGCACAGGAGGACCAACTTTCTGATATTCTGACGGAGGTGCGGGCTTTGCGTGCTCTGGTGCTGGCTCAGGGTCACAGGATCGATGTACTGGAAAGACAACTCGCCCGAATTGAGGATGGAGAAGTGTAAAGGAAACTACAAACATATCACAACACATAGCCTTACCCACATTCAAAAAGCTTCACTGAAGGGTTATGGGAAATGTAGTTCCATTACTGTGACACAAAGAATTAATTGAGCTTGAGCTTTATTGGTACACTTTGGTTATTGATGCACTGATATATAATATCCTAAATGCTGCTCATTTTCTGCTTTTATTAGGGCTGTTACATCAGGTACTTACTGCTAACTACAGACTTTGAAGTCAGAATTTGGTTGGGTCAATATTTGCATAAACATGCAAACTTTAAATGAAAAGCAGACTTGATAATCTCTTGTAGCGTGCATTAAGACAGCTTTTATGAATGCTTCTACTTTTTGAAGCATGAAACATGTAATAATCCAACATGCTGAATTAATTCCTTTCTTCCGCTAAACTTTGATGGTGCTTATACTTTGACCAGCACTGTTCTTGAGTTTCTTTCTTCCATTATATGTCTTAACACTTGTAGCATTGATTTTGGACGTTGTTAGAGTTTCATGTGTGGAAATGTGTGTAGCTTGTGATAGAAACTGTACTTGGTGTTGAAGGAATTTGTGAGCTATCAGTATAATGAAGAAACATTTGCTTGTAGAGCAAAAGTTTCAGACATGAAAATACAGATGCAGATCTTCTAGGATGAAAAACTGTCCTGGTCACATTTCACGCCCAAATCAAAAGCATAATAAGCAATTATTTTTTGACGTTTTCAACATTTATTTTTTAAGCACATGTTATTCATATTGTAATTTTATTTTTTTTTAAATTCCTGTTTTGGGGAATAACTGATTTCCATTATATTCCCATTACTGTAATACAGTAATCATTTTACCATATTACACTAAAAACATGCAGTGAAACTTTTTTTTTAACATTTAAATCAGAATAAATTTAAGACACTACATCAAATACTACCATGAGGTAATTATATTGCGAAATATGCTTAATTGTCATGAAAATTATTTATGAACATTTAAAAAATATAATTTCTTATATCTTTCCTTTGATTTGGAGTGACTGGACATGTTCTTGGCAGGATTGTTGATTCATCCTGCACCTCTTGATGAATAATTGTGCTTCATTTCTGTTTGATTGAATATGAAAAATAATAGTAGAATGTGACATTGATTTAGAGGTTTAGATGGTGGTGTTTTTGTATGTTTTATTTTTAGTTTGTAATCATTGGCACTACAATCAGGGATGACTCAAACCGAGGGTCGACTCATCCTCCTCTGTGAATGATTTAATGTCTAGCTTTATCTGTTGTATATGTTGTACATGATCTAAGTACCCATTTACTTAAAACTTAAGTGCTAACTTAATCTCTTCTTTTTAATAAATTACATTCAGCCATATCTACTGTGTATCATTTGGTTTTATTTTTCATCGCATTACAATCACTTACAGATTGTACCAGCTGGCATGTGATTGAGGTCAAAAAATGTTTGGTGCTAATTTTAGATATGAAAGTGACTAGCTTAGCGGTGCCAGACAGTGATTCTTTTCTGTATAAGAGTGCACATATCCTAGCTATTTTGGAAACTGGGAAGTAGTCAAGGCTAATAAAAATTGAAATGAAACTGAAATGGCATGTGCAGTGACATAAAAAAAAAGCTGATTTAAGGAATATTTGACCAGCTATAGTTGAGGAAAATGTCTTGTGTATTTGATCTAGATTTTGACTGTGGCCCTTCTTAATTGTAAGAACTGAGAACATTCATATGGTAGGCTATTTATTTATTTATTTTTAAATGTGATCGTTACACAGATTTTGTGATGTTATAAAGATCACACTGACATAATAGGCATCAAGCCTTTTTGCTACATTCTCTGCACTGCACAAGCAGTGAAGCATTCGTGTTTTCATGGTTCATAGCATCTTAAAGCTCGACATTTACAACAGGATGTGGTCTGAGAGAGAGACTTGTGCTTCATCTCACAATCTCTAGCTAAAGGAAACTTGTGTTCCACACTGAGCTCTTCCTGTGCCAACTCCTTATTCAAGTTATTTTTACACATGCTTTCTTTTGCATTTTTTTTCCTCACTATAAAATGCGCATATTTTTAACTTGCCAACGTATCAGGAGCCAAAAAGAGGGAAAAAAGACACATTTATTATTTTTGAATTATTATGCATATTTCTTTGTTACGTTCATCTCAACATTGCCCACTAACAATTTGCGCATCCCATAAATAAATATGTAAATAAATTTATATATATATATAATATATGTATATACATATTTTAAAAATCCAGGGTTTGGAATTTATATTTTACATCAAAACGAAGACTCTCATCATGACCTTACTGTCAAAATGACACCCTTTTTAATCACATGTGGCCATGCGCGCTCTCTCTCTCTCTCTCTCTCTCTCTCTCTCTCTCTCTCTGCCCGCCCCTCTTTCCTGCCTATATGACCAAGACAAATTTGAATGTTCTATTTTATGCGTGGCTATGGGTTTAAGGACAGTTGAATAAAGGTGAGTTATTTCAATTTAGCGGATTTTTGATATTTTTTATTTTTTATTTTTGTTGGCATGAGCTGAATTGATTTGTTTTGGCAATACGAACAGCACTTACGTTATATCCAAAAATGTATTTTTACACTATATATTTTTATATACTAGTAATACTATATATAGACATGCTCAAATTACAATCTGACAGTTATGAATTCATATTATGTATTCTTATGCGATCTGTATTGTAAGAAATAACATTATGCTTAAGTTTTAGAAAACATGTAATGTATGTTGTTTCATACACAACAATTGGCATTTGAACTAATTTGGTACACAGACACATTAAACATTTGGCCGTGCAAGAAAATTGCTGTCATCAGTGTTTGAAAGCAGCACAGCTGCATTAGCAAAACTTGTGAATTGCTGTTAAGTGCTATTAAGTGGTTGAAACTCATTTATTTAGACATGTGAATTAATAATCATTGTTAGGATGTGTAAGGGTGTCACAGAGGAGTGCATTTTCATTTGCACAGCAGTGACAAAAAGCCAAAGTGATTTCCTGCCAATTTTTCAAAAATAATGCAAGCATGCTTACTTCCGTGCACTTCAGAGGTTTTAATATGAAACCGTGCATGGCGGGAGAATGGTGTCTGTGTGGGCAAAAAAGCCACAGCTTGTCACAGTCTCTATAAAACATGTTCCAAGTTGTTGAATAACCAGCTAAAGCTTTTTTAAAAAAAAAAAAAAATTATTTAAATACATATTGGTTATTTGGAATTTTATGAAAGTATAATTTACACTACCGGTCACAATAATTTTAATTTCTTTGAAAGAAGTCCTATATGCTCACCAAGGCTGCATTTATTTGATGAAAAATACACTAAAAACAGTAATATTGTGGAAATATTATTGCCATTTAAAATAACTGTTTTCTATATATTTCAATATATTTTAAAATGTAATTTATTCATGTGATGGAAGGTTTTTTTTTTTTTTTTTTTTTTTGCAGCCTTTACTCCACTCTTCAGTGTCAAATGATCCACTAGGAATTATTCTAATATATGCTAATTTTGTGTTCAATTACTAACAATTATTAGTGGTGCTCGGTTATTAATACTGCTTCTTATTATTATCAATGTTGTAAACAGTTTTACAACATTACTGCTTAATACGTTTGTGAAAATCATGATAAATTCAGGAATAGAAAGTTGAAAAGAACAGCATTTATTTGAAATATAAATTGTTACATTATAAATGTCTTTACTGTCACTTTTTGATCAATTTAATGCATTCTTGCTGATTTTTTTGTTTTTTCTTAGAAAAAATACTTTTTCTTAGCCCAAACTTGAGGACTGGAGTAATAATGCTGAAAATTCAGCTTTTCCATCACAGGAATAAATTGCATTTTAAAATATATTCAAATATAAAGCAGTTCTTTTAAATTGTAATAATATTTCACAATATTACTGATTTTATTGTATTTTTCATCAAATAAATGCAGCCTTGGTGAGTATTTTACCATTAAAAACTCTTTATTATTCCAAACTTTTGACCTGCAGTGTAAATAAATGATACATTTGATTGATTTATTTCATTATTTCTCCCTGTTTTTTTTCCCACTCTTTTTAGTCATGGAGACAGATAATTCATCGAGTGACAGCACTCCAACTGTCCTTGTCCTCCTCTTCTTATTAATCATACTTGCTCTGGCTCTGGTGTATTTTTATAAAAAGCTTAATGCGGACACAAATGGACAGTACACCGTCCAGCGCATAGTCTTCGCCCCCGGCGGCCTACGGGATCGATTGAGACAAGGAGTTGGGGTTGTGGAAAACAGATTTGGTGTCCACATTTGGCCTAAACCACGTGAAGACGAGGAGAACATAGGAGATAATGATGAAGGGGACGAGGAGGGTGGAGGTCATGACAAACAAAATGACAGTTATGCAGAGGAGGGAGAACAGCAGGAAAATGATGACAGCGGGGACGATTCTTCGAGTGACTATTCCAGCGTTGACCTGAGGGAGAGGGCAAGGATGCAGAGCGAGGAAAAGAAAAGTGACAAGAATGAAGCTGAGGAAGAGAAGGAGAAACAGGAGGAGCAGGAGGGAGGAGCAGCAGCAGGAGAGGAGGTTAAAAGTGAAGAAGTGAAGAACGTAGAGAAAGTGGGATTGCTCGTAGATCTAACGCCATTTTCAGGTAGCGCAATTTGGTCTGAGGAGGACAAAGATGGAAATGAGGGAAATGACTTGACTGCTTTATGAAAAGCACAGACATGTGGCTTTCAAATTTAATAGGCAGGAAATCAGGTGTTGTGGCCCAGTGGGCAGCACAAAACATTTGTTTTTATGTATATAATTGAGAGTCAGTTGAACCCTGTAAAGCCTGACATAAAAATCTCATGGAAAAGTTTATTGAACCTTAAGACAATGTTTGAATGTTTAAAACAAATCTATTTTGTGGAGCATAATGTTTGATACTCATATTTTAACATGTTTTTTCTAAAGCAGTTATGTTTGGATAATCAAGTAAACCTAAATTGCTTCAGAATCTTGAAATTTTACCTGAAGGGAAACTTTTTTAGAATTATACTAAAAGGCCTTTTACTTGGTAAAAAAAAAAGAAAGAAAGAAAGAAAAAAATAATGTATAAAGCATCAATTCGACAAAAGAAGGCATATTTGAATGTATACTACAGGTTTTTCAGCAAAGTTTTGATCATGTTGATAAATTAGAGGCTTATAAGTTTCTATAGGCTATCAAATGTACAGTAGGTTTTAACTTTAAAAGTCAGTAAACAGTTCCACACCCTCTCTGTAAGCTGTTCTATCCACTTCCTGTTGTTCTGCCAATGCTGATTGTGTGCGAAAATACATTGTGAAACTTGTTAACATTTTTATTAGATGTATATATTTTTGCATTACAGAATATTTTTCATGACAATAAAGTGAATGTCAGAATTGTCTAGTATTTTAATATGATCTCACTGTTGCCACTAAAGTGTAAATCTCACAAAACCTGTCAAGAACGTGTTTAACCCCAAAATATTGAGGAGTAATATTTTTTAAAAGAAAATTAAACTCGGCATGAAACAGAAGTTGCCATAGTCATAGTCTATATCCAAATTAAATTAGGGTGGGTGTAACTTGATTTTGTCCAAGGGGAATTGATTGTTGTGGATTGCTATTGGTCGATCTTATGTGAGTGACAAGTCTCGCGCCAGCCAAACACATCATCAGAGATGTCGCTGCAAGAGGGAGGGAAGGTAATTTTACTTAAAGATTACATGGGCATATTACATTTTTTTAATGTTGTGCACAGATAAACCATTTATGATAAAACACTGCAATATTCCATAAAAATAATAATTCTCTAATCTGATTTCATAGTCACTTTATGTGCATTGTGACAAATGTGGCGTGGACAAAACATTTGTCCTGATGTAGCATAATAGAGCGTCAAACCACCAACCATTTTGGGGCTGCAACCATGAAGCCACATCTCTTATCATAGTTGGTCATTTTGAGCAAGGTTTATGGCTTAGGGCAAGATGATGATGATAAGGAATGTGTGCTAATATTTTAAACAAGACAATGAATTTTTAAAGTTAAAATCAATATAGATGATACTGAATTGTTCCATTTAACTTCTAAAATACAATCACAGGCCCGCAGTCCTGGAATATAACATTATAATCACTAATTAATATAATAATAATAATAAATTAGTATAATGCACTTAATTTCCTATAGGCTACATTAGAGATGCTCGATGTTGCGTCCAGCAAAGTTTAGTTTCAGGTCCAAACAGACACGCCTGAAGCAGCTAGTCAACATTTTTCGGTTTAAATTGCTAGAACCGGGTTAGAACAAAACCACAGAAACATAAAGAATTCGTTGATTTGAACAATTAATACATACAATTATCAATAGGTAAGTTCGTAATTGTACAATTAAAGCCTCGATTTCAACGTGTACAGTACAGTCGGGGATGTAGCTCAGTGGTAGAGCGCATGCTTCGCATGTATGAGGTCCCGGGTTCAATCCCCGGCATCTCCACTTCTTTTTTATTTTCTTTCAAGATAACAATTGTGGACACGCGAAATACTAATACAAAATTACTTTAACTTAAGTCTATGCGACTACATTCACTGAATTTACTTATTTTATATCTGTAGAAAAACATCGAATGCACGTACGTTTGTGAAGATTTGAGGAGGAGACACTTGAGTCGGAAGTTGCACTCCTGCGCAAACCATTGGTCGGTTAAACGTCAGTGGGCGTCGTAATCGCCACGCCATTGGTCAATTTAGCCTACAGTGGGCGTGGTCACAAGGCAGACGCACGCAAACAATCGAAGAATCCTGCACATTCCTTACTAGAATAAGAATAACATTTAAATGTCTTTACATGGCAGTAGGTGAAATGAGTCATGTCGTCTAAGAGACCTTTAACTGCGCTTTGCGTCGACTGTGCATTTTAAATCAAAATAATACAATAATTCTATTTGCCTTTTTCTCTGTGAAAAAAATCTGGGACTATTGTTATATCGCATGGATACTTTTTCCCCAAGTTAAGATGGATTCGCCCAAGGAATATTACCTCCTTTTTCAATGATTTGAATGCAAACGAGTGAACACGAACGATCTCTTATTGGTGAGTGTTTGCATGCTTTAATTCGTCGCATTTGGGAGAAAACGGGCCCTTTGCTTTTCCGTGTGCTTGCTTCTTGCACATTCAGTTAGAAAATATGGGTTGTGAACATGTTATAATTGACAGATAAAACAAGTAACTGAGCCACCATGACAAAATCAACCGCTACCATTTTATATTTAAAGAAAATTAATATTACGATGACAAACAGAATTAAACACCTGCCTTGCAGTTTTATTTCTCGGAGAATGGACATTTTAAGAATGCAATGGAAGAAATGCGTTACTAAAATGTCTTGCATGTAACACATGTGTGGCAAGCGGTTTTAACATTTATTGTCTAGAACATTTACATGGTCTATTTTATGTTACTAATTCTTGATTTTTATTACTAGTAAGTACCTATTTCAGTCTTCTGTTTCTGTGCTTTTTCAGTATCACTAGTAATGTTATAGTAGGCTACCATTTGCTGTTGGTTGCTCTCCTAAAAGTGACAAGTCATTGTTTAATAGTAACAAATTTAAGATTTTTGCTATTAACTTCATATATGTATATATGGTTCAGATATTGATCATTTACAATTTACTAACTAATTCTTCTTACAGTTGTTACTTGGGTCTATTACATATTTTCTTGTTCAGTTCAAATATAATAACCTAGTTATTAGACACTAAATTATGTGTATAACAATTGTTACTAATAACATTTTAAACTTAATAGTAAGATATACATATGACCATTTAAAAGCAATTGTGACTATTGAGATGGAAATATATTTCTATTTTCAGTTGAGATCGATAAAACAGTCATCTAAATGGGTATCAGTGTTGAATAAATGCATGCAAGTAATGCTGGAATGGTTACTAGTAATAATACTGACAAGTAGCCGATAAGTAAGGAGTATGCATATTATTAGTGAGATTGAAAGAGGTACTAGTCACTTGTAGGTTACTCACAAGTAATCGAAAAACGTGCGCTAGAAACTAGATACTAGTTATAAATGCTAAAATGGCTTGCCACAGCATGCTGCATAACATTCCCTTTGTGGTCAAATGCATCGCTTGCTTATAAACGCACCTGTGCTATGCACGGGAATTAATCGCTGCAAAATAATGAACTAAGTCAAGACACTATCATATGTCATTATTGTAGACGTGACTTTATTTTTCTTCGCGTAGGTATGAGATGTTGTTAGCCTCGGCCGTGGTCGTCTGGGAATGGCTGAACGAGCACGGGCGCTGGCGACCCTACAGCCCGGCGGTGTCCCATCATATCGAGGCGGTGATCCGCAGCGACCCTCGCGGCGCCGGGAGCGTGGTGCTGGGCCAGGTCGACTCGCGTCTATCGCCGTACATCATTGACCTGCAGTCTATGCACCAGTTTCGGCAAGATACCGGTGAGAGAGAACGACATCCTACATGATTTTATAATGCAGCTTCTTGCTCATCTATTGTATTGTATTAATAATGTGCCTTAGCTCTGAGATCAATCAAATGCGCTAATGATCTCAGCTCTGTATTGTGATGACTTAAAGGCAAACGTCTGCAGATGTTTTGAAAGATCACTGTGGAATGAAAAAGGTTGGGCTGGGCCTCAAAACCTTCATTTCAGCAACAACCTCTTCATTTTTCTCAAGTCAAATCACTGATATAGTTTTAAGCTTCATGTTTGTAATTCACACTTTTATGTCTCATGCAATGTGGAGTTCAAGTGGCTCTGCCATGAACTCTTAATGATTTTTGTAAATGCACATGAGTGCTTTGCTGGCGAGAATGAAGAAATGATTTGAACCTATAACAAGGGGCAACGTGAAGCCGAAACAAAGGGGTGGATTGTTGGCTGTCAGAATTTTGGGAGTCTCTATCACCCATGCTGACAAAGGCCATTGTGCAAGGCTGACTAGACTTCATGGGAAGATGGAGGAATGAAGAGAATAGGGTCGGTGAAGGGTAGCGGCCCATCGCTCCAAAAACAAGAGGGAGGAGGAGATGGAAAAATGAATGGTAGTAGAGCGAGGTCATGAAGGGGGGTCGGATGGATAACCTTTGTGTTGTAGTTTATGGACTGTCAAATTCTTGAGACTAATTGTACTGTAGTACTAATGCATAGTTTTGCTGCAAACCAAAAATGAAGTATAAGTAATTAAATTTGGGTAGTTTGTTAATTGGATAAATTAAACCAGTCGTAGTAAAGTTTTTCGGCAACCAGACACCACAAATCTTACATATTGCTTCTCTAGCATTATTTTTTTCAAGCATAAACACTACTGATATTTACCTGTTGTAGCTTTCCTCATTGTGTGCACAAAATAGACACTGAAGCAGTCAAAAGCACTAATTAAACGTCATAACTATTTTAACTGATTTTTTTTTTCTTGCTCTTTTGACTGAATATTTTCAGTTGCTGAAATTTCAGTGCATCACTCTCCCAGGTGGATCAGTTAATATAGATGACTTATTTTTTACACATATATACAATTTATTTTGTCCAATGATATGCTCTTATAATTGAGGAAGCCCCTTTCCCTTTAAATTATAAATAACACGTACCTCTAGAAATAAACCGTAAAAACAATCATGAGTCATCAGTGTATGATGTGCTATGTTTGTGTTATTTTTTATGTACTACATAAACTAATTGTAATTCAGTAATATAATAATTTAAATATTTTAAATAATGATGTAGTTATTAATTAATAAAATTATTAATAATTATTATAACTTTAATAACATTTTAATAATGGGCCATTGGCTAAATAAAAGTATAATTAGCCTATTTAAAAATAAAAATTCTGTCATCATGTTCTCACCTTCATGTCATTTCGAAGCTATAAATCTTCAGAACACAAACAAAGATATTTTTGATATTCATTTTTTAGTATTTGTCCATCCATTTTATAATTTGTCTATTTTTGTCTATCCATCGATAATCCACACAACCTAAAAAGACAAAAAGACATCGTAAAAGTAATGAATTAAGTGGTTTAGTGGCTTTATATGATGAACAGATTTAATTCTGGCTATTTATATGTAAACACCGATCAACGCTCATACATGGAGCTCATAATTAAAATATAAAAATGTAGTTATCCTATTAGCTCATAATAAAATATCTTTATTTGTGTTCTGAAGATCAGAAGGACAGTAGTCTTATGGGTTCCTGTTTCTTCCCATTCAAATCCACACATACATCAACACATGACTGAAAACTGTACTTGTCAAACATTTTTAAAGTAGTTTTGCTAAACTACCCTCTCTGCTCTTCCTTACAGGGACACTAAGACCCGTGCGGCGAAGTTTCTATGACCCGCGGTCGGCTCCGGGGCAGGGTTGGGTGTGGGAATGGGAGAATGACTCGGGCTCGTGGACGGCGTACGACACGGAGGTCAGCATCGCCATCCAGGCGGCTCGGGACCGGCAGCAGCCCTGGCTGGACTTAACGCCATTGGGCTTCTGCTACCTTATAGACCTGCAGAGTATGACACAGATCAATGGACAGACGCAGCGGCGCCGGCGCATCCAGAGGCGCTCAGATCTGGCCTACCCGCTCGTCTCTGGTCCACTACCTAAGCCGCACGCGTGGTCGTCCGCCGGAAGTGGTGGACTCTTGGGGGTAGGAGTTTCAGGGGTTAGTGGAGGGAATGGCAGTGCCTATCCCAGTGGAGCTCTCCCAGCTTCTGCTATTACTTCACTGGGTCAACCATGTTCCTGCCAGCAGTGTATGCTAGTCTTGGGCGTCAAGACCCCTAGCATGGCACAAACTCTTGGGCGGAAACCACCGCCGATACCCAAGCCGCCGAGCCCAAAAGCGCCATCAAGGGGACACTCTTACTCTCTTACCCTGCCTCACCCTCCTTCCCTTTCCAGAGTCCTCTCGCCACATAGGAACTCCACCTCGGGTGCTAGCGGAGGCTTTGGACACTCCCTCTCTCTGCTGGGTTCAGCCACTGCAGCCCTGTCGATATCCTCTAACCGTCCTCCTCCACCTGCTGTACCGCCACCCCCGCCTCCTTCTACCATACCCCACACGACCTCTGTGTCCAACCCTACAGCACCTACACCCTCCAACGCCCTTATATCTACAGCGACCACCTGCGCTCCCACGCCCTCTGCTCGTGTTCTGGGTCCTGTGTCCACGGCATCAGCAGCTTGTGCTGCCCCGGTGCCACCTCGCAGTAGTCTGGCGGGCCTTAGCCGCCCCGCCCTGCAGAGAATCGCCATGGCACAATCACGGGCACTCATTGCATCAGGGTAAGTTGTCACAACTGGAGCCACCTGTGATTGTAAATGAAAGTCTCCCTGTGGTGAAATTCAAGCTTTTAATGTTGTTTATATGCCTATCTGGTGTTTTTAATATGCTTTAAGACAAACCATGTGCAAATTCATAAGTCAACATCATTGCTGAGTATTTTCTCCTTAAAACTGCAGTGAACCAAATACAGTCTCAAAAACGCGGTTTGAAATCGCTGGTGTTTCTGACGTCACAAACTACTTTGTAACCAATCACGTCAGCATGTTATAGTCAACTAGTGGATCTCTGAACTGGTGTGAGTGAGTGGAGGCGGGGCTAATTTGCATATTTATAGATTCGCATATACTAAATGAGGCAAGGGTGTAGAGTTACATTCAAGCTATTTTAAGGCACGAAGACTTTTTTTTGTCTTTTTGTTTTTTTTTTTAAAAACATTTAAATATGTCTTTTTGGCATAAAATATTTGACTACAGGGGGACTTTAAATGAAAATAAGGGTTCCAAAAGGGGATTTTCACAGCAGTGCCATAAAAGAACAATTTTTTTGGTTTTCCAAATAACCTTTCACTGAACAGTTCTTAAAAGAATTATGTTTTCCTTTTTGTGAAGAATTTTTTTAATAATCTAAAGAACCCTTTTCTACTATAAAGAAACATTTGTACAATGGAAGGTTTTTGCTGTTTTGAATTCAACAAAGAGACCTGAAAACAAAAATCACGGTTTCCACAAAAATATTAAAGGATTAGTTCACCCCAAAATAAAAATTCTGTCATTAATTACTCACCCTCATGTCGTTTCAAACCCATAACACTTTCATTCATCTTCGGAACAAATTAAGATTTGATTTGTCCCTCTATTGACTGCCTTTGCAAAGAGCTCATGCTTCAAAAAGTTTTTAAAGAGATCGGAAAACTAATCCATATGAATCGAGCGGTTTATTTCAAACTTTCTGAAGAGACTCGATCGCTTTTTATGATGAACAGATTAAATTCAGGCTTTTATTCACATATAAACACTGATCAGCGAACATAAACAGAAGCTCAACCAAAACTGCTTGACTCACGAGAACAAACCTCTTGTGGAAGCTCAAATGTTGTGTGTAACACGAGAATGAACCTCAATGGCTCTTGCATGTCAAGCAAACATGCTTGAGCTTCCATTTACACAACTGATGTGTGAGTTGATGAATGTTTATATGTGAATAAAAGCCTAAATTCAATCTGTTCTTCATATAAAGCAATCGAGTCTCTTTAGAAAATTTGGACTAAACCACTCAATTCATATGAATTAGTTTTACGATCTCTTTATAAACTTTTTGAAGCGTCAAAGTGTCAGTTGCGTAGCTGCCTATGAAGGGACAGAAATCTCTCAGATTTCATCAAAAAGATCTTCATTTGTGTTCCAAAGATGAACGAAAGTCTTGCGGGTTTGGAACAACATGAGGGTGTGTAATTAATGACAGAATTTAATTTTTGGGTGAACTGTCCCTTTAAAATGTTTAAAAATGTATTAACATTGAAAACAGTTATTTAAAATTGTAATAATATTTCATAATACTACTGTTTTTACTGTAATTTTGATCAAATAAATGCGGCCTTGGTGAGTGTAAGAAAATTATAAAAAAACATTAAAATCTTAGCTAAACTTTTGAATGATAGTGTATGAGAACCAAGTTGGTTGGCTACTGAATACAGCTGACTAAAGGTGGAGTCACATTTACTGTTGCACTGTGAAAATTCATGGGTGAAATCCAGTCATTTTAATAGAAATCCATGTGATCTGGAGTTTTGGGTGAGGTTGAAAAAGTTACCCATGCAGATTTTGCTTGTGTTCTGTTTAGTCAAGCAAATTCCCAGCATTGAGCAACAGAAAGCTGCTTGGTTTGAAAGTGATTTCTAAAGTGTGCTTCATGCATTTACTTGCTACACTATTGACAATGGACCTTTGGACCTTTTTTTTTTTTGCTTGTTGAAGCTTAAAGTGCCGTCACATTAATTACTAATTACTAATGTGACCACACCTTAACTTTCAAAATGCTTGCAAAGACCAAATTCTGTACTTGCATCTCTATGTGTATAAATTATGAGATTGTTAAATGATTTAGCTTGAATTCAATCTCTGCTGCCTCAAATGTCAAAATCTTGACTATTTACAGAAAGTCTGTCACTCTGGGATGTGTACACAGAGATAGTTAGCTCAGATTTATTGCTGTTTTCAGAGCGCATTTCACTTTTGGGAACCGACTAAAACTACTGTAATATAAACATGACAATTGAAAACTTGAATCTAATACATCAACTTTCTTGTTATAAAGGGTTAGATTACTAGTTCATTTGTTATGTTTGTATGTAGGCTTGTGCTGTGATGTGAAACGGTTTCACTTCTGTAATAGTTTATTTTTGAAGAAAAGGAACTTGTGTTTCAAGAATGCTTGAAAGGTTGACACTATTAGACCTGTTAAAAGTAAGAAAGTTTTATTTAGCATTGCTGGCCTGTAGTGTTTTTAACACTTGGTCCCTGCTTCCACTCTCTTTTCACATTTTACTTTTGGATCCAGACCTCGGTAACCAGTACACCAGAATTCTTTTGCTAAACATAAAACCTTGAACATCAGAATGGATCGATCCCATCTTTCAACCTCAACTTTTTTCATCATTTGACATTTTCCAAGATGGTGACGACTAAAGCAGTGTTTCATTGGTTATTTTCAAGTGGAACTGGGAGAATTTGGTGTTACGGGTTGTATCATGAGAAAGTGGCATGAGTGGCACTTTGTGGTCAGAGATGGAAACTTTAAAGTTAAGAATTCCCACATCTGACATAGTGTTAATTTTTTTAGTTAGTCTTAGTCCTTTGTCAAATGTTCTTTTTTTTTTACAAATGTAGTTTTTTTTTATCATATTTTGTCAACCTTATCCTGTTTTTGTTTAGTCAAGTTTTAGTGGACTAAACGTCTTGTATTTTAGTCTAGTTTTAGACTAATTTATAGTAATTTCAATAATTGCTGATTATTTTAACATTTTTCTATTAAAACAACAGCAAGATTTTGCATTGTCACACAGAAGTTGCTTAGGTGCGTTTATTCAGCAACTACAGTTGCAAACAGTATACTCGAGATCCATGTTTGCATTTATTACAGTTCATTACTGAGAAGGTTTTTATCGCAGATTTAGTCGCAGCAAACTGGCAACCGCAAGCATGAAAGCTTAAAATTTTGTCGTCTCCTTTTTTCCCCAACAAAAATAAAAAGATATTTTGGTAAAGTTTTTATTTAAAGGGTTAGTTCACCCAAAAAATTTAAATTATCTCATGATTTACTCACCCTCAAGCCATCCTAGGTCTATATGATTATCTTCTTTCAGACGAACACAATCAGAAATATACAGTATTTAGAAATATTCTTGCTTCTCCAAGCTTTATAATGGTTGTGAAGGTGGGTCCACATTTAAAAAAAAAAAAAAATGCATCCATCCATCATAAATGTAATCCGTACAGCTCCAGGGGGTTAATGAAGGCATTTTATAGCAAAGCGATGGGTTTTTGTAAGAAAAATCTTCATATTTAAGACTATAATATTTATAATATAATATTTAACTATAATAACTAGCTTTCGGCAGATGGCCGTACGCATCGATTTGCGGCAGAGGAAGAGTAAGGTGACCCGACGTAATGACGAACGCGGAAGTGCAGAGAATAGAGCAAACACCAGTCACGAATTAGAAATCTAAAATGAGAATTTTTAAAGAGAAATATCAGAGGATTTCGATATAAGAGAAGAGGAGCTTGAGTTTGTTGCACAGCCCTATTTGTTTGAACCGCGAGATGCGTCTAAGCTTACGCTACTCCTACATCCTACGTTGCTTTAGGGTTACTCATTTGGCGCAAGTCGACTTGCGCAGTATGCATACAGTCATTCGCCGGAAGCTAGATATTTGAATTTATAAAGTTTTAAATATGGATACTTTTCTTACAAAAACTCATCGCTTCGCTTCAGAAGGCCTTTATTAACCCCCTGGAGCCATATAAATTATTGTTTTATTATGGATGGATGCATTTTTTTTTTTTTTTGGCTTTAAAATGAGACCTCCTCCCCTTCACAATCATTACAAAGCTTGGAGGGCAAGGATATTTTTAAATATATATCCGATTGAGTTCGTCTGAAATAAGATAGTCATACACCTAAGATGGCTTGAGAGTGAGTAAATCATGGGATACTTTTCATTTTTGGGTGAACTAACCCTTTAACTACATAGTCTCGTCTTTTTTCGTCAATGATATTGCATGTTAGTTATGGTTTAATGGTAGCACAGGTACGTCTCTAAGATGTCTGCTAAAGAGCACTTAGTCTGGAAAGCATCTGTTGTGTACAAACATCTGATAAACATCTTAGAAAAAGCAGTTTTACATACATTCTAAACCATAAACATCTTAAAGATGTTTTCTAAATGTCTATTTAACTGACAGGAAACGTCTTAGAGACCTGTTGCAGATGAGCAAACACTCTAAAAATACATCTGGCAGATGTAAATGCAGACATCAAATAGACGTTTACGTGACGTGTGTTATCAGGGTTGGTGTTAGTTATGAAAAAAAGTTGTCTATGAACATAAACGAACATTGTTAACGAAATTAACACTACTCCGACCGACGTCTGGAACAGAGCACAGGTTTTGAGGATCATGCTTAGGTTGTACTAGACTTTAGGATCAGGAAGTGTGAGTCTCTAGAAGTAAAAGCTGTATTATATTATATTACACTTGTGCTACTAAAAGTTTTTGAATGAAGTCTGCATTTATTTGATTAAAACTACAGTAAAATTATGATTATAATTTAAAATTGCCTAACTGTTTTCTGTTTAAAATTTAATTCAAACATTTGAACGGTAGTGTATGTGTCATTTTACCATCACTTGGAAAAACTGTGGCCTGTGGGTTCCATGTGAGAAGGCTGAAGAATAGTTAATGAAAGGAAGCTTTCTAGACGTAGCTAGCTGATGGGAGTCCACCATGAGTGTCAACAGGTCAGTCTCGTTCATTAGACTCCCACCTCCTTCTTTCGGTCTTGTTCTCCCTGTTCCCCGTTCCCAGGCTCCATTCATTCCTGGGGGCCCCTTTAGCTCTATTGTGCGAGTGTTTTCGAGAGCGTGTGTGTGCGCCGAGTGCGTATCCAAGGCAACCTTTGTTGGCAGTCGGCAGCTTGGGTTTTATATTTGCAACACAATGCAGTTAAAGGGGGGGATGTCAGTGGAAAGACAGAGGAGGGGGAAGAGATTTGGTAGTCTGTGTGAAGGAGGTTTGGGAATAGTTGCTTGATTGAGCAAGTGTTTGTTTTGAGTGTGTGTGTGCTTGTGTGAGACTCAGACGCTGTCCTGTAGACACAAACGTCTGTCTCAGACACTGGAGGAACGCAGATTTAGGTTTATGTGTAGTGGCATATGACTGGGATGAGGAGTGAGCCATGAAAAGTGAAGTGAGCCAACGAATTACATATTCAGGCGTGCTCTGGCATACTGATACGTATCAGGATGTGGTTTAGATTTTTACAAACATACACACACACAGAAACATCTTATAAGGCAATCATGAACGATCAGTATCATCTAACAGTTCTGTGGTTTTGTGAATAATAAATACAGTAGCCTATATATATATATATATATATATTGTATATACACTATTGTTCAAATGTCAAAAGAAAATTTTTATTTTACTTTCTAAAGAAATACAGTATTCGGCAAGGTTGCATTAAAATGGATCAAAAGTGACATTAAAGACTTTTACATTGATACAAAAAATAATTTCAAATACATCTTTTTGAACTTAATATTCATCAAAGAATACTGAAAAAATGCAATGTTTTGAACATTCATAATAATAATGTTCCTTGAGCAGCAAATCAGCATATTAGATGTCATGTGACACTGAAGACTGGAGTAATGATGCTGAAAATTCAGCTTTGACATCACAGGAATAAAGTACATTTTTAAAATATATTACAAGAGACAGATGAAATATGTCATTTTAACTATATAATATCTCGTTAAAACATCCTTTTTATGACATATGTCGTTATTACGAGAAAATATATTGTTTAAACGACATAACGTTGTTATTATGACATAATTGAGTGGAAAATATATTTATGTGGCAGCAATGCATCACCGTAAATTGTAACGAACATTATTTTTTATAAAATTTTAACTGCAAAATAGAAACATTTTCGCCTGTGTTGTGAGAACTTTGGACCCCAGTATGTATATTTACATTGTCATATAATTTGTTAATGAGTTCTAATAGACAGGAAGACATTGCACAAGAATAAATACAAAAGATACATAAAACTTAAACAATAGTGAAATTAGTGTGATAAAATAACTTCCTTTAAATGAATGGGAATGCTAATGGCTTACAGACCTCCTTGTCCTAAACTCTCCTAAAAGTATTTTCCCATAGATATTCTATGCAAGTGCATACTGTACCTATGTTTTTATGAGTTGTTACAAAATAAACGATGAGCCGAGTGTTTTTATTTTTAATTAGCGGAGTGCTGCAGATGCAGATGCAGAACCCTGAACATTCCTTAACAGGTCTAAAGTGTTTATATTTAAACCACTAGAGGGAGCTAGAAATAAAATTCTCTCTGTATGTCTGGAGAGTCTGAGAAATGTCTGGATTATACCACACTTCTAGACCTTAAAATTCAGACAAAAGTGTAAAATTTTATTTAACTTTTTTTAGATTGTATAAGTTTTTCATTTCAACACCAAGTTAATATTAAAAAGCTTAGATACCTGAGTAAAGGAATGCAAATGTTAATTTGTTTGTTACTACAGTCAGGATTGGTCTCACAAACTCTTGGCCCAGTCAGCAAGCAAGTAAAAAAAATGTTCCTTTAGGGGTACAACAGCTTGTCACTTGGGCAGTACACTTAAGTACATCTTTGTACCTTTTTTACCTCTAAAAGGTGCATATTAGCACCTTAGATTAGCAATACTTACCTTAAGGTAGTACTACGAACCTTTAAGGTCGATGGAACATAGATGTACTTTTAAGGTTACTGCCCCAGTGACAAGCTGTTGTACAGTTTTTGCAAATTTTTCGTCAAAGTTTCAGCCAGTCGGTTTTTGCGGGTATTTAGTTGATGGTGACAATGATTAGTTGTTTGTTGCAATGGCTGCATGTTTGTTTGTTCTTTATTTTTATTCACTTTCAGTTGTGTTTCTGCCACCACTAGTACTTGGTATGTTTGTCACAATTTAGTGGCACCACGTTTATCCTCTTGAAAGTGTTTTCAATTCTTCTTTGAGTCATGCTTAGTTTTTTAAGGTGGTTTTCTGTCTGTAGTGGGCATCGGGTGAAAGCAGGGCTCCCATATGGCACCTATAGCTGGACGGTAATTGAGCCTGACGTCACTGATGAGAAATCTCTCTCTCGCTCTAACATGAACCTTCCCCTGTAAACCTCCTTGATCTTTTCCAGGTACACTTGCAATGGACGTAAGACAATTGTTGATTGATTGTACATTAATTCTGTTTTCTTTTAGCACATTAGTAGCACAGTTAAGCACTACTGTCATGATACTGGCTTAAATTATACTTACATAATACACACAAAATGCACAAAACATGCCTTTTTCGACAGATAATCACTGTTTTGATTTTAGTTGTTGTTTTTTTGGCCAATATGCATCATGATTTTGCTGACGCAGTAAATCATGTGAGGCTTGTGTCCTTTTTTTTTTAACTCAGTTAAAAATAGTAATATAGCTTTACAAGTTTCACTTTCCCTTTTTTTTGTTAATATTGTGTTTTTGGACATATACCATGGTATTCTTTGATGTACCATACAAATAAGTAAAACATGTAAATTTATAAAATGGTTACCACACAATACAAATATTAAAGCCAAAAATATGTATCAATGCAACTTTCATGAAATGAACTTTCACTAAAAGCTTTCCTCCCGCGGAAAAAATAGTCCCTGACCATGAACAGCAACAGAAGTTACGTTATTACGCCATTAGATGGCGGCAAAGACTGTCTTTATGAGTGTGTCAGTCAGTAATGAAGACTTTTACATTGAAAAGACTGAATTGTTGTGAACACGGAACAAGACGCAACTGACAAATGCTTTGACTGGCGCTGTCAGTCACGGGAAAACCCCTTAACTGTTAAAAGGACAAGATGATACATCAGACATTTAAACTGATTTTTTATTATGAACATAGGACTGACCTGAAGGAAAATGCTAAATCTAAACGCAGGTAAACTCACTCAATCTCTTTCTCACAACACTCTTCTACATAATACAGTAAGCTTCAATGAACAATATCAATTGAGAACAAACAGTTGACGTTGCTAAGAGTGGTTGCTAAGGGTGTTGTGTAGTAATACACAGAACCGTTGGGTGAAGCGGTCATAGCCTTGTTGATTCGTGAATAAAACACAGCTATTGACCAATCAGAATCAAGGACAGGAACTAACCGTTTTATGTGCTATACGCTACTATTCAAAATGTTTCTTGAGCAGCAAATCAGTATATTAGAATGATTTCTGAAGGATCATGTGACACTGAAGACTGGAGTAATGATGCTGAAAATTCAGCTTTGATCACAGGAATAAATTACATTTTAAAATATATTAAAATAGAAAACCGTTATTGTAAATCACAATAATATTTCTGTGAAATATTATATATTATTGTAACGTTATATATAATAACAATATTACTGTGAAATATTTTTGATCAAATACCAGGGCTGGTGAGCATTAGACTTCTTTCAAAAACATTTAAAAAGCTTAGAGACCTCAAACTTTTCATTGTAGTCTATCTGAACTGTGTATCATTCAGCACTGTGGTTTATATGAAAATACTATGGTACTACCATCTAATGCCAGAGTATTTTAAAGAAACATAAACAAATAATCACAGAAATAAATCACAATCTGGCTATAACACAAACAAAAGGGCTGGCAAGTGGGATTAAGTCGACATTCTTCAAACAAGCTAAAAAGTAAAAAGGATTGTGATCGGCTCAACGTCGAAAGTCTTGTAAGTGAGTTTTTTCATCAAGCTAAGCAAAACCCCTTGACGTTAGAGATTCCCCTCCTCCTGCCCTCTCCACCTGTTCCCTGTTTCCCTTCCATGTTTCATTGCTCTCTTCATGTTTGTCAGTAAGTGGCTACATCTGGCTGTGGTTTGATTAGGCGAGTTGTGCTTACGCCTGCAGCCATATGGGTTCTGTGCTAATACCGCTAGATTAGCCAGCAGCAAACGTGACTGAAGATTTGCCGGTTGCCTCCTTTCACCCCCACCCAGCACATGCACACCAACTCCCTGCTCTCCCTCCTCATCTCATTTTTCATTTTGGTGGTGGCACCATGTACCTTCACACCTTGCTGTGAACGCATTAGCTGATGTTGGCACACTGATCTGTGTTTTGAGGTTTCGGTGTGACCAGGGCTGTCTCCAGTGGGGCAAAAGGTGGTGACGATTCAAGCGATTTCAACCCCAACTTGTAACGTGATTCTGTCCGAGAGGGATTAAACATTCCGTAATCACTATCATAAAGATAAAGTTTATCAGAGTGATAAAGATTTTCACTGATCATTTCTGCTTTCCAAACATCCCGTACCATGATTGGACAGTTACACATGGTCTTTGGGTTTATATATTGTACAATTGAATCTCACAAAAACATGTCCAGGATTTTTCTCAATATGACATTATTTTCATGGCAGTTAAGCAGATTTTCTCCCAAAATTGTCATTATTGTAATGCATACAGATGTTTTACTTACATAATAAATATAAATATATATATATATATATATATATATATATATACACATAAATCTTGATTTATTCTCTTTATTTTCAGTGGTTATTCTACTCATAATCTTCTTAATTTAACAGTACTTTTTATTTGTTGTTTTATCATTTAAAAAAATTGAGGGAGGAACAAGTTTTGTTTTTTTAATTTAAATTTTTTTTTTTAATCTTTTTTTGTTTTTGTTATGATCTAAAACTTATTGATTGATAAATCAGAAACTTTTACTACCATGATGTATAAATTAATATCATGTATTTAAGTAAATATAAGCATAATATATATACTGTAAATAGTATATATATATTATTTACAGTATATATAAATACACACACATGCATATATCTATTTAACAAAATTATATTAGATTTATATATAAAATATTTATATTTATATATATATATATATATATATATATATATAGCAATATATAAATATATATAAATATATATAAATTAAATATAAATGTATATGTACACGTAAATATTTTTTAAATAAATACATGTATGTGTGTGTATTATAAATACATAATAAATATACACAGTACACACATATATTATGTAAACACAAACTTTTATTTTGGATGCGATAAATCACGATTAATCATTTGACAGCACTAATATATACTGTGTGTGTGTGTATATATATATATATATATATATATATATATTTCTTTTGAGTTTGGGGTGAGATGAGATCCCTGGCATATTCATGATTCTTTCATCTATATCCTTGTGTCTATGTCAATATAGTCACTGACTGTGCATGCCCATATACGACCAAAATGTTTGAACTCGTGCAGGACACACACATGGTATGGATGTGTGTGTGTGTGTGTGTGTGTATGAGCAACTATCTTGCACTATGTGCCAGTGTGATGGAACCTTATGGCGGTGTGTCAGTGTGTGACGTTGAGAGGTAATCCCGGTCTCTGTGACGTGGATCACCTCTTTCCTAGCTGCTTGTCAACAGATGGAAACTCGAGGATTAGCACTATAAGAGCGACGGCTGACAGAGTGAGGCAAGACAACCTCATCCAGCAGAAGAACAACTCAGAGAAAGAGACAGGGATATATGTGAACAAAACTGCATTGATTCCAGGCTCTTAAGAGGGGGAAAACAAATCAATCTTACTGAGTACAGAGACTGCGAAACATTTGAAGAAGTTTAAGCGCAGAACTCAAGGAAGATTCCAGACATTACTCTTGCTTTTTCCTTTTTGACTCAAATTTTTCTTTGGAGATCATCGGAATAGTTGAGACATGACTGTTATCAAGGTCAAACAGTGAGTATCTTTGAACATGTTGTTCTAGTTGTCTTGTTTGTTCAATAGTTGGTAAACTAATAGTTCTCTAATAGTTTTAATAACAACCAACCCTCAGTTATGGGGTGCAGAAAAGTAGTCTATTGTAAAATATTCTAGAAAAAACAAAGCAAAACAATAGGATATTGTCATTTATCAATGGTTATTGCCATTTGGTTATTATTTTTTTTCTTTCAAGTTTAACATAAGAACAACTTTACATTAGTTGCTTTTATTGGTTGTTTTATGCCAACAGTAGATTTTGTTTGTTCAAAATCTCACTATTGGTTAAGATCTGTAGTTTTACTCATATGTTCTGTAATGTTGAGATGGAAATGGAAATGTTTGACCAAGCACAACACTGGCAATCTAAATATCTCCACATATGGGCAACAGGTTGTCAGGTCTGCTGATTCAGTGCCAGTTTAGTTTGACAGAAGGTGTGACCTGGTTTACATACTGCAGCATGACTCGGCATGTCTGCGGGTCAGGATGGGGGTGATACGCAAGCAGGTGTAGCTGTGACAACAACATGGTTATTTCTGTTCGGGTCCAGATTATGATTATCGATAAGACCGTTGTGGTGCGTGTCTGTGTTTCTGATTGGTGAGTGGTTGCTTACGTAGTGGAAGCATGTGTCATGTCTTATTTCTTTTGTTATGTCTTTATAGAGTCCCCACCGTCCCAGTGAAGAACTTAAATGGATCCAGTCCTGTCCATCCAGCTTTGGCAGGTGAGAAACAATATGCAAATAAGTTATAAATAGTGACTTATGAGGATTAAATATAGTAACATATTTGGGATCATTTTGCAACTAAAGACAATCAACCTAAAAATAGATGGATATAAAACAGATGGAATTCTCTTTGGTTAGGTATCACTGGGATTCTAATGAGCGCCGCTGGACTCCCAGTCTGCTTGACCCGCCCACCCAAACTTGTGCTCCACCCCCCACCTGTCAGCAAAAGTGACATTAAACCTGTGCCAGGCCTCGGCCACTGCTGCCGGAAAACCACAAAGAAGCAGGCCCGCAAAGGTAAGGTTATGTCAATTGTGATATATATATATATACACTACCAGTCAAAAGTTTGGACACAGTAAGATTTTTAATGTTTTTAAAAGAAGTTTCGTCTGCTCACCAAGGCTGCATTTATTTAATTAAAAATACAGTAAAAACAGTAATATTGTGAAATATTATTACAATTTAAAATAACTGTTTTCTGTTTGAATATATTTTATAAAGTAATTTATTCCTGTGATCAAAGCTGAATTTTCAGCATCATTACTCCAGTCTTCAGTGTCACATGATCCTTCAGAAATCATTCTAATATGCTGATTTGCTGCTCAAGAAACATTTCTGATTATTATCAATGTTGAAAACAGTTGTGTACTTTTTTTTTCAGGATTCCTTGATGAATAGAAAGTTCAAAAGAACAGCATTTATCTGAAATACAAAGCTTTTGTAACATTATACACTACCTTTCAAAAGTTTGGGGTCAGTAAGAACTTTTTCTTTTTATTTGTTTGAAAAGAAATTAAATAAATTAATACTTTTATTCAGCAAGGATGCATTAAATCTATCAAAAGTGACAGTAAAGACATTTATAATGTTACAAAAGATTATATTTCAAATAAATGCTGTTCTTTTGAACTTTCTATTCATCAAAGAATCCTGAAAAAAAAAAAATATTGTACACAATAAATGTTTCTTGAGCAGCAGATCAGCATATTAGAATGATTTCTGAAGGATCATGTGACACTGAAGACTGGAGAAATGATGCTGAAAATTCAGCTTTGATCACAGGAATAAATTACTTTATAAAATATATTCAAACAGAAAACAGTTATTTTAAATTGTAATAATATTTCACAATATGACTGTTTTTACTGTATTTTTAATTAAATAAATGCAGCCTTGGTGAGCAGACGAAACTTCTTTTAAAAACATTAAAAATCTTACTGTGTCCAAACTTTTGACTGGTAGTGTATATATAATGTATAATAAAATATTTATATAATATTTTAAAAAAATAATTATTACAAATTTAATTATTAAAAATTAATAATTATTCCAAACTTTTGACCAGTAATCTGTGTATATGGGTCATTGACGAATAAGGTTTTTAAAAGTGTAAAATAACATAATGGAGATATAATTAATTTTGAAGTTTTATTAAGTGTTAACAATGAGATTATGTGGTTTTTATAATCAATTAACACTACTTTTGCATTTTTTACAAGATGGACAAAATTTGTCACCAAAAAAGTCATTCGGTTTAACCAAAATTTCGGTTTTACCGAATGACACTTTTTGTTATACCGAATGATGATATTTTCAAACAATGCTAACAGGCTGATATCCAGCTAGCTAGCAAAAGGACAATCAAACATTTTATATTTAGTACAAGTTTTTAAAATATTACATTTTCCATGTTTTATAGAGGTTGTACCGAATTACCTGATGTTTCAGGACGTGTATGAGCAAGTGAAAACATGAATTTTTCAAATAATTAAGAGAGAGTTAGTTACTTTACTTCATGACCATGTGGTCCTTTGCAGGTGTCTGAATGATGTCACATCCTGTCACATGATACTGACCATGACTTGATCCAAAATGGTCCCTTTATATTGGTTACTCCAAATAACATCAATGAAATTCATTTTTCCAGACATTCCTTCTCATAACAAAGCAACGACTTCTACACATAATTTCAATTCCATTTTGCACTATGTTGATATATCATGCTATAAAATCATGCCAGAATAAAAAATATATACATTTATTACATTTTAAGATACTTTAATCACAAATGAAATGGCTGTATTGGCCTTTGGACGGTTAAACCGAACAACCTTTTGACACTTCAAAATCTTTAAAATACCTTTATATGTAGGAAAATTTAATTAAAACCTGTGGGATTCAATAAAACAGATCTGGTTGTACTACCTTACATACTTTGGATGTCATATCTTTTGGACAAAAAAAATGACCCGTCACATCATTGACCCATATATAAACAATATATAATACATAATAATAAAATATGTGACAGATTATTTCCTAAATCTTTATTTGTTTTAGCTAATTTTTTCTTTCATTTGAGCAGGTAGAACTTCAGAAGAGGTTGTTAGAAGATATCTCCAGAAAGTCCGCAACCCACCCGAGGAGGTGAACATACATGATTGATATTTTTAAAATATTTTTAATTATAATTAAAATATAACAATTATAAATATTTTAATTAAAAATAAATATATCTTTCATTAGATTAACTAAACTCAATTAAACTAATTGTTTTCTTTGTCTCTATCAATTCGAATCTTTCTTAGGATTGCACTATCTGTATGGAGTCTCTCTGTGGCCCATCTGGCTATAAAGGCCCAGGTGTCGGCGGCATTTCTCGGGCAGAGTCGGTCGGTCGTCTGTCTCAGTGTGGACATCAGTACCACCTGCAGTGCCTGGTGGCCATGTACAACAACGGCAACAAAGACGGCAGCCTTCAGTGTCCCACCTGCAAGACCATCTACGGTGTTAAAACCGGCAACCAGCCACCAGGCAAGATGGAATACCATGTCATTCCTCACTCCCTTCCTGGACACCCTGACTGCAAAACCATCCGGATTATCTACAACATACCCCCTGGCATTCAGGTAAGAGTCATTCAACTAAAATAGAGCTTGTTAAAAACCACCGCATTGTCCAGAGCATCCATTCATATTGGCGTGTGCCACCTACATCGTATATTGCACTGCTGCAGTGTTATATAACTGCATGCATATGTTATATAACTACAATGTAGGTCTAAACGGCTCTGTTTATGATTGTTTTAGGGTCCAGAGCATCCCAACCCTGGGAAGCCCTTCACAGCTCGTGGATTTCCAAGACACTGCTACCTCCCTGACAGTGAGAAAGGCCGTCTGGTGAGTGTCCAGACGTTCACAAACACAGTCTCATTCATCTTCCTACTGCTCTTATTAAAGAGAACCTATTATGCTTTTTTTACATTTTCAACTGTTTTTTTTAGTGTGTATTGTTGCTGTTTGAGTATGAAAAAGGTCTGCAAAGTCACTCCAAAGGGAGTTCTTCTCTATATCACTGCGCATTGTTTCTGAACTCCCTGAAATGCCTCCATTCAAGTCTTGAGTTTTCTTCCAGGAACAAACACGTCACAGTATTCCTCATTTAAATAATTCCCGCCCAAGACATATGCAAAATAAAGGGGCGAGAGTTGAGTTAGTAGTAGTGTGTTGAAACTCACAGTTATGGTAAGGGGCGTGTCTGAAACACATTCAAAGCAGTTGACCAATCACAACACACTGGTTCAGCCGACCAATCAGAGCACATTGTGCTTTTTGGAAGGCGGAGCTTCATAGAGACCGGAACTAAATAGAGCGATATTAACAGACTGGGAAGAGAGGTGCTGCAACAAATATGTGAAAAAAAAGTTGTTTTTTGAACAATTAAGCATGAAAACCTATTAGTAAACCCCAAAAATAAAATCAAGAAGGGCATAATAGGTCCTCTTTAATGTACATTTTCCATTTTTTTTAGCTTTTATTCTAAACAATCCCTGCTCTAATAGGTGTTGAAGCTGCTGCTGGTTGCTTGGGACCGCCGGCTCATCTTCTCGGTGGGCACATCCAGCACTACAGGCGAGACGGATACGGTCATTTGGAACGAGGTGCATCACAAGACCGAGTTCGGCTCCAACCTGACCGGTCACGGTTACCCAGACTCCGGCCACCTTGACAATGTCCTGGAGGAGCTGAGGGCGCAAGGCATCACTGAGGAAGAGTGTCTGAGGGACTGAAAATTCAAGTCGGATGACAAAGACTGGATGTTTTTTTGTGTTAGTGTTGCCAAATCTGAATTCAATTCCCAGCTCTTGTTTCTCAGAATGCCTGAGACACTTTCGAAATCAAAAAAACAAAACAATGAAGGGACTCTGAAAGGTTTGTAAGTCATCATCGCTCATTTTTTTCAGTGATATTAGCCCTCCTAGTGCTAAAGAAATTGTACAAGCCTGTTAGAAGTGGAACGGCCAGCTGCAAGAACTGTAATCAACAAACAACATTGCACTGTGCGCGCTATTGTGGTGGAGCCGTTATCTTTTTGAAAATTCGAAGGACCCGTTAACGTCCTCCCCACAAAAACTAGATTTGTACAGTGCAATTTTGTCGCTAGTGGGCTGCAGACATAGATGCCGGTGTCTGCTCAACCATTTAATGTATTGTAGTTCTGTGAAGGATACGCAAAACAAAGGTACTTCTGTGCATGTAGTTGTATCATTCGGCACAGAGGCGATTACATCCTTGGTGTAACCGAGGCCGCCACTTGTTGCCAACTTTGAAGCTCCAGTTGCAGTTTTAGATGCCGGAACATGAATGTTTACTGCCCCATAGTGGCACTTGTTAACATATACATTCCAGTAATAACCATGGTATTTATTTGACAACATAGTTTTCGAGATGTTTGCAGTATTTACATTAACCACTTATATTTGTACTTATTTTATTGTATCTTACATTATTTTATATTGTCGAAACCTGTATTGTCATTCATTTCGGGATGGGAACCAATCTCTTTCCAGACACAGAGAGAGAGAGAGAGAGACATTCAACTGAAACTGCTTCGTTAATCAGTATTAAAGAAACGTTGAGACTGGCGGCCAATGGACGGACAACACACAAATTTAATGAAAAATATTAACTCATTTCTTTGTGATTGGATTTGCTGTCGGAGAACGAAGAATTACGAACAGGGCCTGTGCGAAACTGAGCCAAGCTCAATTATGGTGTTTTATTGTGACATCATCAATTTAGGAACCAATAAGGTTTAGATTCTCTAAAGATGAAGGTGTTGGCCTTTTAAATGGTTACAAAAAGCAACTAAGCTACCCTGTTAAGTCTGTTGAAGTTCTATCCTGTGGACAAACTGTCTCCGGTTGCCTTTCTGGTCAGTACTCTGTAGGTCTATGGTGGACCTGTTTACAAAGCTGTTGACGAAACGTCTGCATGTATGTACATGCAAATGTGTAAGCTTACATTTATAGTTGATGTGCTGTATGTATGTGTTTTATGTACACAATTCTTTCCCCCTGCATCCAAAAGCATGTTGTGGAAGTAAATGAGTATTTCTTTTTCTTGTATCATTTTTTTTTTTTTTTTATAATATACTTTAACTTTCTTCTTATAAGCTATTAGGTTTTTTCCACTGTGAATTTTCTTTTTATTTCTTTTATTGCACTTGTATGATTTGATTTATTGTCCAGCCAAGTTCCTCATGATAGTTGCTATAGAGAGAACAGTGAAAATGGCATCTCTGCCAGGACGAAAACTGTGAAGACAGAGAATGGAGCTAGGAGAACTAATGTTGCTGTATAATATAAAATGTACAAAACAACTCTTGCATATTAAATAGCTGCTGGAATACTGAATAAATATTAAAGGTACTCAAGAAAAGCAAATGCTGGTTTGGGTTGTCTGGCTGCAGTTTTTTATTTTTGTCCTCAACAAAAATGTGCCCCTTTTTGCATGGTTTACCAATCAGTCAGGCACTAAATATCATACTCACCAGGGGGCGATGTTTAACAAAAGGTTTTATAAACCAAAATCAAAAGAAGTCATGATCCACACTCATGGTTGTGTAATACATTGTGGCTAATGACCAATCCAGTACCAATAAATGTAACTCGATTTAATTTGCACAATATAAATATTAAACAATTATTTTGCATAATTCTTGAAATGTCCAAAAAACATGCAATATTATTACTTGACAAAGCTATTGGTAGACAGCCATTTTACTCCAGTTTTCTCAATATAAGCTCTAGACGGAACCCATTAATATGGCAAAAGGGCTCTCTCTCTCTGAATTAAAATTTAACATCACAGAAAATTAACAGACCATCTGGTCCCCCTTAAGACCAGGGCATTTCCTCTAGAGGCAGTTGATCCACCCTGTTAATTAATGCTCTTTATGTTCTCTGTTACATAATCCTGGATCAGTATCAGAACAAATTCAAAGAGAAAGAAATACATGTCTATCTATCTATCTGTCTGTCTGTCGTTCTATCGTCTATCTATCTATCTATCTATCTATCTATCTATCTATCTCTTTTGTTCTGTTTATGTATCTTTCTGTCCATCTATCTATCTATCTCTTTTGTTCTGTTTATCTATGCATCTATCTATCTATATCTGTCTGTCTGTCTGTGTCGTTTTATCTATCTATCTATCTATCTATCTATATCTCTTTTGTTCTGTTTATCTATGTATCTGTCTGTCCATCTATCTATCTATCTCTTTTGTTCTGTTTATCTATGCATCTATCTATCTATCTATCTATCTATCTATCTATCTATCTATCTATCTATCTATCTATCTATCTATATCTGTCTGTCTGTTGTTTTATCTATCTATCTATCTATCTCTTTTGTTCTGTTTATCTATGTATCTGTCTGTCCATCTATCTATCTATCTATCTATCTATCTATCTCTTTTGTTCTGTTTATCTATGCATCTATATCTATATCTCTGTCTGTGTCGTTTTATCTATCTATCTATCTCTTTTGTTCTGTTTATCTATGTATCTGTCTGTCCATCTATCTATCTATCTATTTTTTGTTTTGTTCTTTCTATCCATCCATCCATCCATCCATCATCTTTTGTTCTGTTCTATCTATCTATCTATCTATCTATATCTGTCTGTCTGTCGTTTTATCTATCTATCTCTTTTGTTCTGTTTATCTATGTATCTGTCTGTCCATCTATCTATCTATCTATCTATCTATCTATCTATCTATCTATCTATCTCTTTTGTTCTGTTCTATCTATCTATTTATATCTGTCTGTCTGTCTTTTTATCTATCTATCTATCTATCTATCTATCTCTTTTGTTCTGTTTATCTATGTATCTGTCTGTCCATCTATCTATCATCTTTTGTTCTGTTCTATCTATCTATTTATATTTTGTTCTGTTCTATCTCTGTCTGTCTGTCTCTCTATCTGTGGTTTGATATAAATCTGACTCCAGCAGCATATATACAACTGTTCAAATATATCAACATTATATCGTCCACTCTGCTTTTAGTTACTTGTACAGTAGAGTACATAATCTGTGCTCATCTTGGTCAGGAATGTCTCCAAACGTCTCCTAACAGAGTGAAGTTGAATGTGAAGGTGATGTGTCTAGACAGATGGGCGAAGCACATAATGCGGTTAACACTTAAAAAAGCCATAAAAAAAGCCCATGCACCATGTGTCATCTCAGCTGGTAATCTGTCAAAGAGAGCACAAGATAACCCCACATCCCCATCCCCCCCCAAAGCACTACCCCCAATGTCCTGTCCGAGACCCCTTGTAGTTTGTGATAGAAGATGTAATCTGAAACACTCAGTGGGGTCGGAGAGGATGAAGTGTTTGAGGGCAAATGTACTGTGTCAAAAAGGGCACGGGGCCAGAGGGGTAATTACTTTAACCTAAACTAGTTTCATGCAGTAACAAGCATGCGATATTTATGTGTGTGCTTCCAAAACCTTTTTAGAGCCCTGCAATTGAGTTTAAAGCCTAATCAGTCTGATCGCTTGCTTTCATGTCTGACACCTGAACAACATAATTTTTGTTCTAATACATCTATTACCCTGTAGTTTTAAAGGCATTATATTAGGTGCAAATGCACTTTCTCTGCAACATTAGTCTGGCACCTTCTCTATTAAAAGCTTTTAAGCTCATAAACGCTCAGACTAAGTGGTACAGATAGAGAACGGTTGCCTAGGCAACAGCACACTCTGCCGCTTTTAGTCCCCAGAGGAGTCGTATTTCACATGCAGATTTTCTGCCTGCCCGACCCACTTTGTTGGCTTTCAGCTAAAAGCTTTTTGCTGCAGACTGACAGAGACAAAATAGTAGAGGAGAAGGGGAAGGGTTTGGCTAGAAGAGGAGGGCCTTAGCAGGCTGTTGCCAGGGTAACTTGACATCATGCTGACGAACTTCCCTCTTTAAAAGCTTTTAAAGCGATTGCTCCAGCCCTCGAGGTTCCATTTTGAGGCCTCTTAACTAAGCATGGGGGGAAGGGCAGCAGAGGCCTGTCTCTAGCACACACAAGCACATGCTTGAGAAAGCAAAGTAAGGCATGGAAAACAGACTGCACTGAGAAAGAACCAAGCTTAAATCATAAACCCGAACGAAAGATACCTAATCTGTTCATAAAATGGCCTCCGAGGACCTCTGCTTTAGTTACACTGTGCCGGGCTCGAACGAGAAGCACAGGAGGGCTCGTAACTGGACGGATTCTGAGATGAAAGCTCTTGTGTACATTTGGGAAGAGTATGTGACAGAGCTAAAGAAGGCTAAGCGCAATGCTAAGATCTACGAGACAATGGCTAAGCAACTTTACGAATTAACTGGGGAACAGCGACACAGGGAGGAGATTAAGATGAAGATCACCAACATGACTTTCCAATTCAGGCAAGTAACACTATCTGTCTGTCTGTCTGTCCATTTGAAGGCCAAAGACTTTAAAATAATAATTTTCAATAATCTATTTAACGCTACACAAGTGTACTCTTACAACTTAGTAAGCTGTAGACATTAAATAATTAACCATAAGATAAATGTCTAGGTAAACTTCTCCACTTTGCTCAGTCTACACTAGTCTTTCAACTAGCATGGTTGCACGCGTTCGACGCATGCGCACTACCTTCACGCGTTCAATCACTCAAGTCTGCGCGGACGAAAAAAAATCAGGCTACAAGCGGACAGAAGAGGACTGCTCTAATGACGAAAAATACGTCACGCAGAGAGCCTGCCACAAATAAAGTATACAGTAGTTTTGGTTTTAGAAACCTAGTATTGGGAAAGCATTTAGAGGACAGCAATAGCAGACAAAACCAAAACAGCGCACCAGTTTGACCATGTCACGATCTACATTTTGAATTCAAATAGCAACAAAGAACGCATATAGAACCAAACACTCATCTAGTCCAGAAAACCGAGACAACTAAAAAACAACGTGAATCAAACCAAAATCATTTTGTCACATAACATCACAATAAGTAGTGTTTTGCGTGCAGTTGTGCACTGACAGATATTTGGTCAAAATATACAATATTTTGTATACACGAGTACATAATATCCAAAAAAGTGACAGTGATATTATACACATATTTCCTTTGTGTGGTTTATGCTGCAGGCTGCATTAGACTAGAGAGATGTAATATATGAAGCTGTTAAATTATATTTTATTCAGTTTATTTAGAGTTAGGAATATTAATGACTTTTGACTGCTGTGTGAGCTTCATTACTGGACATTTTATAGATTTCAACTATCCTCCTGAGACCCAGAAAAAAAGTTTTTTGAATTTAGTATTTTTTCACGTCATTATATTTTTTAGAGCATAAGAAAAAAATGGAAAAATAACATTTTTGAAAAATTATATTTTATTCATATGTTATGCTATGTTCTCTGTAGTGGACACCAGGACTAAGTTGTTTAAAAAATAAAATGACATGAAATGACATGACATTTATATGCAAAAACAATGGGATTTTTTTTTTTTTTTTATCACCATTCAATTTTTAAGCTTCAGGATTGTTTTTAACCAAACTTTGTAAAAAAGATGATTCTCGACTATGTTATGAAAGATATAATGGAATTAATTGATATACCATTTTACTTTATGCAATATGTGGGTAAAATGGCCATACATGGGTTTTCCCATTCAATACAATGTATCTATACACTGTATCTAATTTGCATATTAATGTGTTCTTGGAGCAACATGCAATGAAAAAAGAAGTGTAATAATGGGAGTAATAATTGGCAACATTTTCATTATAATATCTAATAATTAATAGGAATATTTATATATAAGTTCTTTCCCTATTCACTTGTTGTATCTCCTAAAATGCCTGATAAACATGATTTAAGTCCTGGTGTCCTCTACAGAGGTCATGTATGAAATCAATGTCCTGTTTCGTAACAGAAAGTCATTTTGTCACATTGTCACAAGTCACATTGATTTGACACCCCATAACATTTTTCTGAGATGTTGATTTATAACAAACAATTTGAAAATTAATCTGATTTAAATGATAATTACAAAATATTATCATATTTCCATAAGAGTGCTAATTTTCATTTTCATATTTAAAGACCAAGAAGTTGTTGTTGTCATGGTGAAACCTCTATAAATTTGGTATCTCTGCAAAGCCCTGAATATGCTCTTTATGGGACATCCAGACTTAAAACTGTGACATGTATGATGTCAGAGAAAATCACTAAAATATAATGTCCACTACAGAGGACAGAAGTCTATTCCTGGGTTCCAGGAGGCTATTGTAGTACACTAAACAACTATGGGTACACGTTTAAAACTGCAGAATACAGCTTTTAAAATGGTTACGTTTAACCAATAGCCTTTCAAATGTCTTGACTTATCACAGTAAATACAACAAGAATAATTATCTTGGCCTTATCCAAACATACAAGTTTAGTCCAGAACAGTGTAGTAATAACTGACTTCTACCATTTCTGATTCATTCTCTTAAGCAAATATACTTCTTAAGCTAATATAAAGTAGCTTAAAGTCACCATGAAACCAAAATAGACAATTTTTTATTTTTTTTATTGCACTATTTATTATAATTATTATAACATCTTTTCTCTTCTCTGATGGTGTGCTTACTAGTGCAAGGCCAGGACAACCTGCCATTTACATTTGATCAAAGCAATAGAAAACCACAACCAATGATCAAATAAATTCCAGAAGGACAAAATCAAGTTCCGTCATACATTTTTTTCTTGTTCAAGAAACTGTTTCACTCGGATATCATAACTTCTGTTTTATGCCGACTTTAAGTACTCTGTGCAAAAACTTGTTTAACAGCATCCTTTTCAAACAGGAAGCTGAAGTACACAGCAAATGGTGGGAATGCTATACCTGATTGGCCGTATTACAAATCTATTGAGAGGATCTTGTCAAAGGTACCAGAGCAAGCCCATATGAGCCCACCGAACCTCTCGACGTCTGGCCCCTCCACCTCTCAACTTGAGTCTTCTGTGCCCCAGTCAGCTCCGCCAAGTGGGTTTCTACCTGAGTACACTGGTTCCTCAGAGGAAAGAGACATCAACGATGAGGATGAAGGCCTAACAGAGAACTCGGGAAGTTCTTTTGAAACAAGGTAACGTTTGATCAGATCACAGATCCATTTCAGAATCATAATCATGGAACTATAACTGCATGGCTGTCCATCTGCAGGTCACAACCACGTAAGAGGCGGAGGCTGTCACATGTGTCACTACGCCGAAAGAAGCTGCGTATCCTGGATGCAATGCTGCAGGAGCAACGCAGGGTAAGCCATGCCGTTGAGGAGGCATGTCACGAAGTTCGCCGTGTTATGCATCAGCAAAACTTCCTGCAGGTGCAGAGCCTCCAGCTTCAGGAGCGAATGATGAACCTCTTGGAGAAGATGATTCCTGCTCAGCCTGCTCCTTCTTGGCCCAACCCACCAGCCTCAAAGAGTTTAGGAACACCCACGCCTGAGTGACAGGACCTCAGATACGGGACCTTTTTTTGTCTTTGCAGAGGAAGCGTTGCTATGCTAAGTGTAAAAGCTATAACCAACTAGTTAGCAGTATATTTTAGACCTGTTGAAGCACTGTTAAGTCTTCTACAATGAATATGTTATTTAAAAATGTTGACAGATGTAACCTACACAAGCAACTGATAGTTTATCCACATCTTGTTCAAACTATCTGACTCAAAATGTATTTCTTCATGCCTCAAAAGTTTAAAGTTGATTGTTATGTGACAAAATGTGTTGTTTATGAAATCTGGTTCATTTGATTTCTAAATTTCTGTGTTAGTTGCTGAGAGTCTCAGATTTCAGGCGCCATTGCTACACAACATGCATGTTCGTGTGACTCTATTAGCGCTGTGTCGCCCAGAATAAGCACACCAATGGCCAAGGTCAGGATTTTCTGTAAATAATACATTACAGTTCATATCGTATACCCCAGAACACTTGGAATATACAAGACATGTGGCAATGGACCATTCTGTGATACTTTTGTCTTTTTTAAAAAAGCTTGATGCTGGTCGCTATTCACACATATGGACGAGCGCGAGTGGGACATTTTTTAAAAATTCTCCTTTTGTGGTCCATAAAAGAAAGAAGGGCATATAGCATTAGAACAACACCAGGGTGAGTAAATGATGACTTAATTTTCATTTTAGAGTGAACTATCCCTTTAAGGCATTCTATAAGAGAACACAGTGTTCAAGTAAACTTCAAAAGGACAGAAGTTCAGCCAGACAGACATACCCAGCGTCTCATTCAGCTTCCTAGGTCATGAATCAGTATATCATGTAAATGACTGTGCTTAGCTATAAGTGTTAGCTATAATTACAATGAGTCTGTATTAATTTTATAGTATAATTTATGTTGTTTTACTACTAGCTGTTATTTCATAATAAGATTTGAAAGCAATATAAGCTCATCTTACAAACATTTCATACATAAAACATAACATAATTTACTTCAAAAGATTGTTTTAGTCAATGACATCCAAGCTTGTTTCTTCGCGGGAGGCGTAACTTGTAGTAGGCGTAATTTGCAGGGGTGTGGTTTGTAGTACTGTGGAACGCAGACAGAAATCTCCAAATGGTTGGTGGAAGTTTAGTTATTACCATTACAGATCAATGTTACCAGTACACTTTTACAACTTAGCACAGTTTAGCAAAATGTAACATCATGATAGTAAATGTTACAGAATTCATTTGTTTTGGTAGCAGTTTATATGCTTATGTGTCAACAACATAAAACTCATATAGCTTAGATCAGTTAAAATATACAAAAAATAAAAAAAATGCAATTCTCATAAAATTACCTAAATACAAATCTTTTATGAATTTTTGTGTGATGTCAGAAATGTCTAAGTGGTCCAACCATTCTAAGATTGTGAAATTCTCATTAAAAAGCTGAAATTCTTGAAAAAAAAGAAAAAAAAGAATAAAAGTTGGCATAAGTAGTTTGGAATAATCTTTCATCATATATATATATATATACACAATACCAGTCAAAAGTTTGGACATGTAAGATTTTTAATGTTTTTAAAAGAAGTTTCATCTGCTCACCAAGGCTGCATTTATTTAATTAAAAATACAGTAAAAACAGTAATATTGTGAAATATTATTACAATTTAAAATAACTGTTTTCTGTTTGAATATATTTTATAAAGTAATTTATTCCTGTGATCAAATCTGAATTTTCAGCATCATTACTCCAGTCTTCAGTGTCACATGATCCTTCAGAAATCATCCTAATATGCTGATCTGCTGCTCAAGAGACATTTATTATGTACAATTGTACAAAATATTTGTGTACAATATTTTTTTTTTCAGGATTCTTTGATGAATAGAAAGTTCAAAAGAACAGCATTTATTTGAAATATAATTTTTTGTAAAATTATAATGTCTTTACTGTCACTTTTGATCGATTTAATGCATCCTTGCTAAATAAAAGTATTAATTTCTTTTTAAAAAAATAAATAAATAAAAATTCTTACTGACCCCAAACTTTTGAACGATAGTGTATAATGTTACAAAAGCTTTGTATTTCAGATAAATGCTGTTCTTTTGAACTTTATATTCATCAAGGAATCCTGAAAAAAAGTACACAACTGTTTTCAACATTGATAATAATCATAAATGTTTCTTGAACAGCAAATCAGCATATTAGAATGATTTCTGAAGGATCATGTGACACTGAAGACTGGAGTAATGATGCTGAAAATTCAGCTTTGATCACAGGAATAAATTACTTTATAAAATATATTCAAACAGAAAATAGTTATTTTAAATTGTAATAACATTTCACAATATTACTGTTTTTACTGTATTTTTAATTAAATAAATGCAGCCTTGGTGAGCAGAAGAGACTTCTTTTAAAAACATAAAAAATCTTACCATGTCCAAACTTTTGACTGCTAGTGTATATATATATATACATATTAAAGGTGAATCAATATTTATCTGACAAATTAAAGTCTGAGCTCAGAATAGCATACCATACTACTCTTACTATGTCAATATCTTTACTTGGAAAAAAGAGTACATTTTTTATCACCTTGGACATCCTTGTTTGTCACTTAACCCACTCCTATGTGTCCAGATAGACAGAACCCATAGACTGATAGAACCTGACTGGCACCCAAACATTATAATGGTTAATGCACCACCACATGCTCTTTAATTCTTCTTGATGTGAGTACAAGATAGATAATCCTTTCTGCATGTATGCAAACGGAGTACAAATATGAATTTCAACACCTCTCTATTCTTCTTCGTCTGTGATGAATTGATCTGTCAGTTGTCAGGCGTTCATGAAAGGTCCCTGTTGATAAGTGGAAAGGCGTTAGTGCTCAGTGACCTGGGTGTGGTACCATACCCATGAATAGAAACCAACATTTTAAAAAATTCACTGCTTCTAAAACCTTTTATTTTACGCGTCTATATCTCAAATGACTGTATATCAGGAAGATTACACCGCCTGAATGCAACTTTGAGATCGCTGTTTGTAATCTTGTTATAGTTTACATGAAATACTGCTGTTTTTAACACTTAATATGCCAATTCATGCTATTGAATACACGTACGTTAATTCCTACCGTCAAAATAATCGCATTAAGTGCACTCAGTCACAAGCACCAGTGTATATTAACTAGAAGATAACAAAAACTACACTGAGCAAAACCTGCATGATTTTTCCAACTGCCAATGAGAGCGCCGTATATATTTGAATATTGAACATGATTGACACGCCTGTTGACCAATGAGAGGGCTGATATCAGTTTGCAAACGTTACGGTGCCATAGCGACAAGAGAATGACGCTTTGTATTCCCAACAATAGTGAATGGCAGTGGTTTAAGTCCGTCGCGCGAACGGAGTTCGGAAATAAACGAAGAAAAACTTTGGAATTAAAAAAAGGTAAGCGCCAGTCAGTGTATACGTTTGTTGTTAATAGATATGTGAAAGTTAAGTAAAAAAAAGTGCTCTTGGAACGCAAGTTTGTTTACATGTAACATATCGGAGTGAATGAAAAGTGTTTGGCATGTTACATCTGAGAGCTGTTTAGACACATTTGCATCTGTCTTTTCTTTTATCAAAGGGTCATTCACGTTTACCATTATCATTTTGTAATATATTTGAAAACATACATATAAGTCATAATTTTAATAACATTTAAGAGAATTTTTTAGTTCACTGATGTAGTTCTGCATTGTGACATATACATTTTTAAAAATACGAAATTCAATTTGTACATTTATAAAATATTATGTTAAATATTAAATATATATTTATATAATACTACATATTTAAAAAAATATATATTATAAATGAAAAACATATAGGTACGCATTATACATGCAGTCTCAATTTATGAGTTGATAAATCAAAATCAAAATGGAACAGTTAAAGGGTTAGTTCACCCAAAAATGAAAATAATGTCATTTATTACTCACCTTCATGCCGTTCCACACCCGTAAGACCTTCGTTAATCTTCGGAACACAAATGAAGAAATTTTTGTTGAAATCCGATGGCTCAGTGAGGCCTCCATAGCCAGCAATGACATTTCCTCTCTCAAGATCCATTAATATACTAAAAACATATTTAAATCAGTTCATGTGAGTACAGTGGTTCAGTATTAATATTATAAAGCGACGAGAATATTTTTGGTGCGTGTGTCAAACCGCCAAACTGCTGAAATCACGTGACTTTGGCGCTCCCAACCGCTGATTCGACACGCTGATTCATAACGCTCCGAAGCTTCCTGAAGCAGTGTTTTGAAATCGGCCATCACTATATAAGTCGTTATTTTGTTTTTTTGGTGCACCAAAAATATTCTCGTCGCTTTATAATATTAATATTGAACCACTGTACTCACATGAACTGATTTAAATATGTTTTTAGTACCTTTATGGATCTTGAGAGAGGAAATGTCATTGCTCCCTATGCAGGCCTCACGGAGCCATTGGATTTCAACAAAAATATCTCAATTTGTGTTCCGAAGATTAACGAAGGTCTTACGGGTGTGAAACGGCATGAGGGTGAGTAATAAATGACATTATTTTCATTTTTGGGTGAACTAACGCTTTAATTGTCTCGTAGATAATTGTTTAAAATAATTTATTATATATTATTCATTTTATATGGTATGACAGAATGATCAAAGGTTTTTCAACTTTTAACCGTTTACAGTTTACTCCAAATAATAGAAATACAAGGAGACAGATGTGGTGTTAAAAATAGTCTACCTCTAGGGTGTCTCTGCTGTATTCTCGTTGTACATATTGTTGTACAGTACATGCATATTGTGTTTCTACTCTTCATTGACAAGTCTCATATATGTTCTAACCTTAGTCACTTTACTCCCCTCAGGTCTGACCCTTAGCAGTGCAGCAAGATGATTTTTCATGGTTGGAATTGTATCTGAATGAAACTGCATTACTGTACAAAGTACTAATATTGTGAATTCCAGCACCGAAATGAGAGTTCTGAAGCCAGCTGAGTCAACAATGAGACATTTGGACCGTCCCGCCAGCCCGGCGGTTCGCAGGGTGGAAATGGAGCGTGGCAGAGCTGGCTACGGATTTACCATTGCCGGTCAAGCACCTTGTATTCTGCAAGGAATAATAAAAGGGAGTCCGGCATACAGTGTCGGACTGCGGCCTGGGGACCACGTCTTGCGTGTGAATGATATAGATGTGTCTGAGGCATCACATGAAGTTGTGGTCAAGCTAATCGGCACGTCGTCACGGTCACTGTGTTTGCTGGTCACATCTGTTGACAGGCCGCCCATGGCCTCCTGCTCCAGCGACGAGGAGCTGGGTTGTCAGAGTAAGAGTAAACTGCCATGGCTCAATCCTGGAAAAAAGGACCCCTTCCCTGCTAAACTCAACAGCATGGAGCCAATGCTTCAGTCGGTTGGAAGTTTTGATACTGTCTTTGAGATTTCCGATCAGGGGACCATGACCGGCAATCAAGAGAAGCAGAAAAAACAAAGACCTTTATCTGAACCAGATATGTCTTATTGGTTGCAGCAGCGTAGTAGATCCAAAAGCCACACTGGTAGTCTCTCACATTGTGACACATCTCGAGTCGTGAGTGAGGATTCTGTGTTTTCAGACCTTCAGAGTCAGAATGACTTTGTATCTGATTCCAGCATCCTAAATGTTGCAATGATTGTGGGATACATCAACTCCATGGAATTGGAGCTAGTAACGTCACAATCTGAGGAGGAGGCATTGCAAGCCATTCGTGAATGCATCAGTCAGATCGGCATTAAGCAGAAAACCCATTCATTGGTCATGATGAGGGTCAAATGCAACTGCATTCAGCTTTGTGATGACCGAGACATCGTCCTGGCATCTTACCCAGTGGAGAACCTGGCGCTTTGCGTCATTTGCACGGAGGACAGCAGGTTTTTTGGCCTTGTCTCGGTCGATTCGACCAAAAATATTGATGTTGGGACACAGACAAGCACCCTTAAGACATTATGCCATGTCTTTTTCATAGATCCAGAGCTTTATGACCACAAGGAGCACCAAAGTATCATGAGGCACTTTGGGATTCCCTGCACTCCTGATCCAGACACTCAAGGCTGTTTGGATTTTCCTCAAACTCCGCACTCGATTTCACACTTCGTGTCCGTCCTCTATACTGACATGGGAGACTATATTGAAAAACTAAGACTGAAACTCGACAGCGAAAATCCTGACGAAGGACAACAAAATGCACGAAACAGCGGCAGTGGCAGCGACAGCGGGATCGGAAATGCTTCGCCAGAGGATAGAGACAGTCTCATTGGCCAGTGGAGTTTCACATCTCCAAACATTCCCAATCCACCACCGTATTATTCCCAGCATAGGATCAGCGCACTCCTCAAACCAGAGTGCAGATGCCTTTTATCTGAACCGCTAACAGGAGCTGCTCAACCTGCGACTCAGTCAGGTGTCTCAGCCAGGGTGGATGCTTCAGCTTTTACTCCACTTCCTCTTAGTATGCAATCTAACTTGCCACCTAAACAGAGAACCAGTCAACGTAGACCTTCCATTGGCTTAAAAGCTCGCTGGCAGAAGTCTCGTCCTAACAGCATTGAATGCTTGGTGGAGAGGGACAGCGATGAGCCCAAAAGTAAAAGTAGCACCCTGCCACCTGCTATGGAACAAATTCCGACTCTCAGATACAAACCACTAGAAGATTTCAAACATCCTCAGAGAATGAACTTTACCCCACAGCTTGAGCTGACGACTAAGTTCTTCAGTAGTGCAGCCAAGCATAAGGACGGGGAAAACAAGGTCAGAAAAAAAATATATATAACTTGATCTTTGAATTTTTTTATTATGCACTATATATACAAACTAAAGGTTGTTCTTGTAGGTGAATTGCTAGAATGTTCTAGGTAGTTCCTTAAACCTTAAAGGATTAGTTCACTTCAGAATTAAAATTTCCTGGTAATTTACTCACCCCCATGTCATCCAATGTTTATGTCTTTCTTTCTTCAGTCGAAAAGAAATTAAGGTTTTTGAGGAAAACATTCCAGGATTTTTAGTGGACTTCACTGGGGTACAACGGGTTGAAGGTCCAAATTGCAGTTTCGGTGCAGCTTCAAAGGGCTCTACACGATCCCAGCCGAGGAATAAGGGTCTTGTCTAGAGAAATGATCGGCCAATTTCTAAAAAAATAAATAAAAATGATATACTTTTTAACCACAAACTTGCACTGCTCTGCGATGTGCAACGCATTATGTAATCACGTTGGAAAGGTCACGGGTGACGTAGGCGGAAGTACCGATCCAGTGTCTACAAAGCGAGCATGCAAAGAATAAGCCAAACGCCCTTTACAAAAAAAGGTAAAAGAATGATCTTGGACAATTTTAAAGTTGGAGGAGAAAATTATATGGATTTTTTCGCCCTACCATGGTACTTCCGTCAACGTCACACGTGACCTTTCCAACATGATTAGGTAATGTGTGGTGCATCACAGAGCTAGTTCAAGACAAGCATTTGTGGTTAAAAAGTATATACATTTTTATTTATTTTTTTTAGAAAATGACTAATCGTTTCGCTAGACAAGACCCTTATTCCTCATCTGGGATCATGTAGAGCCCTTTGAAGCTGCATTGAAACTGCAATTTGGACCTTCAACCCGTTGAACCTCAGTAAAGTCCACTATATGGAAAAAAAATCCTGGAATGTTTTCCTCAAACTTAATTTCTTTTTGACTGAAGAAAGAAAAACATAAACATCTTGGATGACATGGGGGTAACTAAATTATCAGGGAATTTTAATTCTGAAGTGAACTAATCCTTTAAGTATAAGTAAATCTTAAAAATACCTTAAAAATCGCATTAACCTTAAGTATGAGTAACAGTGATGCTTGTAAGCATTAAAATAACTTTACAACACAATACAACGATGTAATGATCTTTTTACTGATTGCCTACTATTGTTTTTTAATTTTTTACTAGTTTTTCTTCTTTCAAGTAGATCCTAGCTCTTTAAGGTGAATCAAACTAGACAATCTTTGCTTTGTCTTTGCTGTCTGCCCGGTGGTCGGTCTTATGGAAGGTTTATTGCCACCATGCCCATTGTATTAAGGGCTTAATACAATGAGTCAAGGAACAGATGGTGCTGCAAGTATCAGGCACAGCAGATGGAGCTATTGGGTTGATTAGTGCAGTTCAATATGATTACGCCGGATGGATCAGCTTTAGCTTTATTAACAATGTCGGGAGTCACCTAGCAACAATTTGTCAGCCACGTAAAGGAACAGAGGAAAATTATTTCCTTCTTTTCACTGAGATGATTTATCGCTGGGTCATCTGTCTCTCTCTGACATGTTTAGTCCCTCAGATTTAATTTTAAAGCCTAAATTTTAGATGGAAATTTTTAGATGGAACACAGAGTATTAATATATAAATTAAGTTAAACATTTTATTTAATAATTTACATAATCACTTTTTTTTTTTTTACCAATTTTAATGTCAATAGTGTTGCAGTAATATTTCAAAACATGTGTTACTTTTATTTATTTTACAATAAGAATTTTGATTTTTCAGTCCTGTTATGTTGTTTACAATCAATAAATTTTTTGAAAAATTCTGATTAAACTACAAATTAGTTTCAAGTAACACGACTGATAGAGTGTAACAAATTGTAAAATAAATAAATATGCCTCTGTATTGTGAGACATACAATAATGTCATTCAAATTTGCTGTGTTCACTTTTATGAAATTGTAAAGGATTGTATATCAATCTCTGGTGAATGTTTGTTTTCTCAGGGATCTTTATTTTGGGCACTCACAAGGGGACGCTCCTCTGTTCGAAGAACATCAGGTCCAGCTAAACGACTCAGTCTGGCTCATTCACTTAATGACCTTGAGGTAAGATATAGCAGTTTCTGCCTTGCCTCCAACTAAAGCACCCATATCATACTGTTAAATCGTAGTTTTTTTGTTTTTTGATGCAGTGCTGATGCATGAAAACAGATATGGGTGTGTCTAATTGTTTTGTTTTCAGTACATAGGAAGGTCAGTCAGTCTGTATTATGCTCCAATCCTATTTTCCGTTCCTGCTTCTTCTTTTTTATTTCTTTTCTCTCTAAATACACAGGGTAGCCTTTGTGATGCTCCATTATTGTCAAGCAAAATCATGTTTTTTCTGTTTTCAATAGACAAGGATAACCACGAAACTATTATTAACACTTGGCACTCTGAATGACAGTGATGGTACCATTAGAATCCTCTCCCAATTGTAAAGAACCCTTTATGTGGCTGGGTAGACTGAAAACACACATTACTTTTAGCTTCAACCCTCACTTTATTATTATTAAATTTATTATTATTAAAAAAAAATAAAGATTCTGAAGTCAGCTTTGTGTGATGAACAATCTTAGCTTTAATTCTTATTCACTGAAAATCCCCACTTCCCATCTGTCACCAACTTAATTTCAACCATATTTAATTTAAAGGCAGTGGAAAGCAACAACTGAGGAATAACAAAATTTCAGTCTGTTTGTCAAATAAAGCTGTCATATGGCCTTAGAAGACTAGGAAGCAATACAGTGGAGAGTAATACACTACTGTTCAAAATTTGTGTTAGTAAGATTCTTTTTTAATGTCTTTGAAAGAAATAAATGCTCATCAATGCTGCATTTTCTTGAAAATAAATATACAGTAAAATGGTAATATTGTGAAATATAATTGCATTTTAAAATGTTATTACAATTTAAAATAACTGTTTTCTGTCTTAATATATTTAAAAATGTTATTTATTCCTGTAATTCAACTGAATTTTCAGCATCATTACACCAGTCTTCAGTCGCATGATCCTTCAGAAATCATTCTTATATGCTGATTTGCTGCTCAAGAAACAATTTTTATTATTATCGATGTTGAAACCTGCTTTATATTTTTGTGTAAACTGCAAACTAGCAAACTATTTTTTTTCAGAATTCAGACCAGCATTTATTTTAAATAATTTTTTGAAACATTATAAAATATCTTTACTGTCACTTTTGATCAATTTGATTTTTCCTAGTTGAATAAAAGCATTCATTTCTTTAAAAAAAAAAAGAATCTTACTGACTCCAAAGTTTTGAACGGTAGCCTCACATAAGTCAAATGGACTACTTCTGTGGTGCCTTTTTGGTGTTTTTTGTCTTTTGTTTGTAAAAACTAACAACATACCAGTTTTGAATGCCAAGAGGGTGAGCAAATGATGGCCAATTTCGTTTTTGAGGGAACTGTTGCTTGGTTGAGTACTATTCTCAACAGATTGAGACTGATGAGTACATTTCAAACCTTTAAATATTATTTTGTGCACACTAATGGAGTCATGTGAATTTTAACCAGCAAATTTCTTGAGGTTAGAAGCTGGAAAAGGTTTGTCACCTCTCCAAGTGTGGAATCTGAGAGGAGTAGGATTTCCCTTTGGCTTTTCCTGGAACTTGAAGCAGCCTTTTTCATGGACCTAATGCCCCTCTGGTGGTCAGGCAGACTGGAAAGTGTGGTTATGAGAACATCAGTCAAGCTGGTGCTCACCAGGAGAACAAGAGCGAGAGGGAGGGGATGTGAAATGGAGAGGCTTGTTTGCTTGGAAAATGCTTGGTCTAAGCATGTTTTTTTTTGTTGCCAGATAACATCTAAATGAAAGGCCATTCAGCTCATTTCAGTAATATACTCAGCGGTTTTGTGCTAAACTAAAGAAGCTACAACAAACTCCACCTCTGTTTTTTTAATGTCAGAAAATGTGGCTTTTAGATAGTAGAAATATCATAACATTGACAGTGACCATATGATTGCTGTTTTCTTTATTCTCTCGTTTAATCTGATTTCACTCATTGATGGATTGTAAATCTTTTCTGTATACTAATAGAATGCAAATTCAGTGTTTGACGCAACTCTCGGCCAGATCAGTATGACCTGATATCATAAAAAGGAGGAAGTACACCACAGTACACTTTAGAACACCATAGAAGTCTTTTTTATAAAGTAACAGTTTTACAAAGTAAATGAGAGGCATCCTTCATGATGGCAGAGTTTGGACAGCTTCCACCCCTCAGACAGCACTTCTCTTAGCACTAAGACTGAGCCAGGCATCTTGATTAAGCTGTAGAGTGTTTTGGCAGCTCTAGTCTTGATGCTGCTTCCAGCACACGACTGCATATAAGATCATTACTGCCACTACTGACTGATAAAGTATGTTGTAGAGTCCTGCACACACAAAGCGTTTGTGTTTGCAGCCCAGTATGTGAACTCTATTATGTGAACACTTTTTAGTATGTAGCAGCAGTGGAGGCCTGTATGCTGCTGAGGATGGACAAGGATATGATCCCAGTTTGGACTTTATCATCAAAACTATATTATAAAATGCTAATGAACACAATTGTATGTTGTTGCCGTTGATAGTTTTATAGCACATGGTAGATTTATTTCCCAAGCGATTGGGATTTACAGCCGATTTACAACAGCTGTAGGTTTGTGTCATATCAATGATGAAAATCCATCCAGTATTGATTTCTAGCAATTTCTGGTCCAAAAAGCTGTTAACAGACAAATAACTTATAGTTTTTATAATAGATTATAATATAGTTCTTATGAGTGACCCTTAGAGGGATAGATCACCCAAAAATGAAAATTATTCCACTCACCCTTAAGCCATCCTAGGTGTATATGACTATCTTCTTTCAGAAGATCAAAATGCGGATATTATATTATATATTTAAAAATATCCTTAGCCCTCCAAGGTTTAAAATGGTTTTGAATGGCTGCCCAAATTCTGAAGATTAAAAAAATGCATCCATCCATAAAAAAATCAATCCATATGACTCCAGGGGGTTAATAAAGGCCTTCTGAAGTGAATCGATGCGTTTGTGTAAGACAAGTATCCTTATTTAAAACTTTATAAAGTAAAATAACGAGCTTCCGGCACGACAGCCATACACATTCAACGTATGTCCAAAAAGTGTTAACTTCCACGACATAGTACACAATGCCATGACGTTCTACACTACGCCATGACGTACAACGCGTAGTACGTCATGTCATTGAGTTTCTTCTTTCTGATGAACACAATCGGAGTTATATTAATAAATATCCTGACGCGTCAAAGCTTTATAATGGCAGTGAATGGAACCAACAAGTATGAAGCTCAAGAAAATGCATCCATCCATCATAAACATACTCCACATGGCTCCGGGGGTTAATAAAGGCCTTCTGAAGCAAAGCGATGCATTTGTGTAAGAAAAATATCCATATTTAACAAGTTATAATGTAAAATATCTAGCTTCCGCCAGACGAACTTGAATACGGAAGGCGTAGGACATAGTGTACGTGTTTTGAACTGCGAGAGGCATTACACTTTCTTCGTAAGTTAAATACGGAAGGCGGTCTGGAAGCTAGATATTTTACTTCACAACTTGTTAAATATGGATATTTTTCTTATACAAAAGGATCGCTTCACTTCAGAAGGCCTTTATTAACCCCCTGGAGCCTGTGCGTCAAATAAACTGTGCATTCATTGAGATGAACTGAAATAGTACGCTTTACAGATCACTTGACAGAGAGCGAAACTCTCAAGCGCTCAGACAGAGTGTTCGGCTGGTGAAAATATATCGGTGTGTACCAGTTCCAGACTGTAGAGGTAGCTCCTCATTTAGTGATAAACTCCTCCTCAGCTTCATGACCACCTTCCGCCATAGTTGTTTTCGCTCTGCACATGAGCTGCGAATGGATCGCAAGCAGAAATACGCCATCAACTAGGCTTTATCATCATTATTGTGGCAAGACTAATTCTTACCGTGGGGAGAATTTTTACCAGTATATGGCTATAGATATCGCCCATCCCTAATTGATAGCTAGTACAATCTAAAATATGCTGGGTTGTTTCAACCCTTGTTTAGGTCAAATATGGGCAAACCCAATAGAGTGTATATGAGTTGAGTCTATGTGGTAATTTTATGTTCAGAAAACATTTTTCTTGATTGGTCGCTAACGCAACACTCTAAACTTTTCTACACTATTCAAAAGTTAGGGTTTTTTTTTTGCAAGGAAATTTCTTTTAGCATGTTGCATGCCAGTTTTAATAAACCATTAATTTCAGTAGGAATCCATGCAATTAGGAATTTCACATGAGGGTGAAAGATTTCCCCATGCAGATTTCGATATGGGTTCATGCTGATTTGCCACATTGACCAACAGAAAGCTGCTTGGTTTGAAAGTGACTCCTGTGTGAGCTGCGCTTCATACATCGCGATTCGCTACACTATTGACGATAGAGTAGTGACATGAAAATGTCACTAATGTGACTGCACCTTTACTGAAAGTTTAGTGATCCACTGATAAAAATCTCAAAGGTTTGCAAAAATGATGCTCCATAATGTGACAAAAAGTTGAGAACGTTCAAATTCTGAAAACTTTTCTGCAGTCCACTATTAACTAATGAGAATCTCAGAGAGAGGAGTGTTCAGTTCTACTTATAGTAATTCAATTTGCTCTGTTCCTGCTTGATTTCAAACTGACCTGACTCTTTTCAAACCCACACAACTCACCTTAAACATTCCTGTCTGTCAAACACTCTATCAGAGCTTTTTCTAGGTCATAAGAACTCTTAAGAAAACATTATGCAAGTGAGAAAGTCAAGATGCCTCAAATCATGAACTTGTACTTTTTGAGTTTCCTCTCAAATCAACATGACATCACAGCTTTTTTCGGTAGGTCTGAGGGAGTGAGGATTTATTGCTATCAGAGTTAGTGGGAGGAGGAATCTGTCTGAAGCACAGAGTGAAAGGAGATGGGAGGAGGGAAAAGGACGGAGCGCAGAAGGGAAACTCAGACAGTCTGAACGCAGGGACAGAAGATAGACACATTCACTTCAGCTTCATCCTGTGAACTCACAGAGCGTGCAGCTGAATGGACATGCTTATTTACGTTGGGTGTCTACAGGAGCCCTGAGGACTAATAATACTTACAAATGGAGCCAACATTAACTCTTCACTCTACTGTAAGTTCCCTCCTGAGGTCACTGCATCTGTTTTGGATAAAACTCTGTGTGTGAGACTTGTTCTTCATATATTTAGAATAGATATTTTGTAGAAATTCATTCTCCAAAGTGTTTAATTTGTGCATGCGTGGTCCCGCATTGGAATCTTTTGGTCAGTGTGGGGTGACTCCCTGAAATGCTTTGGTGAAACCTTTATACTTACTAAACTTTAAGTAAACCATACTTGAAACGGATGACATCAATGCAGCGTTTTTCAGCTGGACTCAAACTTTCCTCTTGTTCATCTGGATTGGTCTTCTACACTGAAACTGCTGTGTTAAATATAACCTTAAGCGGTCTGTCAACACTTCTCTAAGTGTATTCACTTTCACAATCCTTAATGTCATTGCAAAACACAGTGTTATATGCAAATACTGTAGCTTTGTTGGTTCTTTCTTTAATTTTTATGTGTTTAGATAACAATTGTCCCTGAGGCCACCATCATGACTTAACGTTCAAATATCTACTCCCAGATGAGACAAAACATGTCCTCTCCTTTGACACAAGTCTGTACTTGGTATTCATTCTTCTTGGATGATTTGCCAGCATTTGTCCATATCCCATGTGGTTTGACAGTTGCGTTTCTGATTCTTTGAGCAGAGGCCACCTGTTATGCTAAAGGGCGATGTTTTCCTTCTCTAGATGCGTGGCCTCCCCGTGCTCCCAGGTCTGGTAACCCAAAACCACAGGCTATGTGATTATTCCTCTCTCCAACAGAAATGTTTCCTTTGACCTGATTTTGCTTATAAGGGCCATTCACACTAAGGACAAAAACTGTAAAGATAACTATAAAGTTTTAATAATCATTCTAATCCTGCGAGAATAGAGAAAAATCCACACCACATCTTTAACAATATTGACACAGAGGAATAATTTTTTCCAGCTGATGACAGCCAATCAGAAACTTTATAATAAACAGAACATTATCATGTGTTGGTGTGGATGCAAATATAGTTATAATTTTTGTTCTCTTTTTAGTTATTGTTCTTGATGTGAACAGACTTTAATACATTTTAATAGGTATGCCAAGCTAGTATCTCCAAATGCTGTAGTGTGATGCGCTGTAGATCAGTGACTCTCAAACTTTTTGACTTTAAGCCCTGTTACAACACAATATTCAAATATTATAATTTATTATATGTAATATTAAAATTAATTTGAATAATATCCCTCCATTGACATACGCAACTACCACTTTGATGGTTCAAAAAGTTAATAAAGAGATTGTAAAACTAATCTATATGGATTAAGTAGTTTAGTGGTTTAAGTGTTTAGGCACGTACATGGGGGAAAAAAAATAAATAAAATTAACTCCAAGGCCAACACCCTGCTCGCCTCCATCTGCATTCACTGTGTCCACCTGCTGCTCCACAGCCTTCTCCTTCACCTGAGAGCTGGTGCATCTGACAATAACACAGTGTCTATAGAGTGGGCCTGTCCGTAGTTCCATTGTGTCCAGTGTAGACAGGGTGTAACACAGTAAATAATCGCATGAAAGCTTTTGAGGAGTGTCTGACTCAAATGGACATACACCATTGTAGCTCATTAGTGACTAATTGTTTCAAGACATTGACTTATATAAAAGAAGTTCTGCTCTGGTTCTGGTTAACGGTCTGGTTTTGTTTGATGTGGGTTAAGCACAGATTTTCTTATGCTTGCATTTCTTTTTTGTTTGTTTTTATATGTTGGAGATTTGGTCGCAGCCAGGGGGCTAATTTTCTTTCTTTAGCTCTGCTCTGTTTTTCCTGTTTGAGCCATTTAGCAACTGCTTATTACCCCTCATTATTAACCTTTTCAAATCAGAACTTTATGCTTCAGCAACCTTAGATCTGCCACTGCTTTCATGGACCATGGCCCGCCATCATTTACATTTATGTGCTTGGCAGCTTTATTGCAAAATAAAGTGCATGTATCACAGCTTTCTGCCCCTCCGTAGACAGCTACGCAACTGAAATTTGATGCTTCAAAAAGTTCATAAAGAGATTGTAAAATTAATCCATATGAATTGAGCGGTTCAGTCTACATTTACTGAAGAGACACGATCGCTTTCAGTTGAAAAGGCAGTCTATGGAGGGACAGAAAGCTCTCAGATTTCATCAAAAAGATTTTCATTTGAGTTCCAAAGATGAATGAAAGTCTTAATTTTTTTTTTTTTTTTTTTAAAGTAGAACCTCCATATGTTCCATGAACTATTTTCTCCCAAGCATGCTTCGGTCATTTAACAGGTTGTCTCCTTCCAATAGTCCACGATTGCTTTGAAAGCAGTTGGTGGGTATACACTTGGTCACAGGGAACTATATTTGTCAGGAAAGAGATCTGCCCGCATATAATTATGAGTGTTAGGTTTCAGTTTGAAATACCGCTGGTTCGGTACAAAGAGAGGGAGGAAAGAGAGAACGTTTGAAAGTGTATTTGGGTGGGGTCATGGGTTAAGCTTAGATGATGATGGATGCTTTTCCTCCAGGACTTACACTTACACAAAGGAGTGGAGAGATGTTTATCCTGTGCAAATCGCAGATGCAAATGTGGCACTGTGTAAATGTTTGTAGAAATGTCCCTTTTGGGCATTTGTGTTTAAGCTTTTACGTTACGGATTTGCTCATGTGTATTAGTTTGAAATGTTTGCCTCATGAAACACTGCTTTGAAATAGTTCTGGCAAACCTTAAAAGATGTCCACAAAATTTTAACAACTTCAAGATCTTGCATCCATCATTTATTAGTGTTGTTGGCTATGGCTAAAATTATTCTCCTATTGATCTAAACTTTATTTAGATATTAACGTTTAGATATTAAACTTTATTTAGATATAAGTATTTTCATTTAGCAGCAAAATTAATTTCTTACAATGTACATTGTATAAAAAAATCTGTTAAAAAACTTTATGTACATACATAGCCAACTATGCCAACTGTAAGTTAGTCTGATACACAGGATTGACTTTCACTGATTCACAAAAACAGTTTCTACAAAAACTAGTTTAGAAATGGTACCACCATTCACACAACCCATAGCCACCAATGACACACTCTGAATGTGGATGACACATAAAAACATCAATAGAAATAGAAGGATGCTGTAACTATACACTACCAGTCAAAAGTTTGGAATCGGTAAGATTTTTAATGTTTTTAAAAGAAGTTTCGTCTGCTCACCAAGGCTGCATTTATATAATTAAAAATACAGTAAAAATAGTAAAAAAATTGTAATAATATTTCACAATATTACTGTTTTTACTGTATTTTTAATTAAATAAATGCAGCCTTGGTGAGCAGACGAAACTTCTTTTAAAAACATTAAAAATCTTACCGATTCCAAACTTTTGACTGCTAGTGTAGATCTCAGGTTAGATGCTGTACTGTATTGTAGTCCTTTGTTTTGTAGGATGTTCTGTCCAGAGGCCAAACATTCTGACACTGTCCTCCGGTTGTGACCTCTTTAGTGAATGTGGTATCATTTACACATGGAGACGATCCAGTCATTGTTCCTCATAAGATCCAGGTCAGTGCGATTTTTGCATTATGTCCTGATGATTACAAGGACAGTCTTCCACAAGCAATGTATTCAAAGTCAGCAGTTAAAATATCACTGTGGTTCGTTTTATGGTTGGGAAGAGAACACATGGCCTTGGTAAACAATATTTTGTGGTTTCCATTTTGCATTTGGTTTTGTTTTTCATTCTTCACTGTAATCATGTTGTTTAATTGAGATGTTACTGCTTCTGATTCGGTGAATGGCAAATCATAGTGTTTTTTCTTTGTTTGAAATTTTCTGGACTTATAAATCAATGAATGCTGGCAGCTAGTATAATGAACACTTCAAATAGACACATTTTGATCAAACCATCTTATCAGGCTTTCCCTTCCTCCGTCGAGCTCAAAGGAAGTCTCCTCTGAGGTCTCTGATGTTATTTTCAGGGAGTTTGTTGTCTGCCAAAGATAAGAGGAAGAGATTTGTTTTGCCTCCTTGAAAATGACTCTAGAATCCAGAATAGAATTAGCTTTGCTTTAGCTCTGGGCTACAGCTTAAACTTAAACTTTAAATTTTTTTTTATTTCAGCTGAAGTAGGGTGTTCATCGGTCAGTTTATAAAGTCAGATCGAGCCTGCTCACCCAACAGAACGGATACTTCCTTAATCTGGAGCCATTGACTGAGAATAAGCGGAAACTAATACTGTAAATCTACAGCCCTCTTTATCTCTCTCTCATACTTACACACCCAACTCACACACATTCACGAGCTCACAGTCTATTCTCACTCAGAAACTGACACACCAGCCCAGCCTATACAGGGCTGGCAAACTCTATTTTTTCCTACCACAGAATCACCAAATACAGTTGAGACTTGGTTTGAAACCAAAATGAAAAAGAAAAATGGCATAAAATATAATCACCCTTCCCTGGTAGCTTTAGTCTGGGAAAGGCCCACCCATCATGCCCAGTGCTAAGAGAAATAAAACTGTCTAAATTTATCCATAGATGCTTCTTCAAATAATTACATATGAAATACAACTGAATATGCCTCAATTTGTCAAAAGGATTGCTGATGAAAATGTTTATTGATCAAGACTTCATCAACAATAACGAAGACAATATGCAAGAAGGCAGTAGGGGCTTTTGCACTGGGTAGTTATTGAAACTCAGTTATTGAAACTAGCCACCAGGGCGGTACCCTGAGAACTAAATTTTCCCCTAGGGCCATTTTCCTGTTTGCATTCACACCAACAGTAGGAACTCTGAAGTGACTTAAGCCGGCCGACAGACGCTATTTAAGCGCAATATTTGATAATGTCACAACTTAGCGTAAAGGTTGAGAAGTGTCTGAACTTCGGCATTGGTCCAGCTATCGCAGTTTTTCCATATTCATGGAGTTAGTTCGTGGATTAAGTATATGTAAACTGTGTGTTTACACGGTGCCAGTGTTTCGTATGGCATACGTTCGGCCAATCAACATAAACTTAGGTCGCTGGTAGCTCCTATAGACCTTATTCAAAGCAGCGTCATGACAGATATGAAAGCGAGGCTGTGAGGGATAGACTTAAAGTGTTTTCTTTGGCATCCGCTGTAAAAAGCTGTATAAAGCTCCTAGATCACTCATAATTTTCCACAGCTCATGTTGTCATGTTGGAGTTTTTTGTCTACTGAATATTCTTAGAAGGATAGTATTTTTGCAGTGTTTCGTCAGCAGAACAATCCAAAAACAATAATTACAACCCACTAAAGAGATGTATGTCTATCCCTCACAGCTTCGCTTTCATTCCTGTTAAAAGTCAAAGATGCCGCTGCTGTGAATAAGGTCTATTGTGCTAGATTAGACCCTACTCTGAAGTAGGAGCTAATTTAGTCCCCCTCCAAAAGGCGTTCTTATAACTAAAATCATTCCTAGTTCCTGCAGTGCAAACACGCCAAAAAGCGAGTACTTCCGCCAACTATAAAAGCGTTCCTGCAATAACCCCTATTGATATATTTCATAAATAAATGGTGCATTTGAATCAATTCTTTCTACATTTTTCTTCTAAAAAAAGTGCATTGCTAATATCTGACATTGTTTTTTTTTATATATATTTAAAAAAAAAAATTTATATGTTTGATATATTACTAAATTGACACTCAGATTTATCTTTTTTTATTATTATTATTTAGTCTTATTTTGATAATAGTTGTCACTTAATGTTAATTTCATAAACTAAAAATTAATAAATTAAACAATATTTTAGTCAATAGTACAATGGACTAAAATTAATTAATATCACATAACTTAATTTAGGGACATTCTTTGTCTAAAGGATGAAAATTGAACTCTCTCACTAAAAAAAAAACTTTGTGAAAATGAAGACAGGGAATATGTTAATTGGTTAAAGTTTGAGGAAGTATCATTTGATATAATTTGTGTGTCACAGGTTAGTTATGATGACTACAGTAGAAGAATTCAGTTAGTCTGTATCGTATTATCATATGTTGGGGGCCGCCTGAACGTGTACCGACAAGATTTTTTGTGTCGCTATCTGATCCTGGGTGGAGATCTTCAGTTATTCTCACATACAGTACACACAATCACCCACACATGCAGTTGCAGTAATGAACCCAAAATCACAGACAAGGAGAAGAAGCTTCCTGACTATGAGTCTTATTAGGAGACTTTCTTTCAAGAAAAAGCGCCCCCCAAGAGCAGTGAGTTTGCGCTACATTCTTTTTCTCTGGTTGAGATTGTTATTTTTTTCCTTCTTTTTTTTTTTCCAAAGCCAAATGATCGGGCTAGGTTAGATCAGCTGCTTTACTCATTAGCTGTTTTATCTCATTCCTGCACTCCCACACCGGGCAGCTGCGGCAGGGAGTCTCTGGCTCAGCTGGACTTGAGACACAGTTGTTTCACGCTCTGATGTTTCCACAGTTGTGTGTCTGGACGTCTGTCCTCACTTTACTTTAGTTTCAATTTTGTTAATTAAAATGAGTTACAACACAGTTGTTGAACATTTTGTCACAACATAATTTCATTGCGTTAAATTATTTTACATCTAAAGTGGAAATTAATTTAATCTGTTTGCATCAGGACTGCGTTAATTTTTGTTGGTCATAAACGAAGTACAAAGTCCAGATTTTTTTTTTTTAACTTTTTTTTTTTTTAAGCTGTGTTAAAGTAGAGTGGTTCCATCAGAGAAGCAAACTCAGTGCACATGGAAATGTTGCATGGTGGTGCAAGTTAAGTTTGAATCCTTCTTAGACCTCACTTTTATTTAATAATTTAATCAAGTTGGCATAATTAAATTAAATTAAATTTGTACAAAAAAAAATTAGGATAATTTTTCATAAAAAAGGACTTAATTTAATTTAAAATATTTTATCTTTTAAGTGTATTCTTGCCTGTGGTTGTGGCTCTTTGTGATTTGTCTTTTTCTGTATGTATTGCAGTTTACTAGTTTAAACATGCTATGACAAGCTAAGATATTTTGTTTACACCAACTGCTTCTCTTTTGTGGTGGTGTTTTTAGCTGTAGCCTAGAGATAGTGTGCTCTGGCTATGGGTTTTGTCTTCCTTTATCAACAAATGTCAACAGTAGAAGCTAGAAAATGTTTGTTTGAATTCGCAGAACATCCTGAATGAGAAGAAAGACCTTACTTGACAACATAGAGGTAGTGTAAATGGTTTCAACTGAAAGAAAAATGACACGGCTATGTAAATCACAAATGAATCCTCATCAAAACCTCTCATACTGAGAGAATCCAGTTTTATTTCTTGGAGGTTAAAAGGGCATGTCGTCACCTTATGTAGTCCAGAAGGTGGAAATATAAACAAAGCAAGTCTTGGCAGCTATTGCCACACATGTAGTTGCAGCTAAGGTCGCTTATGTAACATAAATGGAGGTGTGAAAATTCACAAGAAGAAGGGAATATGGCAGGTGTGCAAAGACATCATAAGAAGGTCATTTGTGATTGTAAGGAACACTATGTGTGGCCTGGAAATGCAAAGGGGCTATGTCTATTTGACATAACTATTGCTGATACTTATAGGGATAGTTCACCCGAAAATGGAAATTCTACTCCCCTTCATGTTTTTGGTCTATACAGTCAATGGGGTCCAATGTTGTTTGTGCTATGGACATGAGTTATAGTATTACTTTTACAATTGTACTGTTTTGTTGTTGTTGTTGTTGTTGTTGTTTTTGTTTTTTTTGTACCAGATAGATGATAAAACCTATATAAAAAAATTCCCATAGACTCAAAGAAGGGATATCTAGGGTAAATCCTAGGGATATCTAGGGTAAATAATACATCAATTTCGTGTACACATAAAACTACAAAAACACACTAGAAACCACACAGAACATATTGCAATCGCATAGCAATCCTTTGGCAACCACCTACAATATCTTTGCATCAGGAAACCACTCACATTTTCTTTTTCTTCAGAAACACTGTCACAATTTCACAATGCACCTAATTTTGATACACAGACACAGATTGAGGTGAATATTGTAACAAAAATGGCTTCAGTGAAGATGAATGAATGAAGATGAGCCTAATTATGGTTTGATGACATGCAGTGAAATTTTCCCTGTGCTATTCTAGTGAGCAGGCTTAAACATGTTTTCTTCTAAACACAGAAATTACCTTATTTCCTCTTGGAATCTGTAAATACAGTTCCTTGGTTTTACTTCTCATAAGTTCCAAAGCATCTGATTGGTTCACAAGTCACTCAGCGGGTCACAACAACCAGATGTCTGTAAGGCAACTCTGCACCCTGCCACACTGTACACCTACTAGATCCTGCTGCTGCGAAACCCCCGTCTAATAACACGTTTGCTCATGAGGCCGTGTGATATATATATAGAGCACCTCTGCCTGAGACGCGTGTCATTGGTGGCCTCACAGTCTGTGGTCTGAGATGAATTGTTGCCATAGTGTTTCTGAACAAATACGCCAGGGTGGTGACACAAAACGAATGGTAATCAGGCTTCAGCGTTTTATAGCTTCTCATTTTCTTCCCAGCTCTGTCTTTCCTCCTTCTGTTTCCCATTACTAACTTCATCCCTCACTACAATTAGAAGCATAGACGGAGCTGCTTCTGGTCTTATAAGGAGTGAGATTTACATCAGTGGGTTTGGTAGGACTTTGTTAGAGAACGTCTTTATCTGTGGGTCTTTGATTGAGATTGTTACAGCGAAGGACTCAGACTCATGTATGTTATTAGTGAACTCTAGTTTGAGTTGTTCAGAGTGGAGCATAAGCCGGCCTGTGCAGCTCACCATTTTAAGACACATTGATGCTTTGAAGTGGCTTGGAGGCTTGTGGTTTTTGAAGGCCATCCCTCTTGTGTCTGTACACTGTGTTAAGAGCATTCTTGGACTGGGATGTGATGGAAAAAAGACCTACGTTGTAGATGAGGCTTAAGCAGTGTTTCCATATGTTTATGTTTATAGAATGCGGCACTGTTTGTATATTGTTAGTTGTTCTCGCTATGGAAAGCATCTCTTACTACAGAATTAGGATTTTAAATACACCCCAAACTATAGGTATTAAACTTTGGTGTATAACTTGTCCTGCACTGTTTATGCTATAGAGATGAATGATCACTCGAATCATGCAGCTTGTTGAGGAGAGCTGTGCTATTACTTTTCTAAATGTGTGATTTCTGGTGACGGCTGACAGATAATAAAGTGGGTAAAAAAAAAAACATTGAATAAGGGAAACAAGCCATCTGGGGAATGGGGATTTCACTTGGAATGTCATGTAGAGTATCATTTAGACTTGAGGGTAGGTTCTTTTTACTTACTTTTTACTTTTTACTTAAAATTCTGAATGACATCAATCCACAGTCTGACTTGTGATGCAGCCTGGAATTAAACCACACCATGTTCACTCATCTGGTCAGCAACCACCTTTTACAGTTCTTCCTGAACCAAAACAACAAGCTTATGCTGCGTTCAAGTCATGTTGTAACTACCGTTATTAAGAGATGCCAACCCGTGACGTTCTAACCGGAGCTGTTCACATTCTCAGACTCCGATTAATGCGTTTTTATGGCAACAGTATCAGCGGCGAAAGTTAGTGTTAGTTTACCCAAAAATTAAATTTCTGTCATTAAGTACTCACACTCATGTCGTTCCAAACCCGTAAGACCTTCGTTCATCTTCAGAACACAAATTAAGATATTTTTGATGAAATCCGAGTTTTTTATCTCCCATAGAAAGCAATTAAATTACCACATTCAAGGTCCAGAAAAGTAATAAAAACATCGTTAAATTAGTCAGCGTGACTACAGTGGATCAACCTTAATGTTATGAAGTGATGAGAACACTTATATGAGAAAAAGAAAAATGACTTTAGGAGACTGACAGGGTAGAGAAGAAATTGTTAAATAAAGTCGTTATTTTTGTTTTGTTTTTACACAAAAAGTATTCTCGTTGCTTCATAACATTAAGGTTGAACCACTGTAGTTGCATTATTTTAACAATGTCTTTACTACTTCTCTGGACCTTGAATGTGGTAATTTTGCTGCTTTCTTTGGGAGAAAAACCTCTTGGATTTCATCAAAAATATCTTAATTTGTATTCCGAAGATAAACGAAGGTCTTGCGGGTTTGGAACGACATGAGGGTGAGTAATTCATGACAGAATTTTTTTTTTGGGGGGGGGGCATCTAACCCTTTTAGTTGTTTATGTTCATTATTATTGTAATGTTATGTGCTTTGAAGACTCTGCTCTGGCTGTGTGTGTTCATGTGTTTTTGAGGAGGGTGGGATCTTATGCTTTAAAAGCTAGCTTGTTATTGTTAGCCTCTCCAAAAATGCTTTAACATTCAGCAATATTATTGACTTGAATGCACTGACACTATTGGATGAAAACTGAACTGGATGATGAATGTTTCTCCAGAGCTGATTTACAGATGAACTGAATTCATTCCATAATTGATGAACTTTACACAACACTGAACTAAATAATGACCTTTTACTATTGCTTTTTACAGCTGCTTTATAGCAGGATTAAATTTTTTTTTTTTTTTTTTTCATCATTGAATTATTATTTTCCTGTTTATCACTATAAAGCTGTTTTGAAACAGAAAGCGCTATATAAATGAAGGTGACTTGACTTGACTACTTGGAACAATAAGTTCTACCTAACAACTATCCAGAACATCCTAGCAACACCATAGCAACATAATATAAATCTAATCTAAAATGTTTTATTTCATATTTTTCAAAAATGTTTTGAAAAAAGTGCTTGGAAGCACTTCATGTCCTTATTCTACTCTTTTTTTCTTAGATCATCACAAAAGTATCCATGCTTAGCACTTCATGCATCACTGGTCAAAACCATTTGTAAGATAAGAGAATGATGTCCTTCACATGAACCCCAATGATTAAAGTGTTGTCATATGTATCCGCCTTTAGCCGTTCTCCATTCTCAGAATCCTTGTCTTTTATTAGCGTATAAATAGCTCTCCGTTAGTCATGGTGATAGTGTTAGAAGAGCTCAGATTTGATAATAGTGACACACTAGGAATGGAATGTGCCATTTCTGAGTGCTGATGAGCTGCTATTTTAACTTATTGCCATTACATACAGATATGAATGCTCCTGTTGATATTTTGTGATTTTAATGCAACTAAATGTCAAATATCATAATTACAAGCAATGAAAACTAGAGCTCTTTAATGTCTTTAAAAAATGGATTCAATACAAGTTAAGCTTTTATTATTTATTTATACATGTTAATATTAAACTTGTGTGAGTACAATTGCTTCCTAACATTGTTATTTATATCAAATATTATATATTTAATTATTACTAATTGATGTATATGCATCATTTCATCTTCCTGGTCCTTAAAAGTTTTGTAATTGACCTCCATCATACCTACATTACTGTTCCTTTAATGCATTGAGTGCATCTGTGTCTAGAAGGAAAGATTTTTTGGACTGGCATAAGTTTGGCATTAGTTTAGCGGTGCACACAATGAAAAGTGCCTACGGCTGAAATTAAAACCCTCTACACAGCAAATCCGTTCAGATAAATGGCACCAGACAGAATAGTGCAAGTTCACGCATGATATCGCTCCGTAAACATTGTGCAGAGGTTCTGCGACTCATGTATCTGATTCTATCGTTTTATTATGTGCCAACAAAGAACTTCAATCTCCCGCCTTCACATTTGTAAAATCTCATTTTTATTCACCTCACAAAAGTCTCTGTTCCTTTGTGTGTTCGTCTGCTGTCCCAATAACTGCCCTCATTCTGTTACACTTCCTCCCACTGAACAAACATGGTATGTGTTTGTCTATGTGCTTTGCTCCCAGCCTACACACACACACACACACATATACACCTCTGTTAGCCATGATGCTAATGTAAATGAATAGGCAGGAAAGTTATTATATGGTTTTATCCCTTTAGGTCGGCTTCCATGTACCTGGGACTTGTATATTAATTTTCATTCTTACTCTCATTTGGTTTTCATTTCACGCTCAGAGAAGCAGGAGCGTTTTATGACCCGAAAAGCTTGAACTAAAGCTTTTTGTTAAAGTTATGGTCTTTCCAAGTGTCTGGGCAGGCCTGGGTCAGGTCATTTGATGTGTGTGTGTTTTTGTGGGCGGTAACCAGAGCAGAGGTGTGAACAGCTGTGTGTTACTACACACAACTACATCAACGACCATATGTAAAAGCCCTCCCCTCGCAACAAATGCATATCACACACATTCAGTTAAGATGAGAGAGGCTGCTGAGATGTCTGCAGGCATTTTCTCTAGCTCAGTAACTTTACCTCTCTCCTCTTTTTCTCCTCCTCTGCCCCACCGAAGTCAAGATGGCAATTGCTCATTCATGTCTTTTTTTCTTCTCTTTCAGTCAGCTGCGTCAGATGGAGGTGAGTACTCTGTTTAAACTCTTTCTCACAAACAATATCAATGAATTCAGGAAGTTGTTTAATGAATTCTGATGACGGTTTGGATTTAAGTGGAGATTGCTATTATAATAAATATTTTAGACTCAAAGCACTGTTGTTAGATGTGTGATCCATTGAATTTTATTTGTGTGGTTTGTCTTAAAGTGCTGATTTGTCTATGAAGAGATACAAGAAAATGGTACAAGAGACGTACAAGATCATAATTTAAGCAAGTGCTCTTACGTTTTACACTGAGAATAAAACAAACCTCACTTTTTTTTAAATAAATATGCATTGATGAGTTACAGATTTGATTGTGTAATTGAAGTAATCATTGTATAATATGGTTGAGCTATGTGTTTTATATAAATTATACACTACCGTTCAAAGGTTTGGGGTCAGTAAGATATATATATATATATATATATATATATATATATTTTTTAACTTTTATTCAGCAAGGATGCAATAAATTCATCACCATAAAGACAAACATAATTAAAAAATGATTTCAAATTCTTTTTATCAAAGAATCCTGAAAGAATCTGTCGCAAAAATATTAAGCAGCACAAATGTTTTCAACATTGATAATAATAAGAAATAGAAACGTTTCTTGAGCAGCAGATCAGCATATTAGAATGATTTCTGAAGGATCATGTGACACTGAAGACTAGAGTAATGATGCTGAAAATTCAGCTTTACCATCATAGGAATAAATTACATTTTAAAATATATTAAAATAGAAAACAGTTTAAACTGTAATAATATTTCACAATATTACTGTTTTAACTATATGTATTTTGATCAAATAAATGCAGCTTTGGTAAGTATAAGAGACTTCTTTCAAAAATGTAAAAAATTGTACAGACCCCAAACTTTTGAACAGTAGTGTGTATTTTATGATCTATTTACTTTCATTATATAGTTGAGTTATGTAGGTGAGTTATATATTTTGTCCTCAATATAGAATATTGGGCTTTTCAGAAGCAAAAAGTGTCAGTAAAAAAAAAAAAAAGCCCAGTGAGGATGTTTCCTCTAAATTGCCTGAAGGAGATTATGACAGCAGCATTTACAGAGAAAGTTTTGAGGTTTGTCTGGACCTGTCTAACGGAAAGCAAGGAAAACAAATAGGTATTATGCATGATAGAGACCACAACTGTTGACTGTGACAAACAACATGAATTATATATTTGTGATTTGTAAGCATATTTTGTGCTTCAATTGCTTACAAATTACAAAATCCATTACTTGAAGGTAAAATGTTTAATTTTTCTCCTGTTAAAATACTTTCTCCTATCACTAAATTAAAAGTAACATTGACTTCCCCAAAATGTGCAAACACTGGTTCTATGGTGTTTTCAACATTACTTTGTAAGTTTGAGCAACCTGACCAACCCAACACATCAACATTGGCTCAACCAATAGTGTGAGTTTTGAATGAGACAGTGTTTGACTAATCAATGTCAGACAGAAGGAAACCTGTTTGAAAACAGTCATTATTTTCAGTATCATTTGTTAACGCTAGTGACTGAAATTACGTACTTTGATGATTCTTGACTGTTATCTGCATGCTGTGTGTAGAACATCTTAAAATTTAAAATCATTCCCACTCCTCTCCTCATTCCTCAGTATTAAAGACATCTCAGAACAGAGAAGTGATTTTAATTTAGTGATCCAGACCAGAACAGTTCAAAAATCTCATCCTAAATCATCTCGACTCTGATATTTACTTTTTGCCTGATCCAGAGCGCAGTGGTGTCGAGCGTCATGACTGCGGCAGCGTGAGCAGTTTGGAAAGTAATGGTAGCCTGCCTAGCGTCAACAACCATTGTCGCTTCTCCGAGCGCCGTGTTGCATCATGGGCCGTAAGCTTTGAGCGTTTGCTCCAGGATCCTGTGGGTGTCCGCTATTTTTCTGTAAGTACTGCAGTTTGTCTTAGACATGTGCTTATTGTTAAATAAATACATTTTTAATGGCCAGTTAGCTTTTGACAGGCTTGCCTTTGTGTATATCAGATTGATAGTTTGTGTTGATTCAGTTGTTGACACCATATCATAAAGTAGAAGTGTATTAATGTCACAGGATAGTAGTTCAGAACCAAATGTACTGTTCTATGTTCCTGCAGGAGTTTCTAAAGAAGGAGTTTAGTGAGGAAAACATCTTATTCTGGCAGGCCTGTGAATGCTTTAGCCAAGTTCCAGAACATGACAAAAAGCAGGTAATCATCTGCAACACATACACGGTTCCCTTGGTGATACATATTTAATAAACTTTCTTCTTCAGCCTCCCAAAAATGAAAATTCTGTCATCATTTACTCACCCCTATGGTGTCTGAAATACTATGACTTTCTTGTTGAAGCAGAATGTCCAGGTTGCTCTTTTGGGGATAATTCAATCTGTAAAGCTTCAAAAAGGACAAAAGCATTAAAAAGCACAGTAACAGTAATCTGTATGATTTGTGAGCTATATTTCAGGTGTTTTGAAACCAATTAATATGTGTGAGGGAACAAACCAAAATTTAAAGATGAAGGGTGCATGTCAGTGTTATTTTAGTAATTATTAATTAGTTTTTTTTTATATTTCCAGGTTTCTTTTTAATTTTATCATTTTTATTAGTCATTTTTTTCACTTTTGTCATTTTTAGTAGTTTCAGTTTTTAAAATGTTTATATTAAGCTTTCATTTGTTTATTTCAGCTTTAGTTTTAGTTATTATAGTACTTCAACTTTAAAGGTGTAGTAGGTGATCTGTAAAACGTTAGCTTACTAGCATGGAAAGCATACGATCCCACCCTCCCTGCAATTCGCCATTCCAAAGCCACGCCTCCTCCAAAACATATGAACGCGCACACACACACAGAATATAATGATTGGATGAACATTTTATGGTCCTACGCTTTCCACAGACGATATTTATTTATAAAAAAACATTTAGACTGTTTAACATAGTGATTGCTATCAGGATATGAGGAGACTTTTAACCAGTATAACAAAAAAATCTTTCTGTAGAGAATCACCTATTGCACCTTTAACTTATTTAATTTCAGTTTGTAGCCAAGGGAACATTTTTACCTTTTTCATCTAATTTGTATATTTTTTTAGCTTCATTTCAATTAACGAAAATGATTTTTAATAGTTACAGTTAAGAATAACAACACTAGTGTATGTATGCGTTTCGAATGACAGAGTGAATAAATGATGACAGAATTCTCATTTTTTGAGTTAAGGCTGGTTCACACTGTGCGATTTTGGCCACGATTTGGTCGTCTGAGACAAAGTTTGCAAATCCTAAAAGATTCCTATAATCCTAGGCTAAAATCTGTAGTCTTTGATCACTAGTTTGACATGTTCACAGACAGCCGGTTATTGACCGTTGTGATCGAATTTTACCTCCGACGAAATTCTGGCAGTGTTAGAAGATTTGGCGCACAATCCTCCAGTGTGACTTCTCCTACGACGAACATCATATTGTCTTCGTTTTTCAAGACAAGCCGTGATCAAAATTAATGATAGAGATGTCTTTGTTAGCCACCATTTCAGTCCTGCTTGTAATGCAGCTCACAGTCACCGAACATGTGTGGGTTGATGATGTAAAACTCCGGACAAGTTTTCATGCGCGCGTCCATTTTTAACGCGTCTTGACTGTTGTACAGTCTGACATAAAAATGACAGCTGAGATCCCACAGTGTGTACCCAGCTTAAGTTATCCTTCAAGAGTTCAGAACGTACAGGTCAATAGTTTTTTATCTTATTTTAATCATATTTTGTTGTTTTTCAGCTGTCCCAGAAGGCCAAAGAGATCTACAATCGTTTCCTCTCAAGTAAAGCCACCATGCCGGTGAACATCGATAGTCAAGCCCAACTTGCTGATGACGTCCTGACGGCTCCACAGCCTAACATGTTCAAACAGCCACAGCTACAGGTTGATGAACTCCCACATTCACACAGTTGTCATTGTTTGGCAATCAAACATTAAACTTGGACTCGTCCCTGCAGATCTTTAACCTGATGAAGATGGACAGTTATGCTCGGTTCCTGAAGTCCACAATCTATCAGGAGTGTATGCTGGCTGAGGTAGAGAACCGACCTCTCCCTGACCCCTGCCCAATCCCATGTAGTCCCGCCCCCTCCAAGCACAGCCTCGCCTCTGACCGTTCCACATTCTCCGCACCTAAAAAGGTACTAATCTCATTACAGCAACAGTATCTCAGGGAAGGTTTTTGAGGAATGTGAAAATGGTTTTTGTTTACAAGAATTTTGTCTATGGATGCCAAGCAACCATTTTCCATGTTAATGCATTGCTACATAATTTAAAAGTATAATAAAATAATATTAAATAATATCAAACCATAAAAGTATTAAAATATTTAATATTAAAGGTACACTATGTAACTTTTTTTGTTCAAAATTAACAAAATTTAAATAATGAGCCAATACATAATTATTTCTTCTTCCAAAACATGTATTTGTATTTCCCTGGTTCACTATAGCAAACTTGTTATAAATGTTTATATTTTATATTTTATACAAACCTCTTCCGGTTTGTATAAAAACATTCTGTCATCAAAAATATCTTAATTTGTCTTCCGAAGAAGAACGAAAGTGTGGAACGACATGAGGGTGATTAATTAATGACAGAATTTTCATTTTGGGGTGAGCTAACCTTTAAGCCTTGTAGTGAATGTTTTATGAGCAGTAGAATGACCATATTCATCCGCACAGTCACGCAGAGCCGAAGCACAATCAAAGCAATGTTCTTCAGCAAAATGCATGCAGTTTTTTTTAAAAAAACTACTCAATTTACCTTTAATATGAAAATATAATTAAATATTAAAATTATTTTATTGCATTTCCAGGAAAAATAACTTTTTGGTATATACCATTTTTCTAATATAAAATAACATAATAATAAAAAATAAGATATAAGATTATACAATATAAAATATTCCATGGCATAACATTACCCATACTAGCCACTGCTTATTTCCATGCTAGATAGCTATTTAATGGATGTCCCTTTAACCTGATTCACTGCTATGGTGTTCTGTCTAATTGTGTCATGTTGTGTTACAGGACAATAAAAGGCCCAAAACAGGCAGGTCAAGTGATGACCTCAGAGACAAACACTCTGATAAGAAAAATGGCTTCTTCTCCTGGTACAGATATCCAAGTATTGGGAAAGGACAAAAGAAAAGAGACCCCCCAGATTTACCTTACAGTGAGTTACAAAACAATGTCTCATGATTTAAAATCCCCCTGTAGTCAATTATTTTATCCCTTAAAACTCATCTTTGATCGCCAAAATTACATATTTTTAAAAAAAATTCAAGTGAAAAAAATTTCTTCATGCCTTAAAATAGCTTGAATGTAACTCTACACCCTTGCCTCATTTAATATACACGGATCAATGAATATGCAAATTAGCCCCACCTCCACTCGCTCACGCCAGCTCGGAGAGTCTACTGTTGCTGTAGTGACGAGCAATTTGTTGTTTGTGTTGTGGATATTTAAGAAAAAAGCTTGCTTCGCTTCGTATATTCAGTTTAACAGCTGTGCAACTGAACTGCTCATATTTTCTGACGCTTAAGTTGTGTTTTAAATTATGAATTGGTAAAACGCCTTTGCAAAACGGTCTGAATCCACTTGCATTCGTTTGGACTGCTCTCTCACTGAATCACCTGAAAAGATTTCTCAGTAAAACAGACAGTATCGAGAGAACAAGCAGCCGTTTTCCTCTGTGAACATGCGCTAAATGGATGTTTGACAATTTCGTTGCTTTTTGGAGTTTTCAGATTTAAAAAAAACATTCAGATGAAATCCTGCAGGCGCCCGTGCCTTCTCCGTACATGAAATAAATGCACATCCTTGAATGAGCGCGGATTTCCAGTGTATTTACTTGAACTTATCAGGTAGGCTAATATCTATGGTTTGATCCATTCCAGAGGCGGCCAAAATCAGAATTTATAATGGACAGAATAGCTCTCTCAGAACTTGGCTTGCGAGGACACACTGACTGAATATGCACATGAATCACGGTCACACGCTCAAAGCAATATTGTTTTAGCTATGTTTTATAGTATTAAAATATTTCGAAGGACAAAAACATGAACTTTATTGGCTTTACTTCAAGTCAGCTGTCACTTTACTTTGGCGCGAGCCCCTATGCGCTCGCACACTTGGCAAAGCCCTTGCGACGGTTCTGTCGTTAATTAATAGGAATTAATATGATTAGCCTTTTGCTTGACTACGTTATCAAACTGCTAATAATATGTTGCTAATGTTACACACACCATTCCTGTTCTTCATCTCAGAGTCAGACAGCTGCCTTATAACAATCAGTATCCTTACCAACCCTTTGAACAACTCAGAATGTCAGTGGAGAAAGGCATATAGTTCATCATAACATCATAATAGACTCGCTATATTGCTAAATCTACACAATTTTTCATATCAACAGAAAATATACCGGATAACCTGGCTTCTCTCGAGACTTTCCTGCTTCAGAGCAGTCATAGTTAATGATATGCTAAAGCCTGCCGGCACGTTGTTGTGATTGGTTACAAGGTAGTCTGTGACGTCACAAACACCCACGATTTCAAACCGCAGGTTTTAGTCTGTCTTTGGTTCACTGCAGTTTTAAACATAAAATACTCAGCAATGGTGCTGACTTATGAATTTGCACATGGTTTGTCTTAAAGCATATTAAAAACACTACATAGACATATAAACAACATTAAAAACTTGATTTTCACCACAGGGGGTCTTTAATTTCTTGTATAACATCTAATATTTCCATAGATCTGACACTGTCTGCTGTTGATGTAGCAATGTGTACTTATATTTAATAAGCTAATAGCATTTAAAGCATGTAAACGCTTTAAAGAGTGTTCTTTAAACAGGAAAAGGACGGGACAGTTTAACAAAATTGATCGACACACACCTACCTTTGTTTTCCCCATTACCTGTCGAATTGGATGTAAATGGATTTAATGATATCCTGTCAGCTTATTCAATGTGCACACATGTATTTGTATTTGTTTTTTTGTTTACTTCAGGCACTTGTTGGGGGTTCTGTGGGGTTGATTTTTATGAAAAACATATTTCAGCTTCTTTCTTTTTGTTAGATGAAGGTCACTTTAAAATGTGTTTTTTGTTTTTTTATAAACTTTCATCCTATCTATTCTAAATATCTTCCTCATTTATTATTGCATTTATTATTTAAAATGCATTTAATGTATAGATTTCACTGTTTTACCTTTGTCCCAGACCCAGACTTTCCAACTTAAAAATGAAAAACACCCTTTTTTGAAACCAAAAGCAGAGAAAAACTTCCTTAAGTTAATTTGTTGACTTCATTCAACAGGTTTTTTTTCCCCAACAAGTTTATTTTGGTAGTTTTTTTAATACTTTTTAAACACTCTGAAACCAGTTTAATGTATAATATATGACATTTGCTATGTTGTGATTGGTTATCCATATGTGTGGACAGACTGTAATGGGCGGAGAGAGTCTCAGGGTTCACTGTCTTCTGGTACGAGTCAAGACCTCAACACTTCCTGTTCCGGAGGAAAGAATGAGGTAAGAGGATTGGGAGTCACATTAGGGAGTCTAAAAGTGCACTATTTAGAACACTAGGGAGTTACAACAATTCTTAGCCATTAGACATGCAAGGGGAGGCTTTATCAGTAAATCAAAACAATAATTGTGATTGTGTTTTTAGTGCAACATTTGTTTTCCTTTAATAAAAATATTAATATAACAGTTTTCCACACAACACAAGTACTATGACATAATATGTTTCATTAAATTAACTGTAGGCTGTTGACATGTGCCAGGCAACATAGCATCTTGGCGCATCAACAAACCAATGTTTTTGTTTCTCTGTGTGTTTTATAATGTGTAAAGCAGTGTGAGCTGAGACGTTCAGGTTCTGTTTGGGAAAAGGACAGAGAGCGATGCAGCAGGACGTGTACAGTAATGCTGCCCGACGGCTCAAGCTGCTCCATTCTTCTACGACAGGGTGCCTCCATCAGACAGGTGCTGCTAGAGCTCTGTCAAAAACAGCACATTAACCTGGCTGCTGTCGACCTCTTCCTCACTGGAGGAGAGAAGGTAGAGAGACCCTTCACATGTTTTATAATGTCTCCTTTAGTTATACTGTGAATACCAAGCTTGAGCTTTGTCACCGATTTCCCTTTTTCCCTCATTGTTCCCTGCTTAGCCTTTGGTGTTGGACCAAGATAGTATTACCCTCAGCTCCCGAGAACTTCGTCTTGAGAAACGCACTTTGTTCAGGTACATTTCGTTTTTATTGTCTCCCTTTCACACAGACGATCTGGAAATATTCTAGTGCTCAGTTGAAAGTTCATGATAATCCCTGAACATTTAATGACCCAAATATTTGCACCCAAATGGAGTTCTGTTTTTTTTTTTTTACTTTTATTTTCAGTAGGAAATACTCTTCAATACCAGTACAATCTGTTCTCTCTAAGATGACTGTAGGTCGTAAATGTAGGAAAGACTATCAAACAAATGTCTTGTGGTTGCCACTAAACTATAAATAAATCCACCCTGTTTTCTATTTTCAGACTGGACCTGGTACCCATTAACAGATCGGTTGGGTTGAAAGCAAAACCCACAAAACCTGTAACTGAGGTTCTACGTCCTGTGGTTGCCAAGTATGGACTCCACCTTGGCGATTTGGTGGCCAGAATAGTAAGTGATTGGCTGTGACCGATTACACATATGGTTGGCATACTATACGTTGTATATTTTTGCATTGTACACTGTGCATGGTACAGATTTGAATTAAGTCTTAATAATCCAAAAAGGACAATCCCTTACGGAACAAAAATATATGGGAATATACTGCAAAATATAATGCGATATATTACATAATACATTTCCATATATGGGAAACTAGTGCTTATATTTTTCAATATATGCATTGGCCATGAATGGCTATATATTGATACATATAAAATAATTATAAAAGAAGACAAAAATAGCATTACATTCATTAAGTTTTATCCTTTATTGTGTACATATATTGCACATACATGTTCCCATATAAATGTGAATGTATTGTACACACACATATATACACACATTCATGGAATGAGTTACAATCAGTGGTTACAACAGACTTCTAGTTCCCAGCATGCTTTGCTTCTGATCGTTAAAGGAGAGTAAATGTTAAAATTAAGTGCTATTTCATGTGTTTTGCTCAATATTGATATAGGGTGAGATCTGTTAGTGTTTAAAGTTGTATTATTTTGGAATTTAAAAAGTTTTCTGGAATGTGTGAGTTTTTGGGGTTACCATTGTGCTGAAGAGTAGAGCCTGTGGTTAGGTTGACGATCGGCTGAACAACATTAAGACTATAATAACTTTATTTAAAAAGTAACAGCTGTGCACGCTATAGCACAGTCTCTTTGGTAGAAACTTTAGTAAATGCAGGTGTGCTTTTGTTAACTTGAAAATAAGAAACATTTAAAATCTAAATAATTATAAAACATAAATGTTACATAATATATTATGCATGCAGTACCATATCTGATCACATATAAATCTATATATTATGAAGTATATTACTGAATATAAAATTACATACATTATGATATATTGGTAAATATATCATCACATATTTTTCAATATATGAAAAGCGGCAATTCCTTTTGTATTATTCAGTATATTGTAATATATTAACACAATATATTTTTCTGTATATTTTCAAATATACTGTTAAATCATGTAATATATTGATCATTCATATACAGGGAAATATATTTTCTTTCCATAAGGGATGTCTCATCTAATTTGTGATGTAAATGCAGCTGGTTCAGTGTAAATGCAGCAGGAAAGCTGCTTCAAACGTTGCCGTCAAACAGTGCTCATCTGAGCCATCTTTTAGAAGTTAATGGAAGACAGCACTAAGCAGAGAGAAATGACCGTAATGGTTTGAAACAAAGCCACTTCCCAGCTCTGCAAAGCATAAAAGCTAGTTTATTTTTAGCCAGTGGTCTATGAAGCTTTTACGTATATCGCTTAGCACAGACGTTTAGCATTAACCTTCAAAAGAATAGAAGAAGATCTATGTGACGCTAGTATGTGGGGCATAGGTAAAACTACAGATACAGAAGTATGTGCTAAAATTTCAGTCATATAGCAGTGTTTGTTACATAGAAAAATGTTCTGGGTTCAAAACTAATTAAGTTAAAAACAAGCAAAAACTTTGTTTGGTGGTGGAAGACATTCCAGAAGATTAAAAAGCAAAAATGTGCCGCTTGTATTTTTGTTCAAGTGCTTATTTCAATTCTTCCAAACAAAAATGTGTGTTATTTGAGCTATAGAGTTGTCTAAATATTCCTTTTAGCAATGGGAATACTGTTCAGGCTGCATAAACCTCTAGTCTTGCATTACCATAATTTTGTGAATGCAGTTGCTTATTTAAACAGTACTTTGTGGATAGTAATATCATATAATCATGATAGGATTTGAAAAATATCAGCTGTAATTGTATACAGACAAGGTAATTAAGCAATTTTATCAGTAGTCTCATGTTAACATGTATTATGGGCAGGAATATAAAGCAGCATTTCTCAACTGGTCGGTCAAAAAGTGGGTCGCAAGACCGGTTTGGGTGGGTCGTGCAGTGTGTAGTCAAAGAAACGACAACAACAAAACGTATTTACTTTTATTTTGAAAGATGTGCGTGAATGCTGATGACTCTTCTGCAAAGGCTTTGCTCCTCTGTCAGACAGCTTTTCCATTACACTGTGCTTCTATTCCATTGTTTTTCTATGTAAACACACCAGATGGATGTGCTTGACCATTGTGCTCACATCTTTTGAAGTGTCTCGTGTATGACACACCGTTCTAAAAAATGTGGCACTCAAGTTTAAAAAAAGTTAAACTTGAAAAAAAAACACATCTCCAGACCTTGCAGGGTTTTTTTCTGTTCCACTGACCTGCGTCTCATGTTGTCATTATTCTGATGTTATTTTCGTTAATAGTTAGGGCTGGTTCACACAGAATGCATTTTTGCGGTCAAAATTAAGAGCATAGTGTCGGAGTTACGTTGATGTTAGTATTGTGTATTTACCATGGTAATTGTAGTTTCTGTTACCTTAATCCAAAAATACCACCAATTCTATATTTTTTGATGACTCTGGTGGCTCATACCAACTTACTTACTAGTTTGGGACTGCTTAACTTATAATAGGCTACTGTTTATTCATTAATGTTAGTGAAATTCTTACAATTTATGTGTATTCTTACAATTTATGTGTATATTAAGTAGGGATGTTCCTAAAACCTAAATACGTATACGGAAAGTTACTTTTTTTTTTTTTTTTTTTTTTTTTTTTTTTATAATGCATTCTACGGAGCCCCTAAAGGGACATGGTTAGGCTTGCTGCAGTAGTTGATTACATTACAGCACATCAGATTTCATTTATCACGTGAAGATAGTTAGAAGAGATGACTGGCAGGACGATGACAGAGAATTTGCTGCACAACAGATCCCGAACATCATTGACAAATATCTTATCTTGTAAAATGTGTGGTCACCATTCAGTATCACTGCTTCCTATACACAGAGTATGCGTGATTGCGAATTGGTAAGTGAAAGTAAAAAGTGAGTGTGCATTCAAAGGCGATTTCAATACCCCGCATATTGATAGCAGCTTCCTGATGCCCGCAAATTATATAATATTTAAAACTAAAAACTAAACTAAAACTAATATTAAAAACTTCATAATTGTGAGAGAATGCAAAAGTACTGAAATATATTTTTTCCTCCAAATCTTATTTTTTCCATCACCATGCCACTTTAGGGGCTTCCATCAAATGCGTAATTTCCTTTCCACCCTTTTCAACTAAAAACTGAAAACTTTTTATGTGTTTTGGCTGTTCATTTACATGACAACAGCGTTTTGGGTGACTTAAAGGTGCAATATGTAAGATTTTTGCAGTAAAATATCCAAAAAACACTAGGCCAGTGTTATATATTTTGTTCACTTGAGTACTTACAATATCCCAAATGTATCCCTAATTTTCTTGATTTTTTGCAAGTACCATGCTTTACCATGCCTCAGAGAAAAACACTATTTTGTCAAGTAGCTAACATAGCATAATCAAATGCAGCTTTATTTTTCGTAACAGTAATACAAAATTTTCTCCATCAAACAATACGTTTTAAAATGAATTGCATGCCATTTATCAACACAAGCCATCCAGCATTTAATATGATATTCTAAAATCGATCTAGCTTACTGCAGTGTCTCACAGCAGCCGCCGTGCGAATGCACAGAGTAACGTTATTACATTTTCAACACACTCAAATGTATCTAATGTGATAAATGACCGGAAAAGCAGAAGCGGTGCCGGCGACTGTGGCATAATAAAAGTTCCGCTGCTCGTGAGGCGTGCTTTCCGCAATCGCTCCAGCGGCCTCGTTCAACTCCCACAACACTCGGTCCTGCTCTGCTTCATACTACAATCACATCCATGAACATGATTTCTTCCTGAGTCCTATCCCGATTGTTTCCACCGGCTGTGATGTGAAGACCACATGTCCCAAGATTCCACGCTCAAACTAGCCGTCATCAAGCTACACCTTTGTTTTGAATAGGCCTCTAGCGACCTCTAGCGGACAGAAATCTTACATATTGCACCTTTAAGATGCAAAATTTTGAAAACGGGATTCAAAGTGCAAGGTTTTGAAAACGATACCATTATCGTCTCTGTGTAAACGACAAAAACACCAATTTGACATGCACATGCGTATTACATGTTCAGTCTATAGGTGCGTGGTGTTTCTTTACAAAGTAACATCGCCATCTACTGGCCTGGCAGCATAATACAGCGCTTCAAGTCGTTTTCGCGGATCTGTGTGAACGGGAATCGTTGTAACAACGTTGTCGTCTACTCAAAAAAACACAAAGGAAAAACTTTTCCATTTTTAGTACATCGTTGTTGTGTAACCATACCTTTAGGATGATAAACGGAAATCACCTCTGTCAGACAAGGATTTCAGGAATATACTGGGGCACAGCTGAATTTCACAGGGGACTTGTGCCATAGTAAAATGGGTCTAGTAACATCCCTGATTATGGGTACACTTTCAAAACAGTATGTATTGTCCCATTGTGAGTCTGTTACTATACACACCATTTTGTTTGTTTAGACAAACTGAGATATGCATAGAAATTATTTTCTGAGGTAATCAACAGCATGCAACAGTCTTTAGATTGTACTAAAACTGGAACATTCCTTCTAGAACTATAACCTATAAGTCTCAATGAAACAACAACTGCCTTAGCATCAATCAACATTAATTTGTAAAGTTCTCACATTTAAGCGGCTAATGCTAAATGTTTTAAATTTTTAGAGTGGCGAGACAGAGGTTCTGGATCTTGGAGTGCCTATTTCAAACCTTGATGGCCTACGAGTTGTACTGGAGAGGGCTGATCCAGCCAAAGGTACACACACACGTTGAGTTTCCATGTTTTATGGGGACTTGCCATAGACATAATGATTTTTATACTGTACAAACTGTATATCTCCTAAACCTTAGCCATCACAGAAAACTTTCTGCATTTTTACGTTTTCAAAAAACATAATTTAGTATGATTTATAAGCTGTTTTCCTCATGGGCACCAAAAAAATGTTCCCACAAAGTCAAAAATTACTGTTATTTACTATCCTTGTGGGGACATTTGGTCCTCATAATGCAGGGAATCCCTGAACCACCCACACACATACATAGCCTTGTGCACTATTTACTTTTCCACTTGATAATATCAAGTAATTGTGTTCAAGGTCATTTCAACATTCCTTTGTGTAATTGTTTTGTTGTACTCCTTCACCAGATAAGTCCAAAACACCAGCTGCCAAGAAAGGTCTCCCAACAGAGGTGAGAGTGACTTCAGTAAATGTGATGTTGTAAGATGTCCTGCCTGCTTCATTCCTTTAAATACCCGTGTGTTGATTCATCTGATATACTCTATTTACAGCATTCTCTGTATATTACTAACTCTAAACATGTATGAGTGTGCTGAGCATGTGGGTACATGCATGCTAAGGGCTTTTTCCTGTGTTCAGACACAATTCCTATTTTATAAAGGGAATAAAACCTTCATGAACATGTCAGTCAGAACATGTCATTCAGACAAATATTCAGTCGTCCTACATCTGTCATTTCTGCATTGCTAGAGAGACGACAGCTCGGCAGGGAAACCGTCGAAAGGAGATGCTGAAGACAAGCATCCGCGGACAGCTGCGTCAGAGAGGAAGAAAGGGAAAAAGAATCATATAGATGAAGCAGAGGGTACTTATTTTCCATTTTTCGCTGAATTTTCAGTGTTATGTCCATTTTTTTTTTTGTCAAAACGTATTTGGAATCTTAAGTCACACCTACAAATGTGTTAACGAATGTGTTTGCCTAACTTGAAAAGAGCTTTCTTTCTTTAAAATGGTTTGATATTTTTCCATTGTTATTTTTATACTATTATAGTATCTTTTTTTATATTTTCAGTATTATTTAAATTTTAGTTTTTTTTGGTAACTTTGTTAGGTGCTTTTTATTTTAAAATATTTCTCTTGCTTTATTTTGTTTTAGTTTGTCATTTTAGTACAATTTATATTTATTTTTAATTTTATTTCATCTTTATTTAAATTAATACAAATTGTTTTTTATAGTTTTAGTTAACAATAACACTGAATATTTTATATATATAATTTTTACTATTAATATAAATAAATATATATTTTTTATATATTATTTTTGTATTGTATTTTTTATGTGTTATATATAATATTTTGTATATATATATATAGATATATATATTTAAATAAACAAAATATTTTACTTTTTAAAAAGTGGCGAAAATTTTGGGTCATGAAACTGTAGCATGTTTTATTGTCTTTCAGCTTAATTTTATCTGGGCTACATGCTATAATGGTTACTGTTTATTTATTGTTTAAATCACTCTTTTTTTTTTTTTTTAGAATTTTTCGAGTTGTTGAGTCGTGCCCAGAGCAATCGTGTCGATGACCAGAGAGGCTTGCTGAGAAAAGAAGATCTTGTGCTTCCTGACTTTCTCCGTGTGAACCCTGATCCCGAACCCCAACCTCCTGCCTGCTCAACCCCCACCTCCCATAAACCCGGCCATACCACCACCACCACAAACTTCCAACCTCCTAAACCCAGCTCCTCTAACGGACACCCCCGTGCACCCAGCCCTGACTCGCTCCCTTTCATCACCCCACTCTCCCCTATCCTACGCCCCACTGGTCCCCAGGGCCAGGAGGAGGAAGGGCTGGGCGATCTGACTCTGGTGGGGGAGGGGGACATCAATAGCCCTAACTCCACTCTGCTTCCGCCTCCACCGATCTCTTTGCCTCCTTATGAGGGCAGCCTACCTGAGGCCAACTTCACTCCTCCGTCATGCATTTACAGGCGACCCAGCCCAGGTATTTCTCCCGCCTGACTAGCCGTGAGTGTGGCTGTGTGTGTGTGCGTGTGGTGGGTGGCATGTCTGAATGGATTAGTGAAATATTAGAAACACACATCACAAATTCACCTGACAAGACTGACATTCACTTGATAGAGTTGATCTAATTTCATATTCATAATTACATACACTTCTGTTGAAAAGTTTGGGGTTGGTAAGATTTTTTTCGTTTTGTTTTTGAAAAAAGTCTCTTTTGCTCTCCAAGGCTGCATTTATTTGATCAAAAATACAGTAAAAACAGTAATATTGTGAAATATTATTACAGTTTAAAATAGTTGTTTTCTATCTAAATATATATTTATATATATATTATATATAAATATATAAGTTTCTAAATTTTCAGCATCATTATTCCAGTCTTCAGTGTCACATGATCCTTCAGAAATCATTCTCATATGCTCATTTGCTGATTTGTTTCAAGAAACATTTATTCTTATTATCAACATTGAAAACAGTTGTGCTGCTTAATATTTTTTGTTTAATATTTTTATTGTCTTTACTGTCACTTTTGATCAATTTAATGCATCCTTGCTGAATACGTTTCTTTTACACACACACACACACACACACACACACACACACAAAAGTTTTGACCCCAAACCTTTGAACAGTAGTACTGCTGTTCTTGAAATGGAATACTAGTGTAATGCATACTACACAGTATGTACTATAAACTGCCTAACGCTTCTTTAAGAATAATATGTGAAACAACAGATTTTGCACTTATAACCATCATTGTAACCTAATTACAAGAACAAATTAAATGAGTTATAAACACAAAATCATCAAATAGAGGGTCAGATCAAGTACATTGCATTGTGGATATAGTGCAAGTGCATATAGTATTCTATGCAGGGTATTCTGTTCTATCCTACATTTATCAAATCTAGTAGGGCATCTGGGTACTCTGTGTTTGTAGAATATGTGCATACAATGCACAGTATACAGAAATAGTATTATGCTAGTATGCTATTCAGCTCAGAGCTCATTTATATGTAACTGTGGACTATGTAATGTGTTGAAAGCTTTAAATTAACAAGACATTAATTTGTCTTTTCTGTGTTGACACATCCTTATAAAAATGAGACACTATTTAGATCATGCTGTAATGTATATCAAAGACTGTGCTGCTTACAGTGTTTCTGAGGGTTGTAAATAATCATTTAAAAAACTGTCATATCGTTTTTTTGTTCATCCTTTTTTTCTTTTCCTTTTGATACAAGCTGTGCCGATGTGTCTCTACCCATCTAATCATTGCCTAAAGTGCCATTCAGCAAAGCTGAATTTCAGATTCAAGCTATAGACTGTATTATCAAACAGTCGCATTGTTGATTTGCTTGCCATCCTGTTTCCTTTGTAGTTGATCATGTTGATTCTGTGTGAATCTGATCAGATCTAATAAATGCTAGCAAAATCAGACTAGACTTGCTTGTGATCTTGTGTGACATCCCTACACTTCTGATAAATTATATCTTTCCTGGTGTAATCATGTTTCTTTATGCTCTTTTCCTTTTCTGCATCTTAGAAATCCCATTCATACTTGCATCGATTGCTTTTGCAAAATTTACTGGTGCCTTGTTGATTCAGATTATATGAAGTAATCTAGAGCTGATCTGAAACCAGAAAGCATTATTGGTAACATAACATTTATCCTATAATAATCAAAATCTCTGATATGGTGTATGGCATGTTTTTGCAAAAAAATTTCCAACCTATTAATGTGCTAAAGTAAGATTTCTTTGCATGGAAAGCATTGGTGATCTAAGAGAGCATGAACATGAAGAAAGCTCTGTCATCTACATCATCTGCCTGTTTCCAGTGATCATGAACTAGAAACCCTATACTCAACACTTTATTCTAACTCATTTTTAGATTTGTTGTAGTAATTTTACTAAACCGGTTTCTTCTCTAGAGTGGTGCAGGGATGACATATTTTTGTAGGCCAACCCAGAAGTTAGTATCACCCTGGTTCCTTGGACAATAAGATTTTTCCATTGGCAAAAACGTTTTTATGATAAATAAAGTAATGACACCATCCTGAAATTATGATTGAGTTATTTATTTTTAAAACTAATGGCGAAATACTGCCACCTTGTGGGATGTCACTGTCAAAATAATGTTGCTCAGTCAACAAGTTTTAGTACAAAGTAATAATTTAAAGTGAACGATTGAACATTTTTACTAATTATTATTATTATATTCATAATGGTGTCATTGAACATGCTGTCTCATATAATTAATATAAACTTTAGGATAACTTTATTATATTTAACTTTATATATATTTCAAAGGATGTCCATGTTCAGAACTACACAAAGATGTGATAATCATATAAATAAATCAAGTTGCAATTCCAACCTAAACCTGACTTTCATTTAGCTTGAATGAAACAATCTGATTCTTCTGGTTCCCCGTTCCCACATTCTATCTGTATATTTCTTTATATGTGCTTTGCTGATTTGTTTGCAAACTTTTCTCCAGGTACAGAAGAAGGAAACACGTGCACTTCAGCGGTCAAAAACCAAGGTGCTCAGCACCCCTCCTCAACATCCCAAGTGGACTCATCTGTGCTGGACAAGGGGGTCAGTGTGGAGGGAGTCACTCTGGAGGACAGCTTCGAGGGTTACGCAGCTGAGCTTCGCCAGTGCCAGAACAAAATGAGAAATGGCATTTACCCCTCCACAGAATCGTCCCGTCCCCTCAGCGGGGTGCTGGAAGTCAACGAGAGTGACACTGTGCAATATAAAGCAACATTTGTCTGAAGGAAGCTGCTTGTTAGACATTTTCAAAGACTGAAATGGAACCACTGATATGGATAAAATGTGCATGTGGAAAATATTGTGTATGTTAATAATGTAACCTAAGATTGAAGAGGTTATTCATTAATATTTTGTAACTGACGACCATTCTTTATTTAATGATAATATAAAACTGTGTTCAGTGTTAGATTGGGATCATAGTGCACATTAGAATATCAGTGTAGCCTAACTAGTTGGGAACTAGTTGGTTAATAGTGGGAGGTAAATGCAAATGGTTTCAGTAGTTATAGTGGAACTTAGTGCATCAATTCCCATAAATTCCTTTAAATGGATTTTTTGATTTTTTTCAAAGGCTGTCTTGTACTGTAATTTTGGAATTGCGAACACATCTAGTCTTGTTGAATGCGGATTCAGTTATAAAAGCCACAAAAAAAAAAAAAAAGAATGATTATTAATTATTAAAAACGCATTTTAAACAATTTTAGAGTCATCTATTTTTGTCTCTGTTTAGGCCTCCAATGTGTTTGTTGTAACCTTTTTTAAAACTATTTTTTGTAACTACTGAGATCATTTTTATACTTAAAAGAAGAACTATTTTAGGGGTTAAATGAAATTTATGTCATTTCTCACCCTCATGTCGTTCCAAACCCGTAAGACCTTCGTTCATCTTCGGAACACAAATTAAGATGTTTTTGATGAAATCCGAGAGGTTTTTTTATCCCCCATAGAAAGCAACGTAATTACCACATTCAAGGTCCAGAAAAGTAGTAAAGACATTGTTAAAATAGTTAATGTGACTAACGAGCCGTCGTTCTGACATAGTACACAGAAGCCTGTACTGTCTATTCAATGTAAACAGCATAAGAGACGGACAGGGGAAAGATGAAATTGTTGAATAAAGTTGTATTTTTTGTTTCGTTTTTGCACACAAAAATTATAGTTAGTACCGTAATCCATTACATTACAAGGTATTGTAATTTAAGGTTATATAATTTGACTACATTTAGATTACTTTTGACCCAACTCGTTTATCACATTGATTTGAAAAGGATAATCTTTTACTATATTGATATAAAAATACAAAGAGAAAAAAAATATATTCCATTCTTTGTTATCAACAACATGAATTGCATTAAATATTACGTTACGTCAAAGTTTCCCAAACTGGGGTTTGTGATGGAATTGAAAAAAGCTAATTAAATCATAAATTTAAAATTAAAAGCAATCAAAACAAAACACTTTCTAAAAAATATTTAAAAAATGATTTGTTTACCTGCATGTCATGTGACAATTAACCGACATCAGAGAAAGGTGAACTTCATTTTATTTTTTATTATTATTTACTTCATTTTATTATTAAAAGACAAAAGCCTTCCAAAGACATGTAATAGATGGTTAAATGAAACACCTTCTGAAAGTATATAAGCAGTAGGCTTTTTAGAAATGAAAATTTAAAAGATAAAAAACAGTGGTATAGGAAGAATCAATGAATTATTAATAATTTACTGCCATTGTGAGAATAATTAATCAACAACAGCGTGAATGGAAGCAAACCAACAACAAGTGAGATGTAAAAGTGTACAAAGTCAAGTCTAAAATGAGTCTAAAGTGGCTATTAGGTGAAACATAATTTGTCCTGCTTCAAATACAGAGATAAAGCAAAGAAAATGGCATGAGTTATTTTATTCAACCTGCTCGGTCTCAAACAGACCTTTCTCATAGCTTTGATATACTGTGTTGTGCTGCAGCTCAAACTATTTTTAACAGCACAGTTAGTGTATTTCATTCATTCATTCAATCATTCATTCGGGCTCTTTATTGTCATTGTTATAAATAACAACGAGATAACATCAGAGAATCCTACAGTGTAAAAGTGCAATAAAAGTCCATCAAGTGCAATCCGTTTGATGACACAAATAGTCTGTATGAAGTGTCATTTTAAATTATACAGTTTATACTTTGTATAAAGTATTAAAATAGCCAGTTCATAACTACATGACCTCATAAAAACTATTACACAGAGTATGTCGATCCATCTTTCTGTCTGTCTCCTTTTGCAGCTACAGGATGGCTCTGTAGAGGGCGCTGTTTATATAACTCAACTTCCGAAGTGAGAGGAAGTTCTTCTGGTGTTCTATGGTGTCTGTGCATCCTTAGTGTCCATCACGATCAAAACACTGTACCATCTGCGCTGAGTGCCTGCGCTCTTCAGCATGAGCCGAAAAAGAAACCACTGCTATATGGAAACAGGACCGTCTTCTGAGTCTCAGGGCGCGTTTATGGACAACACGGGCTCCTTCAGCCGAGACGAGGAGGATTTCTCCGAGCTCGAGCCCGACGAGCAGCTGGTGTGCTCGGTGACCGAGATCACGGAGCACCTGGGCAGAAACATCACGGTGGTGCTGGAGTCTGCGCTGTCCGAGATACGCAAGCTGGTCGGCGTCCGGATCAGAGTCCTGAAGATGGAGCTCCGCGAGAAAACCGACGAGATCGAGCTGCTTAAGGCCAAGCTGGAGTCGACGGAGAAAGACGGGAGGGTTTCTAACTCCAGCACCCTGGACGTTAGGAAATCAGAGCATCAACCGGGCCAGAAGTACAGCGTCGACCCGAAGAAAACCAAACCCGGGACGCCCGTGGTGAAGAAGGAGAACATCAACGCCATCTGCGACTATCTGATGAAGGATAAGAACCAGCGGGGTGCTGCTGAAGTGGAGAGCGACCATAGCAGTCAGGCCTTTGGGTCCGAACGGGACATGCGGACTGAACCGCAGCCGCACGCGTCTCTGAGCCTGTGGACGGACAGCGGTTCCGCGGACACTGACGCAGACGCGGACATCTTCAATATGCTGCCGTCCGCCAGCAAGCGCATGTATGACTATGAGTGGATGGCAGGGGTCGAACTGAACTCAGCCGAGTTTAAAGGTACTGCTCAATCAATTCTTGTAGACACGGTACTTGCATATTATACGCATTGCATTTTACAAATACATTTACATATACATGATGTTTACATATAGTTTGCATGCTTTGTCGTACACAATTTATGGTATGCATGCATTATAGTATATCATGAATATATGTGGATGAAGTATGCATGCATTGAAATATGTATATATCACAATACGCGAATACTGTATGCATGTAGTATGCATTTGTTGTAGTATATGCGTAGCTGCTTATAGTATGCTTGCAGGTTTCTAATATAAAATATGCAAGCTTGTGTCTTACATATGTTTGCATGTAGTATGCATGCATTGCAGTATGTATATACACGTGTAAATATAGTATTAATGTATGGTATGCATATTTGCATCTAGTTTGCATTAGTAGTATATGAACATTTGCACATAGTTGCTTATAGTATAGTACATGCATGTATTATTCTTTTCAAATGCTGTTGTTGTTGCAAAATTTTATGTGCAACTGGGTTTTCTGTTTCTTGCTTTATACTGATCTTGTATGACATTTAAGTACGCTACATCAAGTTTAATTGTATCTGCCTCGCTTCGGTTATTTATTTAATTCACAGTTGTTGACTGCTGACATGTCAGAGGTGTTTGAGGGGAAAAAATAAAACATTTAAAGCTGAACATTGACTGAAAATATAATTAAAACCCAGAGGGTGTTGCATTTATCCCTGTTCTCCTCTACTTCTTTAGGTGATGCTGAAACAAAATGTGAAGATGTTCCTCCTGTGGATGAGGATGAAGAAAATGAAGACTCTGAAGGAGGAAGAGGAAGTCTGAGGTCGGTGTCTGATCATTTTCCTCTAGACACTCAGGGCTCCCCGCGAGAAGACAGGAGCAGCCCAGCGGAGGACAGTATGGACCGAATCGAGCCAGGTCTGTGTTTTAAAAGAAAGAAAATGTAGCATTTTCAGTTGAATACAGCTGGGAATAATTGTGTTCTGCACTTCTAACTCTTATATGAACATTTAATCGATCTTTACTAAAGATGCACTGATACTACATTTTCAGCCGACACAATAGCCGATTATTTAGAATTTTATCCGTCGATACAGATTGTTTTATTTTCTTAAGGAAAAAATCTCTCTCAACTAATGCTGTAAACTATACAGGGAACCCTCTCATTTGGTACATTACTATAATATTAGAAATTAAAATTAACAACAGAGCCCAAACTATTATATTCAACTGCTATTTAGCATTTTGGGGGCATTCTTGGCCTAATGGTTAGAGTCAGACTGGTAACCTGAAGGGTGTGGGTTTGATTCTCAATACTGGCAGGAAATGACTGAGGTGCCCTTGAGCAAGGCACCTAACCCCCAATCACTCCCCGGGCGCCACAGCAAAATGGCTGCCCACTGCTCTGGGTGTGTGTGTGTGTGTTCACTACTCACTACTTCTAATGTGTGTGCACTAACTGGATGGGTTAAATGCAGAGGACAAATTTGTGTGCATGTCACTTTCACTTTTTATCTATTTTCAGATGTAATAATTACACTCAGATAAAAACTAAAATGTTTATATACAACTCAGTTGTCATAAGGTAGTTTTTATAAACACTTGTCTTCATGATAAATTTATTCAAACAGACATAATTAACAGTAAATATGCTGCTCTCTAGTGTTTCTATAGCTAACTAAACAACTGTGAACATTGGATAACTTTCCTGACGTAAATGCAACGTAAAAGGGATAGTTCACCCAAAAATGTGACGGACGGACGTTACCGGAAGCTAGTGATTACAGTTTATAAAGTTATAATTATGGATATTTTTTCTTATGTAATAAGAAATGTAATTTATTCCTGTGATGCAAAGCTGAAATTTCAGCATCATCACTCCAGTCTTTAGTGTCACATGATCCTTCAGAAATCATTCTAATATGCTGATCTGCTGCTCAAGAAACATTTATGATTATTATAAATGTTGAAAACAGTTGGGCTGCTTACTATTTTTTGTGGAAACTGCAATACAAGAAAGAAACCTTTTTTGAATGTCAATTTATAATTCAATTTTGATCAAATTAAAGGGATAGTTTACCCAAAAATGAAAATTCTATCATCATTTACTCACCCTCAAGTTGTTCCAAATCTGTATAAATTTCTGTTGTGTAGATATGTATAGTTTTCTCTGTGTAAATTTCAAGTTTGTAACTAGGCCACTTTGAGGCACCATTGACTTCCATAGTAGGAAAAAAACTACTATGGAAGTCAATGGTGCCCCAAAACTGTTCAGTTTAACACATTCTTCAAAATATCTTCCTTTGTGTTCACCAAAACAAAGAAATTTATACAGGTTTGGAACAGTTTGAGGGTGAGTAAATGATGATAGAATTTATTTTTGGGTGAACTTTTATGTTTTTTTATTTTAACTTTTAACCTTTAATGCATCCTTACTGAAAAAAAGTATTAATTTATTTAAAATAATCTTCAAATTGCCAAACCTTTCAACTGTAGTGTATATTAAGGCAGGAACCAAGCTGACGGTCGGCCGTCGGGCAGTTTTTGTTCGTCGGCCGGCTCAGTGTGTTTCTCAGTGTGTTCCGCACCGTCGGCTGAAATTGGTCCTCGTTGGCTTTTTTCCGGCCGATTCGACATGTTGAATCGGCGTTGGAGCTCGTCGGTCCGTCGGGCCATGTGATCATTCTGATTGGCTGTTCAGCTACTGCCACCTGCTGGTACGGAAAGGCATTTCATCTCGCACAGGCGCAGAACGGACGTGCTACTTGGCCATCGGCTGTCGAGCGTCGGTTTGGTCTGTCAGGGCAACTTTGGACACAGACGCTGCCGACGTGAGCCAACCCCGCAGTCTGCTTTCGTCGCCACAAGTTCGTCGGCGTCGGCTTGGTGTGTTCCTGCCTTTAGACATTCATTGTATAAAAAAAGGTAATGATTATAGTAATAATAATTATCTTTTGTGTTCTATGGAAGAAAGTAAGTCATACAGGTTTTAAACAACTTTATAGTGAGGGTGAGATGTCTTTAAATCCTCTTGGTGTGATTGTGAAATATGAATTGATTTATTGACGCTCTCTTCCAGGTCAGCAGTTCTCCTCTCAAACCTTCATTTGCCCCTTCTGTGGAACTCTTTGCCCTGACTCCTCTTTCCTGGAGGAACACGTCAAGCTCATGCATCACGACGAGAGCGCTCTGCAGTCGCCGCCGGGCAGTTCTTCCTCTCGCGGGGAGGGCGACTTGGGCGAGGCGGGGCGAGCTCTGGGAGGCCCAGAAGGACCTGTTGGCAGGGGCGCACGGGAGAGGAAAGTAGAGGGCGGCTATGAGTGTGGCGACTGTGGGCGTCATTTCAACTATCTGGGCAACTTGCGGCAACACCAGCGCATCCACACCGGCGAAGCCCTTCGTTTGCCCTGAGTGCGGAGAGCGTTTCCGCCACGCCGCACGTCTGAAGAGCCACCGCCTCAGCCACAGCGGAGCCCAGAGCCCCTTCCCCTGCCCGCAGTGCGGTAAGGGCTTCCCAGTGCTGTCCGGACTGAAGCGCCACCAGCGTGTGCACACGGGAGAGAGCCCGTACGCCTGTCCCCAGTGCGGCCGCAGATTCAAAGAGCTGGGCAATTTATACACACACATGCGCATTCACAGCGGCGCGACGCCCTACTCTTGCTACCAGTGTGGGCGGAGCTTCAGGCATCTGGGCACATACAAGAGTCATCGCTGTATGCCGGCTACCCAGTTACCCAGCGGACACAGTCCAGCATGGGCGCAGGAAGACAAGGTGCAAACTGGGTGATAGCCAGGTGACAGATATGTTCAAAAAGTGGTTCATTACTTCCTCGACTGTTGGTTCAGGATCAATTTTAAAGTCAGATTGGTCAAAGAAAGATGTGAGAAAGGTCACTATGACAGTAAAAAAAACCATCAGGTTTCATCATGAACAAGAAGCTGACTGAATTAGCGTATCTTTCTCATTTAAGTTTGTTAACGTCATATTTAACAGTAAATTGCTGCTCGTTAAATGTTCATTTTTGAAACATTTTGCAATAGTATCTTCCAACTTCCATACACAATATTTCAAGACTTCATCTTTTTATTCAGACTTTTTGTAAAAAGTGTTTCAGAATTTCTTACTCTGTTTAGAACTAGATAGGTCCACAAGGTCAGATTAACTGCCTTTCAAAAACTAATTTAACAGTATTTTAAGTTAATTTAAATAATGATACATTTATAATGATTCAGCATGACATGACCTCTTCCACCCTTAACAAAAAGTACCATGGTATCAGATTGTAATACAATGTTACTTGGATATACATTGTATTGAATAATTGTCATGTTCATGTAATATGTACACCGTTGTTCAAAAGTTTGGGGTCGGTAAGATTTTTAAAATGTTTTTGAAAAAATTATGCTCACCAAGGCTATATTTATTTGATAATTAATACAGCAAAGAAATAGTAATGTTGTGAAATATTATTACAAATTAAAATATCTTTTAGGTTTTATGTTTGAATGTAATTTAGTCCTGTGGAGAGACTTTTTATCAGTATTCTTTGATGAATAGAAAAATTTATCTCAGCATTTATTTGAAATAGAAGTAACAATACTGTCACTTTTGGTCAACTTAAAGGTACACTATGTAACTTTTTTTTTCTTCAGAATTTATATAATGAGCAAGTACATTATGAATCCTTCTTCTAAACCGTGTTTTGGTCTTATCCCGAATCACTACGTTACGCTTTTAATTAGTGTTTATATTCGGACTATTTTAGACTGCGGAGGAGTAGCCCAGTACCAGCGTGACTCGTCATATACATAAACGAGAGAAGTACCCGCGGCTACAATGTTCTTCCGCAAGACTCATGAAGTTTTGTTTATTAACCGCTAGAAAAGATACATAGTGAACCTTGAATGCACCTTTGCTGAATAAATGCATTAATTCCTTTTTAAAAACAACTTTTGAACACTAGTGTACAAAGAATACCATGGTATTTGTCCAAAATAAATGCAAATCCAGTCATTAGTATCCAATAGTCATCATAAATGTAAAAGATAATCTGCAACGTACTAATTACTATTAGGATTGACCTGCATACAACTGATGTGGCATAATTTTTTAATACAATTGAAAATTGTTTAATTAACTCAAAATCATGTTATTGACAAATCGGGTAGTTTAACAGTGTCATTTTGAAAAGATATTATAGTCTCGAGCACTTTTAAAGAGGTGCCGTTTTGAGTGCTGCCATCGTGTGGATGGCTTATGTTACTGCATCGGTGTCACCTGGGCAGTCAGTATACCTGTATCGAATTTCAATTATGTGATCACACAATTAACGCGTTTTTTATTTATATTAGTGAATTTGTTTATATATGTCTACCTGTATTTTAACAACTTATATGTTTGGGAAAATATACTACCTGAATGGAAAAATATGGCTTTAGAAAAATTCTAAAGCCTGTTATTCTGAAATTACCTTGAACACACATAATGATGGAAATGACTGAATGAAGTACACCAAGTGTTGGAAATGCTAGCAATGCATCAGATGGATCTTTAAGATTTTTTTCCATATTAGTGCTGATCTCAAGATATCCTGAATGTTACACATTAAATAGCACAAAACGGTACAATTTGTCATTTCTCAGTTGAATGATCTGTACAAGGCAACCTGAACTTTAACTAATAAATACTCTTAAACTATGGTTCTAGTTGTTTATGTATTTATAAGCGGTTGTTGACATCATATGTTATCAAAGCACATTAAAATAACACTTGTGTATGAAGTGGTGTTTGTTTTTTGTAACATGATTTAAATGGCTATGGACACAAATAGTGATTGACACAGGCTTTGACAGTTGGAATGCTGCTGTAGTCATTTTTCCTGGAAAGGCCTCTCAGGTATGCATTAGAAAAAGATGACATTTAAGTGAGGGGGACATGTACGACAGGAGAGACTGAGAAAGAACATCCAGACATGGGTGTTAGAACAACTATTTTTCTTTATTAGAGGGTGACAAGTCATCGTCAGTAATCCCGACGCCTTAATAACATACTGCCAGCTGAACTTGTCATCTCTCCAGGAGATTGCTGGGCAGTGTGTGACTGAAAGAGTGTTTTTCAGAAAAACACTTTGAGGAGAAGCAACAATTTTTTGCACACAGAGTAGGCTATTCAAAAGTGAACTGTTGATCTTTATTGATGAAATACAACCAAATATAAGGGCACAATTTGATTAATATATATATATTTTTAAATAAATATACATTTAGCTGTGTATTTAAGGCATCTTTTGCTTTCATTAAATGCTTTGTATTATCAATCGTCTTAGAAGAAATGGTTTTGTCAGGCGCATCATATAGCTAGGTGGCCAATAGATCTTATTCAAAGCAGCGCCATCTTTAATTTTCAACGTGAATGAAAGCGAGGCTGTGAGGGCTAGACATAGGCTACATCTCTTCAGTGGGTTGTAGTTATTTAATGTGTTTTTGGATTGTTCTGCTGACGAAACACTACAAAAAATATCTTTCAGTAGACAAAAAAGTAGACAGTTCCCAGCCAGTGCCAGCATTTTTTATTTTCACAAAACTTTCATGGCCCCTAGAATATTTTGCTTTATAAATACATGAACAGAGCCTCTGCTTAAAAAAACTATACTTTCTAACTGCATGCATTCTTATTTTTATCAACACTTGAATGTGGGCAAGATTCATAAAAACGCAACATTTTTGAACAAAAATATGAGAAAATCTCGCTTTTGTCAGTCTACGTCCAGATCGGATTCAGAACGATGATCAAAACATAGATTGAGCCCATTAACACCCCAAAGCTTCACAGTCCTACCTTTTTGTGGGTTGACATTAAATTCAGTAATGTTAAAGTGCCCCTATTATGGATTTTTTTTTAAAAAAAATTACATTTCATGTAGTGTAACATAGCTCTAAGTGAATGAAAACATCCTGCAAAGTTTTAAATCTGAAAGTGCACCGTATATAAAGTTATTGTCTCTCAAAAGTAAGAGTCGACACAGAGTCAATTGAACAAGTTGTTTGTAAAACGAATCCCAAGCTGTTTCGTTGTGACATCACATACGTCTCCCAGACATCCTGTAGAATTCAACCAACCAGATGACGACTTCGATACTGCTGAAGTGTTTCCAGATAAGTGTGCCATATGCATCAGACGTTCAGCTAATGGTCTGCGGGCATGACGTCTGAGGATGAGACTAGTCTCCTGCTAACCGGCTAACTCATGTTTCTGTAGTTCTGCTATTCAGATGTGGGTCCAATATTGTCTAAAAATGTGTCGATTAATGCAGCTTGTCTGTCTTATTACTTGGAGTAATGATCAAGGATTGTAATGCATCATCAGTTATTCACGTTTTTGCTCGGCTAACGTGGGAGTTTACAAGATAGTTGTGGGCCTGGTTCGCTTACATAACTGTAAAACAAACAGTTTTTGTCCTCTGCGTTTTTATTATTATAATAGAGTGGCGCTCTATCTGTATTGTAATAGGATGTTAAGACGCTAGTCCGCGCTAACTAGTTTTCTCTCTGTAAACAGTAAACACCCATTGTAATGTCAAACAATGATATAGCCATTTTTTACGTTGTTAATAGTTATTACGAAAGTGTACACATCTGGCCTAAATGTTTATCTGATGTTCTGATACAGTTCCCACAGGTGCACCTACATAAAGTATAACAGTGACGCTGCTATCACGTCTTATAAATAAGGCAAACTAAGGTGACACTTACCACAGAGAAACGTCCTACTTCAGTCGTGATTGGGAATCAGTTTCTGGTTGATCAACTACTTCAGACGTTTCATCGTCTGACTCGGGCTCGAGTTGATACAGTAAAATCGATGCTATCTTTTCTGTCCATACATTGTATACAATGCCTTGCGAATTGATAGCTGTCATTCAGTTGTGACAATGTGCAAAGGATTGGGCCATTGACCAATTAGAGCAGTGTAGGCTCACGGAAAGGAGGGGTTTAGAGAGACTGATTCTTCAAACTGCTTCTAATGAATAGTTTACGAATCCTTGAGAACTGAGGTGAAATTAAATGTATATTATGAGAAAACGAAAGTGTTTTTTGACCTGTCATGAATGTAAACCTGTTGTAGGAGACTCACAAAACAATATTAAGAACCTTAAAAAAGGCATAATGGGGCACTTTAACAGTTTTGTTTTATATGTTTGAAGATCGTGTTAGCTTTGTTCAAATTGAACAATTGAACATTTTAAGCCCGAATTTGGGCCCAATGTGCAACCCCCAACTGCAAACCTACTTTTTGTCCAAAAAATCCTCAATTGTGTGGGCTCATTACGATTATTTTACTGCTCCCGATTGCATTGGAACCCGCACGATCCCAAATTGTATTACAATACGACTATTGATTGGACTGTCTCTGACGTGATACCCGCGATAGCCAATGAGAGCGAGCCACCTACCGGATATTGCGTGCTTCTATAGTTGAAACTTGGCAGCCACAAACATGCCATGAAAGTGGAGTATTGAGGAAGATCACCCATATTCTTTTTTCTCCTTTGTTTTTCTTCCTGTAAAACAAAACTCATTTCTCATTTCACTGTGAAAATATTACTGCAATCGACAGGTGTGTGGTCTCGCAGTCCGGACGAATCTTCTAGTGTGCATTCGGAAGACTTTTAATGCTAAAAATCGGTTAAAATTGCCTTTATGCCTGTGGTCTCCCACAGTTTTAAAATCGTTTAAGATTTGAAAATCGTTTAGTGCGTGGCAGCCTAAGCAATTTCTTTCTGCTTCTCCTTCGCCTGTGTTTTATGCTGCCTTCACATGCGCTGTTCATTCACACCCCCACCTACATTTCCTGCCAGTACTGAGACTCGAACCTGCGATCTTCGGTTTACAAGTCCGACTCTCTAACCATTAGACCATAGCTGTCCCCCAAAAAGCGGGTTTAGGTGTAAGGGAAGGTTATGAGTTGGTTTCAGGTGTAAGGATTGGTTTTAGGTGGGTTTTGAGGGGTTTCATTGCAATCTGTCATAAAAAGAGAAATAGAGTAAATGATAAAGAATTAGGTATGAGGGTTAAGTCTTCTCGATGCTCAAAGTTAATGAGAAGGTGCGATTTTTTCCCCCAAACCACTTCACCAGAAATCCTGCCCTGCAGCTAATTTCATTGCTTAAGGTTACAGTGATGGGCAGGTTTAGGGATCAGTGTTTGGTGTAGGCAATCAGTACTGTGATTGACATGACCGATAAAATCTTAAGAATCGTTTGCAGGGCGGCATTGGCCTGGCTTCTGATGTCACACCTGGATGTGGGCCGGGTTGGGTGTCCGTCACAGTGAGACTCTTCTCGAAAATTCTGTCAATGGAAGGCAAAGAGATAATTTTTTCAGATAATGAGAAACAGTTTCAGTTAAGTATGTCCAAACTTGGTGTATGAGAATGAAAAATAATGCAAATAATATTTGTAATAATTTGCTCTAAAAAGGACGCCACCATTCATTCTGAAAGGAAAACATTAAACAGCCTACTTGCTAAACCAACAACACATTTCCATTAGTTCAGGCATTGAGCACTTACCAGCATACAGCTGCATTACAGACACAATGTAAACACCTGGGCTCTTATTGTGGAACTGCAGGGCATTTAGGGACACCTGAGAAGGGTCTAATTTTATCAATCCTGATAAGACCACATGTGTGGGCTGTTTGCTGTAGACACAAAAAGTGAACAGCCGCATTTATTAACTAATAGTAGCAATGCTAAACAAAACCTCACTTACCTGCTACAGCCACTTTCCATCACAGAGTCTGTGAGGGCTGGAACGGGAACAAAACAAATACATAAATAGGCTTTTCATACTTTGAGTAACTCCAGGCTATCTTCTTTTTTAATTAAACCAAGGGTGAAGCAATATTTCACACTTGTAATTTTGATAAGCAACGCTTAACACTGGCCTATAGCCTACATATTGCATGCTGTGTTTATCCAATTAATGATACTGACAATGCAAGTAAGAAGATAAAACGAGTAATTTTCACAGGAATGCCCCAGGGTTAACAATTTTACCAGCTAAAAAATATTCATTAGGGCATTTTTATTTTATTTTATTATGTTTTATTTTGTTTTTGTTTTTACAGCACCCACTTTTTTTTTTGTATGTTCCATTATCCAAAACGCATGTATATCAGGTGGAAACAGTAAATCCATCTCGGCTGACAATTTCTGACTGAATCACCAACACTTTAATTTATTGTATATACACCGATCAGGCATAACATTTTGACCACCTTCCTAATATTGTGTTGGTCCCCCTTTTGCTGCCAAAACAGCCCTGACCCGTCGAGGCATGGACTCCACTAGACCCCTGAAGGTGTGCTGTGGTATCTGACCCCAAGATGTTAGCAGCAGATCCTTTAAGTCCTGTAAGTTGTGAGGTGGGGCCTCCATGGATCGGACTTGTTCAGTACATCCCACAGATGCTCAATTGGATTGAGATCTGGGGAATTTGGAGGTCAAGTCAACACCTCAAACTCGTTGTTGTGCTCCTCAAACCATTCCTGAGCCATTTTTGCTTTGTGGCAGGGCGCATTTTCCTGCTGAAAGAGGCCCCAGACACCAGGGAATACCGTTTCCATGAAAGGGTGTACATGGTCTGCAACAGTGCTTAAGTAGGTGGTACGTGTCAAAGTAACATCCACACGGATGGCAGGACTCAAGGTTTCCCAGCAGAACATTTCTCAAAACATCACACTGCCTCCGCCGGCTTGCCTTCTTCCCATAGTGCATCCTGGTGCCACACAGGCCAGCTTTCGCTCCCCACGTGCGTCAATGAAACTTGGCCACCAATGACCCTGTCGCCGCTTCACCACTGTTCCTTCCTTGGACCACTTTTGATAGATACTGACCACTGCAGACTGGGAACACCCCACAAGAGCTGCAGTTTTGGAGTTGCTCTGACCCAGTCGTCTAGCCATCACAATTTGACCCTTGTCAAACTTGCAAATCCTTACACTTGCCCATTTTTCCTGCTTCTAACACATCAACTTTGAGGACAAAATGTTCACTTGCTGCCTAATATATCCCACCCACTACCAGGTGCCATGATGAAGAGATAATCAGTGTTATTCACTTCGCCTGTCAGTCGTCATAATGTAATGCCTGGTCGGTGTAATTTACTGGCATCAGGGAGCCGCTATCAATATGCAGGAGACTCCTGGACCTTCCGGGAAAGGGGGGATGTCTGCCATGCTAAACATAAATAAATATCATTTATGTTTATTGTTTTATGTAATGAACAGGGATGATCCTAGCTGCATCCTGGAGAACAGGGCAGGGCTGAATATGGGGTGGGGCTACTGTGTTGCTCCGCCCCATAATTGACTGACAAATGGTGTTGACATAATGCCTTCAATTATAAGGATATTAGTGAAACTAAAGGTGAGCTTGTATTTTGGCATACAAATGGCCCAATATTTAAACAAAAGATTTTTTTGGTTGATTATCTTGAGCAGGAAATTTTTGAAGAGAAATTAATTATGAATTTAATAACATTAGCAAGACACACTTACATTAAAAGACTTTTACTTCACTTCATTCCAAAGCTTAATATCTGGATATCAGAAAAAATGAATGGAGTGAATCAAAATGACCCAAGAACTGGTTAATGTATGTGTCCTGCATATTTTTGAATGTTTGCATTTATGATACATCGTGCTTAACCTTGTTAAGAAGTTTAGACATATTTATACACGCTAATAATTGTTGTTTAACTTTTAAAAAAATTCTGTTCTTCAAATAAAAGTGAACAGATGTTTAGTGCATGTACAGACATTTCTTCTCATTTTCTTCTCGTTTTCTTTAGATGCTTTTATAAGGCAACAGCCTTTTACCTGAGTGTACTGAAGGCAAATACTGGATTGCATACTTCTATTCAGTATTGAACGTTCACCTTCACACTGACACAAGCATTACACAGTGACGGGGCCAAGATCAATTTAAAACGTGACTTATTGATGTATCAATACAAGCACATCAGTGCACTTATGGTTCAATTACATGGACATATTCAGCTAAAATACACCATAACATCTATTCCTTTGCACTCAATTTTAAAGGACATCTGCACGTCTGTTAAAGACCATAATTTTTCGCACCTGACTGCAGTTACACTCCATTAACTGATACAAAATCCTCAGTGGTGCATAAAACGTGCCACATCACCAGAGCAATCATTTATGGTTGCTTCCTAGACTTCGTAAAAGTTGAATTTATCTGATGAAATCTATTGGAATGTGTTGTATGAACACAGAAACTAGCCCATAAATGTCAGGCTTAGCTGACTGCACACACTGGGAATGAGTGCCTTTTCTTTATGCCATTTTCTGTAGGACAAACAGCTTTCCATCGGGTCTTGTTTTATATTAAAATATACATGTACTGTAGCACAGATATGGTTTTATGAGAGACAAAAAACTGGCAAAGAGGTAAAATTTCAGTTTACCAGTCATGATACAACAATATATTTTACTACAGAATGTCCCTGTTGACCAATCAGAATAAATTCTGAAAATGCGCATAAAAAACTTGTGCGCTTAACTGAGGCATGATACATTTTTTATTCAATAAGAATATATGCACATAAACTACAATGCAAACACATTTACTGAATAAATCCCTTGATGCGCAACTCACTTGACTCAACATTGGATGTGATTGGATAACTGGACTAACCAGCAGACCAATCGCATCACACTGCATCTCAAATGTTAGTAAATGATCACTCTGAAATGCCTGAGCCAAAGCCTGTCATCAAAATGATTTGGTATAATTCCCTCCCAGAAGCATCTCACCTGATTGTGTTCACAAACACCAAAACCCGAACACAAGATAATTTCCCATGAAGTGACGATTTTGTTCTCTTGAACACATGGGATGGAAACGCTGCTTTATCCTCAAATGTTTTATGTATTTTGGGGTATTCGAGGTGGTTGTCACTTGTAGCATTTTGTCAATATAGCCTACATATGTAAAGCAATACCTATAATTTCTCCCAGTTTTCTGCAATCATTTTATTTGTTTTCTCATGGCATTTCCAGTGCTATACAATATCTGTAGAAATATGAATGAATTGAGGTTGTTTACCAAGTTAGATGATGAATACTGAATGGATGACGGTGTTTATCTGAAATTGGTAATAAAATCCAATCAGCCACAAAAGTATTACTGTCATGAGAAATGTAATGATCTGCAAAAGACAGAATTCTTCTACTAAAATTGCATTCTTCGGTTATATAACAGACTCATTTGATTGAAGGTGGTTGATTCATACAAACTACACAAGTGCAGACTGATGTTAAAGGCACAATCTGTAACATTGTTTTTAACAAAATATCCAAAAACCACTTGCAAAGTGTGATATATTTCATGCAGCTGTGTGTACTTACATTATCCCAACAGTTGCCGAGGATTTGTATATCCAGATAAATTCCTAATGGCTAATAAATAAATAATGGCTTATCCCTTGTCATTGCCGTCTATAAACAATGTAATATCCAAAGCCATTGGAAGGCAAGCCTGCAACCTTTAGCCAAAAAAGCGAAACGGGAAGGAGACCAGAGGCCGTTTTCTGAATGGATGTCAATGAATGAGAGGCTTCACTATGCTGATTAAACAGCTTTTGTGGGGAAATAGCTAATCATTTAATTAATCAACAGCATGTTTGCTAATCTTCAGCATGTTTTACACTAAACAATACTTTCGTTGGGAACTATATGTAGATTTTAGGTAGGACTCATTTACGGCATTACCAAGAGCAAATGTGCCGCATTACTGTTTAACAGATAGAACAATAGATGTTGTGTAAAAGCCACTGGAAGGCAAGCCTGCAACCTTTAGCCAAAAAAGCGTAACAGCTAATGCTAATGGAGCGAGGCAGCAAGTCAGCTACCTAGGTTTTCGGAAGCAGCCAGCATCTAGCACACCGCTAGATGCTGTGTCATTCAGTCATCACGGATCATGATTATTCATTGGCGAGTACAGAAATTTTTTTGAGTTTTTGAGATAGAGAGAGCTTCGCAACAAACTTGGACTTTCGCATGTTTTAATAGACAGGTAAGCAAATATATATTATTTATTGTACAAGTAATAGTCATGTACATATGATTTGAATAGATATGAATGTCAATAATACCACATTTAAACAATGCGAGACAGATATGAGGTAGATTCACTTGAAAAACTATCATGTGTTCGTAATTAATTACATAATTCTGTGGGTTATGCTGATGAAATTACACATATTGCACTTTGTTTACCATGTACCATGTTTGTACCATGTTTGTTTGGCCATGAAATTAAATACAGTATGTGTTGCACAAAAATATTTAGCCATTACTTGCAAATACTGTGGGTTCATTCAAATTAACTTTTAGTACGATTGTTTTAAACACGTAAAACTACACAGCATTAACCTACCAAATCATTGGACAAATAGTCACATATCAGTAACAGGCTAATATAACATTAAATTTCACGTTCCTTGCAGCGAATTCATTACGATGACATAAAATAGTGTGATCAAACATACAGATAACACAGAAACTAATTCATTACCTCATCCGTGAACATGATTAGTGAATTCCATACTTCTCTGCATGGTGAAAACAACATCTCCCATCCTTCCACTCTCCTTCATAGCGCCATCAAGCTTCGCCTTTGTTATTGTTTTGAAAATGCGACCTCTGGTGGTGAAAACTTACACAGTGTGCTTTTAAACATTTAGAAGAAAACAATAAGAGTGCTTCCATTGGTTTCCTGCAAAAATATCATCTTCAACAGCACAATTAGGACATGAAAAATAATCAGAAAAAAATCTGTTCTTCTCACAAAAATACGTCTGAATTAGTATTTGTATTTGTACCACTCTGTGTCTCTACTCTGTGTCTAATGCAGCTTTGGTTAAAGTATCCATGCAGAATCATAAATCCTTCACATTTCTGAGAATTCTGAAAGGTTACTGCTGAGCATAATCAAATGTTTTTGCTTTTATTATTTTAGTAAGCCCATACATGCATTGTGTTCTCTAGGCGAAGCTCTGATAATGCTATAAGCCTGATGTAGTGTCTCGAAGAAATTAACTTATGTCAAGATAAATATGCCAAGAATTATTTTATGAATTAATGATGAATTGTAGCTATTTATTAAAAACATAACTTCATTAGTTATGATAATTGAGTTTTTTTTTTTTTTTTGTATATTCAGACTTTGAATTGACAGTGGGAAGTTAATTAGATACTACTTTTCAATTACACACAAAGCGATACATGTAAAAATGTCAATGCTCTAAATGCGGACAAAAAGAATATGAAAAAAAAATATGACAAGAAAAAGAAGGCAGCTAAGAATATAATTTTGACAGAACAAATACAATTTTCACAGTTCAATATCCAACTGTCCACAGCCATCCACTAACATTCTGTAGACAATCAAAAGAACATCTACAGAATGATCGTTTATAAAAGGATAGTTTGAAGCTTTCAAATAATGAGTTTTAATGGTAGACAATCAATCTTGACAGATACAGCGCAGTGGCCACTACAGAAAGTCAGAGTGCATTAGAGAGTGAAAAGAAAGGAGAGTTTGCTGTGTTTGTCCTGAAAATAGAATAAATGTGTATGTAATGAGATAGATAGATTAGAGGGAGGATGGAGAGAGGGAACAGACAGACGGAGAGAGGGGGTGAGCGTGCATATGAGAGCACAACCACTGGAATCAAGGAGAATATGTGAAGGCAGCCCATGAACGAGGGAGAGAGAGACAGACAGGGAGAGAATTAGAGACAGAACGGCAATAGAGGGTTGGCAGGTGGACCAATGAAAGAGCTGGAGACGAGAAGATGCTTCAGCTTTGTCAGTGTCTCCAGCATCATGAGGACGATACAGAACAACCTGCACAAGCAGACTGACATATCAGCAGCGTCCTCCTGATTGAAATCAAGCAGCGAACCAACAGAACTCTACTCATCTGGATCACACCAGGTAAAAAAAAAAAATCTATACTACATCTACTTTTAATGGAAATGGAGATTGTTGAATTATTGTTGAGTTAACTATCCATGAATTTCAAGGTATACACAATTTTGTATTAATGTTATCGTTCAAAGACTCAGGTTTTGTTACATGTGAGGGCAAAACATCTATGAACGATGCTGATTTTACATCTGTGAACTGATCTGAGAACAATATGAGAGGACACAATGTTTTAGACCTGTAACTTCATTGATGCAAAAGCATCAAAAACAGGTGTACATACACCTAAAACCACATAATTTCATAGTTTATTGGTTATTTCTGTTTCCCAATCTTTATTGTCTTTATCAGTAAGGCTCAAGTACCTCTATGGGACCAAATAGGACCAGAAATGATTACATTGCATATCATATAGTGTTATTATTAAAGTGGCCATTATTACACTCATTCGCTTGTAAACTGACAAATAGATGACTCACTACTGTCTGTCACAGGGAACTGTTTCTGACGTTGTGAAGATGAGTTATTATTTAAGATTATCTTAATCTGCTTACAGTCCTGCGTTTTTATTTGAAGTCATAATTTCTGTATGGTTAAGTGACCCCCTTGCGTATAGCCCTGGTTGTGAATCACCAGTTTAAGAACTGCTGTAAGTGGACAGTGTCTTTCATGTGTCACTCTCTGCCATTACCAGTAATAATGTGTTTATTATCAGCGCTTTATTTGACCTGATCAGATGCTCCAGCCGCAGAGAGGAAATGAACGCACAGGTGATGTTGCTGACCTCTTGTAAGAGACGTGTCTGGAAGACTTTGAAGGAAATTGAAATGTTTTATATTACTATTATAAGTACAGCCACTCACTTTAAAACTTGCCTTTTTCAAAGTCTGAATATTGCCAAAGCTATAAAGACAGATAACCTGTCTGCTATTTTAGGTGTTTGTAAACTCTACCACATAAATCAGTTTATTGAAAATAAAAAATAAAAAAGACCTTAGCAATAGCAACCTGCAAGACTGATTTCATTCTTTATTTTAAAATCAGTTAGTGTGTTAGTTTAAGTGGTTCATTAGTAGTTAATTTTAAATATTAAAGTGATTTTGCTTAAAAAAAGAAAGACATCATGTACTCTATAACTTTATCTGAGTTAATTTTACGCAGTTTAGGATCAAATTTGCAATATACAATTATTGGTGTACTTGAAAGCTGAAGAATAAATAACTGCTGCTGCTTAAAGGAAGCGTGAAACTAGAAATGTGACGTGTCCTATCAATGAACCACAGGAGGTCCGCCTAACCTGATTAACTGAGTCTCATTAGACTGAATAACTGCATAGAAACTACTGGCCGGCTCACATCGACCTCCTCCGATGTTATGCTGAACTAGAAAAGATCTTTTAAAACAAACAGACAAGGAACTATTGAACAGCTATATAAGGTGAAAATGGAAATCTATTGTGTCTGTAAAAACTCAGATAAAATCAGACTCACACGTCTTAATACATGCAGAGAAAACAAAGCAGTGAAGTACCTGATCTATTTATCTTGTGTCCCATGAAACACATTAATGCTCCACTGCTCCAAGGACAACCTGACACGAGTACAGAGTCTGGAGGAAGGAAAGTTATAATGTTTTATCTGAATATAATATAACATTTAAATCTAACATTTCTATCTAATACAGATTGTTGTACATATATGAGTTACAACCAAGTAAAGATTATTAAGACTGAAAATAGGATTGAAAATGATAAATCATGCTCAATAACAACAATAATTTATATTATATATTATTCTATATAGTTGTTCTAAATAGAATGATATAAATTATTATTATTATTGTGAGGTTACATTTACAATACTCTATATATATTTATATGACTATATTTAGAACTATATATATATATATATATATATATATATATGATCTGTCATAAACTAGTTTAAAACGAAAAAAAAATATTGTATTAGGCAAATAACAAACTGAAACAACTAATCTTTATCCACAAATAACAACCAAAAATATTATATATTTTATTTTTTATTTTGGCCTTGATAAGAGATTGCATTCTTGCTGGCATTGCCACAGTCTCTGTTGTTGTTGACTTCCACATAGTTTCTAGTTGTTCCCAAAGACTTTCTTTTGTTGAAACTTTTGTTTGATCTATCTTTGAATTCATTAAATTTCAACAATATTTATATTTTAGCATTGGAAACGCTACTGTGACTAAAGAGCTTACACATACTGGTGTGGATTAACCATTACAGAAAAATGAAAAATGATTTTGATAATCACTAATACTGTTAGTTTAGGGCAGCTTTGGCACAAACCTTACATTGGGTGCTGGTCTAATAAATTTGTTAAGCACTGTGTATATTGTACTATCAATGTACAATAAGTCAACCAGCAACTTACAATCAACAGATTGTAAAATAAAACATTGTAGATCATATAGTAGTTCAATGCTCTGTGAAAATAAAATATGTAAGTAACAAGCATCCTGATCCTCACTGACCCTACAATATGAAAAACAAGTATTGATAGTTTCACGTTATGTCAGTAAAACAGCAAATTAGCCTACTTGTTTTGAATGACTTCTGCAATACAGTAAAGAGCTCCTGAGGTTGCCACAAGGTGGAGCCTGTGAGTTTTCTTAACAAATGTTCTATTTAAATGCACATCAGAATGTATTTTCATCGATCACGTTCACTTTCATTTTCTCTTGTAGCTGTATGCTCAATAAATAAAATACACCCTCCCACAGACAGTACAAGAGTTGAGTGGTGTGATTTCAGCATGAGGCACTGTACAACAGAGACGTGAGAGGGGTACTAATGCAGAGATGGGCTCTTTTAATATTCCCCATTGCAGCTGATTCTACGAAGCTCAAATGGTGCCGTGCAAACAAGCAACACAATAACACCTGACAACCATTGCTCTTCTTCTGTTTCTCTTTTCCACACTCTTTCCAACGCCTGTAGCAATGTACGCCACAAATTGCCCAACAAACTGTTTTATTATGGTAATAAGAAGTAGAAGAGTTGTGACCTTTGCGCTATTAATGGCATGTAGAAATTGCATTAACATTTCAAAAGACAAAAAGCAATAGCTTAAAGCTGCAGTCCAGAACTTTTTTTGATTAAAAATGATCCAAAATCAATTTGAGCAAGTACATAACCAGCCAGTGTTCAAAACTATCTCATTATCTTAGCTCGATTCACAACGGTAAGCTTGTAATAATGTTTTATAATAAGAGTGACCTGGTGGATTTCTGCGGGAAATTCGAGCATGCAGCAGCTCGTCTTTGCGTAATTACCTCACGTCTGTAAACAGAAAGAAGGAGTACAGGCTAGTCGTCATGTGAGGATGCTTGTTGTAGGATCATTTATAGCCTGTTCTCACAGCAGCTGAAATAATTAAACGTATCATTTTGATGGCGGATTGTAATCCAGAAAGATTCAAATGACAATCATCAGTGACAACTGAAGATTCACTTGTAGTCAAAAGCAAAAGGCTTCGGACTGTGGAGTGGATACAGAAATTGATATCTACAGGTAACGATAATACACACTAAATACACAGAGTCACGCAATGCTCATGTTGTTAACATTAACAATTTTAGAACAAAGTATAACAGTAATAATAATTTGCACGGTTTGGCGTGATCTGAGCTAAGCGATCGTTAGATTTAATCACCATTGGCAGTGCGATTTATTGTAGGCCTAATGCTTTTTTCCTCGGTTGGTCAGAACAAAAGCGGCAGAAATATTACTTACTTGTTCAGATGATATTTTCCAGTGAAAATTCTTATATTGGTCATACTTTCAAGACGTAGAATCTGATTCTGAAGTACAGTATCCACACTGGTGTAGTGATTGACAGCAAACATTAGATTCATCCGTTGAGGAGTCGTGCCGAAGCACAACGCACGTAACGATAACAATTCCGCACATATCTTTATCACTTGAAAAAATTAAAGGTAAATTTAAAGATAGGGTAGGCTATTTATTTTAGTGGCGTGCACGGGGGGCGGTGGGTCTTGAGCCCCTGCCCCTTTGATCGCGAAAGTGAAAGTGCCCTTTGTGGTCACATCGCGGTGCCCACGCGTTCCCATTTCACCCCCCCGGAGCGCGATTTCTACTGAGGGAGTCGTATGCTCTACCAAACGCTCCCGCGGACCCGCAGCACTTACTTCTAGACCAGCAATGTTTTGGTGCTACTTACAAACCACTTTTCTTGGTTTAGAGCTGGTGCTTTGGGTGTCGAAAGACAAAGAACTGATTTGAAACTAGGCTCTAGCTCCGAACCAGCACTCAAACTGCCTTGGTGGAAAAGGGGTATGAGTGTCACAAACAAACAGCAGCCGCCTTTTACAGTTCCTCCTGAACCAAAACAACGAGCTTATGCTGCGTTCACGCCATGTCGTAACTGTAATTACGAGATGGTAACCCGTGTTCTACCTGGAGCTGTTCACGTCTGCAGACTCGGATTTATTAGTTTCTATGTCAACACTATCACCGCTAAAATGAATCTGCAGCAGTCAGGTGGTACAACTAGAGCTCTGTAAGTTGTTTTACATTTATTATTATTGTAATGTTAGGTACTTTGAAACATGAGGTAATTTAACACCGTCTCATCTCGCATCTGCATCTCAATATGCAGACTCTGCTGTGTGCGTTTATGTGTTTTGGAGGAGGCGTAGCTTTGGAGACGCTCTGAAGGGAGGGTGGGATTTTAAGCTTTCAAAGCTAGCTTGCTATTGCTAGCCACTCTGAAATTGCCTACTCTACCTTTAAAGGATTAGTTCACTTTCAAATAAAATTTTCCTGATAATTTACTCACCCCCATGTCATCCAAGATGTCCATGTCCTTCTTTCTTCAATCGAAAAGAAATTAAGGTTTTTGATGAAAACATTCCAGGATTATTCTCCTTATAGTGGACTTCAATGGACTCCAAACGTTTGAAGGTCTAAATTACAGTTTCAGTGCAGCTTCAAAGGGCTTTAAACGATACCAGACAAGGAATAAGGTCATTTTCAAAAAAAATGTTAATGTATATGCTTTATATAAACAAATGATAGCCTTCCAAGTGGTTCCGTCAAAACCACACTTTCGTATTCTTCAAAAAGCTTATGCTGTATGTCCTACGCCTTCCCTATTCTACTTACGAAAAAAATGGAACTGGCGCTGCGTTCGTTCCGTTCATTCAAAAACCTTAATTTCTTTTCGACTGAAGAAAGAAAGACATGAACATCTTGGATGACATGGGGTGAGTAAATTATCAGGAAAATTTATTTGAAAGTGAACTAATCCTTTAAGACATTTTTGGCATAAAGGGTTCTTTAAAAATTTGAAGCAAGAACCCTAGAGTTCTATATAGAAACCCATTGAACCTTTTTTTAAGAATCAAGCATAGCAATAGTTCTGGTAGGTCACGTTAGTCAAGCTTGCATCAAGGCTTCATCAAGCTTCCTCTGGTAGGAATACGACACCTACCACAGCATCCATATATAAGGTCCTTCAGTATTGTTAGCAGCTATCACATTGCACAGGAGCTAATTACCCTCCTCCACCCCCAGCTCCTCCTTTCATCCAGTCAGGATTTGGCTTTCTGATTCTCCTTGAATCAGATTAATTTCTCAAAATTACATGAAATCTGCATTACCACTCACATTTCCTTCAGAAAATGTAAAAAAACACTGCAAAAGTGTGAAAATGTTGATTTGCTTTCAAACTGTGACACTTAAGAATCATCGAACACCTTATCATACAGAGCAATATCTGTGTGTGTTCTGTGTGTGCGTGAGTGAGAGACCGCGAAACTGAGGCAGGCTGACTCAATCTCCACAGAAACTTGCTTTAATTATGATGACCAGATGACGTCCTTTTCAACATAATGGATCTGTAGGCTATTGTTGAGTGAGCTGCATTTCAAGACATTTCACACACACACACACACACACTCACACACACATTCACACAGACACACACACACACACACACACACACACAATGGTGTTACAAAGCATGTTGAGTTGGATTAGCACTGTTTTTGTTCATGGCCCTTTTAGTATACAATGAAACAGACACACTAGAAAAATACAAATCGCCATCTTTTTACCTGGATTTTAAAAAGGTAGATCTGTTCACATACTATAGCCACACTCTCCTGTTTTAACTACATGCTTTTGAGTTCAGTAAGAGGTGCTAAAAGCATCACATTTGTCTAAAAATGACTCCTGTGTTTTGTCCTCTCAATTGTATTCAGACCCTTTATTACATTCCTATTAGTGCTTCAACTAATGTCACATTCTTGCAAAACATGGTACATTTGTGGGAGGGTGACAGAAATAGCATGCATTTGTAAATTAGGCTTTATAAATATTAATTGCGACAACAACCCGTGCAACCAATTTGCTTTGCTTGCCATATAATTTTCACTTTATATTCACTGCAAAATCTAATTTTATAGAGACTGTTTTGCAAATTATCTGTTTTTATGTTCAATATGTTGCAGATTTTCAACATTAGCTGATCTTCAGCACATTTCTCCAACTCATATTTTTGCTGTTTTTTTTTCTCTAAAAGATGACAATCTTTAATTATCTTCAAGTGTTGATTACTAAGGCTAAGTACATTCTGAGTAGGCACTAATGATTGGTTTTCACTGCTCTAATATGCACACTCTAAAAAATAATAATAAAATTTTAGGGTCTTTTAACTAGTTCCTTATTAGCATGCATATTACTAGAATATTGGCTATTTATTAGTACTTATTAAGCACATATTAATGCCTTATTCTGCATGACCTTATTCTACATTCTTATTTCTACCCAATACCTAAACTTAACAGTTATCTTACTAACTATTAATAAGCAGTAAATTTGGAGTTTATTGAGGGAAAAGTCGTAGTTAATAGTTTATATGTGTTCCCTATACTAGTGTTACCGAATAAAATAATAATAATAAAAATTAACACAACCATTTGCATCAATTTTTTTTTAGTTATGACAACTTTGAATGAAATTGTGTTCAACTAACATAAATATTGAAGTTGATTTCTCAAAAAAATTAAGTCGCTACGACTTGAGTTGAAGCCCTGGAACCAATTAATTGTATCTGTTTCACTTAAAATTCATAGCTATCATGGCACATGTATGTATTATTACATGTAAGTAACTTATTTAGCATGCAATTTTTAATAAACAAGATATTACTTGTCACCATGCAGTCTATATTAGAATCTAATGCGCATATGAGTGCTCACAGCCTAAACACAGGCATCACTCTTCTGCATAATGGCAACCACAAAATTCAAAAACATTGCAGAAACTCCTCTAAATTTCCAAAATAACTGAACATTAAACACTATCATAAACTAACAACATCTTTCCCTTTAATAAAAAACACATAAAATAACACTTTAATCCCTAAATTTACTCTCCTTGCAAGGCATGCTGGGAACTACGGATCCACTGCCCAGTTAGTTATGTCAACATTAATTTGTGCGCTTCACCCAGCAATGTTAAAGGGTTAGTTCACACAAAAATGAAAATTATGTCATTTATTACTCAGCCTCATGTCGTTCTACACCCGTAAGACTTTCGTTCATCTTCGGAACACAAATTAAGATATTTTTGATAAAATCCAATGGCTCAGAGAGGCCTGCATCGCCAGCAATAACACTCCCTTTTTCAATGCCAAGAAAGCTACTAAAAACACATTCAGTGGTTCAAGCTTAATATTAAAAAGCGACGAGAATACTTTGTGCGCCAAAAATAACAAAATAGTGACTTTATTCCACAATATCTAGTGATGGGCGATTTCAAAACACTGCTTCATGAAGCTTCGGAGCTTTACGAATCATTTGTTTTGAATCAGTGGTTCAGAGCGCCAAAATCACATGATTTCAGTAAACGAGGCTTCGTTACATCATAAGTGTTTTGAAACTTCAATAGTTCACGTGACTCTGGCAGTTTGATACGCGCTCCGAACCACTGATTCGAAACAAAAGATTCGCAAAGCTTCGAAGCAGTGTTTTGAAATCGCCCATCACTAGATATTGTTGAATAAAGTCGCTATTTTGTTATTTTTGGTGCACAAAGTATTCTCGTCCCTTTATAATATTAAGCTTGAACCACTGTAGTCACACGAATTGTTTTATGATTTTAGTAGCTTTAAACATTTAAAAAATATATATTTAAGAACTTTGCACTTTTAAACTAGTTTTTTAATGAATTTTCATCTCAGACCTCCTTATTTGTCATTGACCAGCTACCCAATTTTCACATACCTGTTCTTTCAGTCTTGTGCCACTATTTGAGACATTACTGTGTCCTCAGAGAGAGAGAGAGAAACTCCGTAGCTTGAGGAAAATGTCAGAGAACAGTGATGGAGTTTCCCTCTCCACTGTGAACCCATTCTCACTTATTCTCTTTCCCTCTTTTTCACTCCCTTGATCTTCCTCTCTGTCTTTCATCATGAGCTCCTCCAGCATGTCTTAACTCACTCTGGGTTGTATGTGTGAGACGGTCCACCTGCGACCTGCTCCTCTTTCACAATCCTTCTTTTTTATTTCACTGTGTTCTCTGCTCCTGCTGCTTCTCACTTTTTATGTGTCTGCTCAAGGTCCATATCCCCCGTCACTCTTTTCCCCTTTCTCTTTCCTTTTCAACTTTCTTTCTCCTCTCTTTAGTGTCATCCTCATTTCTATTCAATCCCATGCTTCTTTTAGCCTTCTAGCATTGCTTCTCCTATATGACGAAAAGAACACATCACAGACAGACAAGAAATGCCCATTGCTTCTTGGAAAGGCGTTTGCTTTGGCATCAGCAGCAGGTGCTCTTGTGGAGATTACAGCGGTGAATACACTACTTACTGGGCTATAGAGCTATGAAATGATTTGTAGATAATGTCATTTCTCTTTCTCCTCCATTTGACAAATCACGATGTATCATTAAAGCACCAAACCTTTTTATGTGCTAAAATGATTATATCTGTATGATTTCTCTGTAAACAAGAAGCAGCTGGTGCATAAAAATATGTGCATTAAGCTTTTGGAGTCATTTAAATTAAAAAACTAATTCATGTCACAAGTCATGTCACATTTATTCACATACAGTAGCACTTTATACAATACAGATGTTTTCAAAGCAGCTTGACTATGATAAACAGGAAAAAACAGTGTTAATATATAGCAAAATTCATCAATTGACCGTTCGCAAAGACCCGCCCACTTTAGTTACTGTTGCTACGTCCGACAAGCCATGCCAATCGCAGTGAAAAATACATCGCGGAGCAAAGAGGACACGCATCGACAGACAAGACAGAGCAGGTCACTTTTGATATGAAGCAAAGTCTCAAATTTCAAATGTTTTAAAGAAATTTAAACAATAAATACCGTTTTGTGGCTCTTTAATGTGTCGCTGTAGCGCCTCAGTTCAAACGGCTCGTGAACCAATCATCTCTTCCTACTAGTTCATTTATAGCATCAAATAAACATGAATGAACATCATAAGGAATGTTGTTTCAATCACGGAAAGATGTCACCATTTTGTGTCCATCTACGTTAATCTGCTAACTCCCCTGACTGCTTTGTCGGACAAAATAGCGGATTCGGTGTTATGACTGGTTAGATCGCCTGTCAATCAAACTCCTGACGAAGGGTCAATTATGAAAAAATTAATTTAGCTATAAAGCAGCTCTACAGAAGACAATAGTCTGTGTACATTGCTGTATTTTTTCCAATATTGAGAGCAGAGAAATATATTGAAAGCAGAGAATGAGGGCCTTTTTTCTTTGAGAAAATTACCTGGGTGGTAATTTTCCTTAAGGAAAAAACGCCTGGGTTATAAATACAAGTAAAATTTAGACCTATTTTGGTGTAGAAATGGCCTAAAATGACTGAAAAATGCCCCCGGAAAAAAAAAATGGCATGGATTTTTATTTGCAATAACACATCTGGGCGCTTGGACCTATCTAGATTTAGCAAACCGTTCCATCTTTTTAAATATAGATCTTTATCTCAGTTTGAAACTGTAAAATCGAACGGCAGGGGAAAGGACAGGCTTTATTTATTATCAGAGCGCAAAATTCTGCTCACGTGCAGTTTCTGTTGTTTTCTTCAGCATTTGCTGTACTAAGGCAAGTACAAAGCCATTTGTATTCCAAACCATTCGTATTATTAGCTTACCAGATTTGTGCTTAACATTGCATTTGCTTTTTGGATGATCAGGGGCACTGGCTGCACAGCTCGAGCTGTGAGGAGGTTGCAGGGGTTAGTGTTTTCTGTCCTCTCCTTTTCATTACTTTCTCATTTAGTTGGCATCACCATGGCCGAGCACTACAGCAGGATGTTTGCTCTTTGTCAGCAAACAGATTGATGTCAAAGGTGTCTCTGCGTCTTCATGCCTTCTAATTGAACGGGGGATGGCTGAGAAAGCCTTCACACACACTCATGCATCCACAATCACAAGGATGACAAGTATATCTCACTTCTAATATCTCTGAATTCATTGTATATCCAGAGCAAATAGATATGTAGACACAAAACCTATTTATATTTTTCTTAATCAGTAAAATTTTGTCTTTTCCATTAAAATGTCCTTAAATGAGACAGTAAATTTCTATTTATTTAGTATAAAATTTGTAACACTTTATTTCAGTAGTCTACTTTAGACACTCTACTAACTATGAGTAACTTTGCAACTACATGTCAACTAACTTATGAATTTGCAACTACATGTTGCAGTCTCAGAGTATTAGAGTGTTAGGTTAGGGTTCAGGTTAGTAGAATAATTCGACATGTACTTGGAAAGTTCCTTAGTCAGTAGAATGTCTGTCATGGGATCATCAAAAAAGTGTTGAAAGATATTAAGCAGATAGTTGACATGTAGTTGCAAAGTTACTTATACACTCTCAAAAATGCTGGGTTAAAAACAACCCAAGTTGGGTTGAAAATGTACAAACCCAGCGACTGGGTTGTTTTGAACCCAGCGGTTGGGTAAAATGTTTGACCAACCTGCTGGGTAGTTTTATGTAACCCAACTATTGTTTAAAAATTACTATATGGCTGGCTTAAAATGAACCCAAAATTAAAAATCAGACGCATAATTACTAGAGGAGACAATAATAATCAAAAGGTGAACATCTATTAATAAGCAATTTAACAAATGTTTATTGTTTAATTCATTAAACTTATTAATAAATGTCCATTTATTAAACATATTAATAAATGTTAAAGGATTAGTTCGCCTTCAAATGATAATTAGCCCAAACTGTACTCACCCTCAAGCCATCCTAGGTGTATATGACTTTCTTCTTTCTGATGAACACAATTGAAGATATTTTAATAAATATCCTGATGCATCCAAGCTTTATAATGGCAGTGAACAGGGGTCACTACTATGAAGCTGAAGAAAGTGCATCCATCCATCATGAATATGTGCTCCACACGGCTCTGGGGGGTTAATAAAGGCCTTCTGAAGAGAAGCAATGCGTTTGTGTAAAAAAAAAAAAATCCAAGTTATAAACAAGTTATGAAGTAAAATATCTAGCTTTTGCCAGACCGCCTTCCGCATTAAAATTACGAAGAAAGTGTAAACTGGCGTCGCGTCCATAAGTTGAATAAAGAAACGGTAAAGATGTAGCGTAAGCTTTTTGAACTTCAAGAATTTTACACTGTCTTCATACGTAGAATGCGGAAGCTAGATATTTTACTTCATAACTTGTTAAATATGGATAGTTATTCATTGCTTCGCTTTTATTAACCCCCCAGAGCCGCGAGGAGTACACGTTTGTGATAGATGGATGTGGATGGAGGCAGCTCATACTACTGACCCCTGTCACTGCCATTATAAAGCTTGGATGTGTCATAATATTTATTAATATTTCTCATATTTTCATCAGAAAGAAGAGAGTTATATACACCTAGGATGGCTTGAGGGTGAGTAAAGCTTGAGCTAATTTTCATTTCAAAGTGAACTAATCCTTTAATTTCCAACATACTCTGGGTTAATTTTAAGCAAGCAAGTTAAATAAAACTACCCAGCAGTTTGGGCAAAAATTTAACCTAACCACTGGGTTAAAACAACCTAATTGCTGGGTTTGTCCATTTTGGGTTGTTTTTAACCCAGCATTTTTTAGAGTGTAGTTAGTGGAATGTCTAAAGTGGATCATCAAAATAAAGTGTTACCTAAATATTTCTCGTAAATATCTAGCAAATAATTATTTTAGTTCTATAAACCTCACCAAATGTGATTATGGTTAAAAAAACTATTAGCAAATAAGGGTAAAAATAATCAACTTAGGGCCAGATTTACTAAACGGGGCAAATTAGCCTGAGAGCTCAAATCCACAAATGCGCCGATGGGAGTGGCAAGTTTTGCGCATGATGTACTGCTGACGCGCAAAGTAAAGAACACAGACGCAGTCAAATCATTTACATAATGACCAACGCAATCTACTAAGAGCAGTGCAAATTAGCGTTGGGACGCAAATAAGCAGAGCTGATGCTCTCATCAGATGCGGGTTGACACAGGCGCAAACTGTTACATGTAATCTGACAAACACGTACACATATAGGCCTATAATATCGTTTATATATATATATATATATATATATATAGGACAACATGGCTTGGCAAATGATATGTTCGGATAACGTCTTCCTCTGGCAAATTAATACGAATGGAAAATATTTTCTCTCTTGTACCACGCGCTCTCTGTTCTCTGCAGTGTCTCCTCCTAGCAGCAACAATTGCAGCCATGTTGCAAAATGGGTTAAGAATGCTTTTTTTGGGCATTAAATAATGGCGCAAATATTAGTAAATCACATTGCGTGATTCATTTAAATACTCTCCTCCCATAAATTTTCCGTCTGAAAGGGAAACTCCTACAAATGCATATGCAATAAGGTCAGCCGCAAAAACAACTCAGTCCACGCCTTTTCAACACTAATTTTGCATTGCGTGTCTTTAATAAATCCCGACAATAGTTTTTTAACGCCAAAAGAGGGTTTGCGCTGGCGCAAGCTGTTAGTAAATCTGGCCCTTAAAGTCTAAATTTTAGTCTTCCTAAGTAAATTTATCTTTTTTGTTTATCGTTTTAAGGATGTTTAGATATTTTCACTTTTTTTGAGAAAGCAGATGTCCCTTGTATAGACCGTATGATTGCCATAAGTGCCTTTAACTAACAAGGTTTTTCTTTTTATAGGTCTTAATGACACCTGGAGCAAGAAGTATCAGCGAGACGAAGCAAACTGTGATAGACCTCCTAAACGCCTCTTTTTTTATGATGGTGCGATGGAACAGCTTCAACTCTAGATGAACTAATCTTGATTCAACAATATGCTGTGGATCAATTCTCCACTGGGAGGATGTTCTTGAGGCAAGAGCACATGGAGAGTAACATCGTAATACTTTGATTCACAGACTCAATTTCTTTTTAACGAGCTGGAATGCCTTTCCCCTGCCAAGAATGAGAAGTTGAATGATGCTCAGTGAGCCATGCCCTTCAACACCTGCACAATCTCATAGACGAGCACAGGTTTGCTTAGGAATCGAAGAAGAAAGCTCATACTTAGAATTCTGCAGATGCAACAATTTAGCCTTCAGATTTCAATTTTTCTGCTTATTACTTCAGATATTTTGAGTTCTGAAGCCAAGTCCCTTAGTAGCTGGAGATGAGACTGCTGGGTCGACCTGACTGTTGGTTTGGCACAAAAAATTTCAAGGACACTTGAAGGTTGAAGAAAAACAAAGTTGGAGATATTCCGTTTCTTTTATTGTGACAAATTAAGAGGCCCAATTTGGGTGCAACACATCAAATACAATACCATACAATATAAAATGGCTGAACTTGCTGGATACAATGGCAGCGAGAGCTTCATGTTCTCAACCGGTCTGCCTTTCAACTCTACTGGTGACTATGACTATTATGACTCTGAACCTGATGCTAGCAAGATCATCATCCCCTCCATCTATGCACTAGTGTGCTGTGTCGGTGTCACAGGAAACGCCATGGTCATCTACGTCATTCTCAAGTATGCCAAGATGAAGACGGCCACCAACATCTACATTCTCAATCTTGCCATTGCGGATGAACTCTTCATGTTGAGCGTCCCGTTCCTGGCGACCTCGGCTGCCGTGCATCACTGGCCGTTTGGCTCGCTCATGTGTCGTTTGGTTCTCAGCGTGGACGGCATCAACATGTTCACGAGCATTTTCTGCCTGACCGTGCTGAGTGTGGACCGCTACATCGCCGTGGTGCACCCTATCAAAGCGGCTCGCTACCGTCGCCCGACTGTCGCAAAAGTGGTTAACGTTTGCGTGTGGGGACTTTCACTGCTTGTTATTCTGCCCATTATCATTTTTGCGGACACAGTTCCGGCACAGGATGGTGGAGTGGACTGCAACTTTCTATGGCCGGAGGCCTCGTGGTCAGAAGCATTTGTGGTCTACACATTTCTGCTGGGTTTTTTGCTCCCAGTGGCAGCCATCTGCATGTGCTACTGCTTGATTGTGGTGCGCATGCGGGCGGTGGGCCTAAAAGCGGGCTGGTTGCAGCGGCGGCGCTCTGAAAAGAAGATCACACGCATGGTGTTGCTGGTGGTCGCCGTTTTCGTGCTCTGCTGGATGCCATTTTATATTGTGCAGCTGATCAGTGTGTTCCGCAAACCCCCAGACCCCATGGTGACTCAGCTATTTGTCATTCTGAGCTACGCTAACAGTGGCGCCAACCCCATTCTCTATGGATTTGTGTCTGACAACTTCCGCCGCTCGTTCCAGCGTATCATCTGCTTCCGCTGGCTGGAGAACGGGCTGGATGCCGAGCAGGTGGACTATTGCGCTGTGGCCCTACGGCGTCAGACCACATGTGGCCCACAGGACTTTCCAAAGGAGTGTTTAGCCTCGGACATGGTGTTTCGTAATGGAACCTGCACGTCTCGTACAACCACTCTGTGAGATGCTATTCAGTAAGTGTGTTAGAGTTTCAAGGGATAGAAACCAAAAAAAGAAAATTCTGTCATCATTTACTTACCTTCAAGGCGATTCAAACCTGTATGACTTTCTTTCTTTTGTGGAACAGAAAAGATGATGTTTTGAAGAATCTTTTTGGTTACCATTGACTTCCATTGCCTGGACAAAAAAAAAAAAAAAAAAAACTTATTTTATGTTCCACAGAAGAAAGTATGTCATGTTTAAAATGACATGAGGGTGAGAAAATTTTTTGGTGAACTAACCTATTATTACTTCATTCATTGAGACATGGAGTGCAGTACCAATTGGCAAATGAATGTTACACTGGCTGAGAGCTAATACCATTATTTAAAGGCATAGTTCACCCAAAAAAGAAAATTATCCATTAGCCCTCAAGCCATCCTAGGTGTATATGACTTTCTTCTTTCAGCCAAACACAATCAGAGTTATATTAAATAACATCACGGCTCTTTCCGGCATTGTAATGGCATTGAATAGTGCCAGAGTTTTTGAAGCTCCAAAAAGTGCATCCATCCATCATAAAAGTAATCTTAACTCCAGTGGGTTAATAAACACCTTCTGAAGTGAAGCGATGGGTTTTTGTAAGAAAAATATGCATATTTAAAATTTTATAAACTATAATTGCAGGCTTCTGTCAACGTCCACACAAGCGTTCACGAGAGAGTTGAGTTCTGGGGAAGGGTGACCTCTGACCTGACGTATGAAAACTCAAGCTCCTCTTCTCTTATACCGAAATCCTCCAACATTTTTCTTTAAAACTTTTTGTTTTAGACTTCTAATTCGTGACCGGCATTTTGTTTTGCTCTAACCTCTGCACTGATGGTTGCCTGTTTGTTTTAGAGTGGATTTTAAAATTTTGCTCCTTGTTTATAAAGCTCGAAATGGTTTGGCCCCTATCTATCTCTGTGAGTTACTGACTGAGTATCAACCCATTAGATCTCTTCGGTCTTAAAACCAGGATCTATTGTCTACCCCTAAGTTGAGGCTTAAGTGCAGGGGAGATCATGCTTTTTGTATTGCTGTCCCCAGGCTTTGGAACGCCTTGCCACTCTCCATTAGACAAGCTTCTTCTGTTAATATTTTTAAGTCCAGGCTAAAGACATTTTTATTCTCTAAAGCGTATAGTTGATGGGATAGTTGTATGATTTTATAACTTTTCTGTTTGCTTGTTGTGTGTTTTTCTGTTTTTAATGACTTATTGGAAAGCACGTTGGTCAACAGAAGTTGAAATTAATTGTGCTATATAAATAAATTGTCATTGTCACTTCTTACCTAAGCTTGCGCTATGCTTACGTCATACGTCGGGTCAGAGGGCACTCTTCCGGCCGGAACTTGACTCTCTCATGATCGCACATACAGCCGTTGCCAGAAGCCAGCGATTATAGTTTATTAAGTTTTAAATATGGATATTTTTCATAAAAAAAACACATCACTTTGCTGCAGAAGGCATTCAGAACCCACTGGATTCTTATGTATTACTTTTATGATGGATGAATGCGCTTTTTGGAGCTTCGAAAACTATTCAATGCCATTACAAAGCTGGGAAGAGCCAGGATATTATTAATATAACTCAGATTGTGTTTGGCTGAAAGAAGAAAATCATATACACCTAGGATGGCTTGAGAGTGAGAAAATTATGGGATAATTTTCATTTTTGGGTGAACTATCCCTTTAAGGGAAATAAACACAAAGAGAGGCTATTCTGAGCAACTGTAAGCACAATTACAAGGTCAAATTAATACAATAATAATAATAACTGCATTTACATGAAGTTGAAATTGCTACTTTACCCCAATATTTCCTTGGCTGGAATACATTACATGACTTATAAAACACTAGGCATCAGGCTTTTTGTAAATGGTAAAACAACTTTGTAAATGATTACAGATTAAAACTAGGTATCATATACTAAACAATTGAGGATCAGACACTACCAGACTTTCAAATTGTTCTGAACACAACAAACTCATCGAGAGGAGATACATGACAAATGACAACAATATGTGTTTTAAAATTGTCTCAATATCTGAAATCCTCCAACTGGAGTGAATCATAGTCTGAAGCTAAAAAAAAAATTTATATTCCCATCATACACTACACAATTTTCTGTGAAATTGATCAATTGCCCAATATCTGCAGACTTGTTCTGGCTTTCGGAAACTAGAGTTGACTTGTGCAGACTATTAATCGGGGAAAAAATCTGTACAAAAATTTGTGTAGTGTATTCCAGCCTTTAGTCTATAATAATCAAAAGAATAATAAGAGAAAGTCACAGAAAAGGGTAATTCATGCATTGTTCATACATTTCTTGTCTTACCAATTTTTGATATCTGAATATATATCTAAACAGAGGAGATAGTCCAGTGCATTTGTACAGTAAACCCAAACATTTGTTGAATCTTTAAATATCTCTCATTTCTAATTGATGTGTAGACATTATTTTAATATGAGCTTAAGGGAATAGTTAACAACAACACGATATGGCAATTAGGGTCCATAATTTACTCATTATAAAAGTGAGGTCACATTTACCGTTGCTCTGCAAGATTTCACATTCAAAATCCACTCACGTTTCCCTATGTAGACTGTGCATCGGATTAAAGTTGCTCACACAAATTTGCTGTGTTGACCATCAGAAAGCTGCTTGGTTTGAAAGCGACCTCTGTGTGAGTGGTGATTCTATTGACTTGTTTGCCTGAGAAATTTTGCAGAAATACTGCTAATGTGACACAGGTACACGATCACCAAAATGGAGAGCAAAGTCAGAATGTCAGAATGTTTGCCTTAAAAATACTACTGAATTTCCATAAAAATCTCTATTTATGTGATGAAGATTGCCCCAAAAATCTTATAATGAACAACCATTATCCCCTACACTGTTAAATTTGTGATCTTTATGTAATAATGTTAATTGTGGATTAATTGTAGATCAATGTTATATGAAACATGTTAAAATGGTTATACAATTACTTTGTGGATTCTGATTAAGTGTACTTTTGAATGCATACATAAACGCACAATATCACCAACAAAATAATCCATTAGTTCTTGCTTAAATAGTTTTCTTTGTTATGTTTGTGAGGCAAATGCCCAAATTTTATTCAGTTCACCCTGCTTTAAATTGTGTTGTGGGTCCAAATTGTTGATATTTTAAAGTAAATAATAAAAAAAGACAATAAAGTCTGGTCAGGCGTCTGCTGATTGTCTAGAGAAGCATTATTGCATCACTTAGTGAAGAATTCTTTCAGTTGCAGCATCACAATGAACAAGGTAATTTAATTCATTTGAACTTGACAAGGATAGATGCTCAAGTTCCAGACATGAGAAAAACAAGTCTACCAGCTTTCAAGCCACTGACTAAAACAAATGTTATCTGTGCTTGTTGCATCATTCTCAATCATTTTGAGTCCCTCCATCTGCTCAATCAATTCATTACCCCTCAAATCTAATGACGTCTGAAATGACACAGATGTGGAAGTTTGCCCATTCCTTTCCCTTAACCTTATGACATGAGTTTGCTCAATGCATTAATGCTTCTTTTAGTATAGTAAAGTTGTTGCCACACACAAAAACCAAAACACTGTAAATCCAGCAAAAACAGCTGGTTTTGTTTAGCGACATGATTCATTTTTATTTCCTGTCAGGCAAAACTGCCTATAACTAGCAAGAAATAGACACAGAGGTGTACTTCATGTTTCACCATAAGAACATTTCATGGTCAAAGGAAGCACATCCTAGAGAGACTTAATGTAGAAGTGGATATGCAGGTTTTATTGGAGACTTTACCATGTGTTCAGCTAATAAATCAGACCAGCCACAAACAAATGAATAAATCACAGGAAAGTAGAAAACACAAATAAAAAACACATGCCAGAACATGCATTGTTCCCAGGATGATGAGAATACGGATGAAGCATCTATTTTTTTTTTTCTCCATGGTCCACCACAATTGTTTTTCATCTTCAGAGAATGTGTATTTGAACTTGCAACATCAATTTTCAGTCCAATCAAGTTCCATTCAGTGACTAGTTGTTTCTTCAGCATGCATGGCAAGACAGCCATACAAATGTATTGAGTTTATATATGTATTGCTTGTATATATATATACAAGCTATCTGTGCACTAAAGCATGCATGAAACATTAAACTAGAATTATTAAAATAGAAGTCAACTGAGGAGTTCACAGGAGCATCAGTCAGAAAAGACCTAGTGTTCCCATATGAACCTCTCTATAAGCTGAAACACACGCATGCTTTACTGCCTCCCTCTTGTAGCAATTATGTTTCGCAAGCACAATGTCACAGTTTTAATGCTCTTTGTAAACACTGAGCTGACCTTCACAGTTGCGAGATTAAATACAGGCCCAAATCTTTTATATTCATCCATTGCAGCACACTCAGCAGCACAGTGTTAATATTAATGTCAGCATCTGCAAAGCTAGTAATAAGGACAAATAGCCACATAAGTGAATAAATAAGTGGAGATGAGCGAGAAAGAGAGAGAGAGAAAAAGGGATGAGAGAGAGAACAATGGAATGAAAATAATAGTGAGTGAATATTAAAAATGATAGAACACAGATTTAAATATAACTGCATATATAAATTGTTTCACTGTAGATTCTGTAGTATTGTGTAGCATTGCTATTATTAAGAAAAATCAGTTCATTCAGTTGATAATATTATTACTTGACAAAAAACAGATGTGAACAGCTCACCATAGCTGATTTTCATCCCCTGCGTTCAAACATTGTCTACAGGTCAACATTCGCTATGTTTTAAATTCTGGCTTACTACATTAGGCTACACAATACTGATAGAAAAAGTATGTAAAACTGTTATATATATATACACACACATACACATACATGCATACACACATACATATACATACATTAGGGGAGTAATGGTACACTAAAATGGCGGTTCGGTACATATCTCGGTATTGAAGTCAAGGTTCGGTACAGCAGGATGGAGAAAACTAAACATAAAATTGTATTTTTTCTTTTTTATTAAACAGTGTTTTACTGAACAAATTGTCTCTCTGTCTTTAAGTAAATTCAATTATAATTAAAATTTTCTTAAGGATATAAAAAACCTATCTCTGCTAATGCTGTAAAATAGGGAGCACTTTCTTGCATATTACTATAATATTAAAGGTTACAATTAACAACAGAGCCCAAATTCTTAAATTAATTTGCTATTTATATTTAGATATAATAATCAACACACATAAAAATCATATGCAAACATGTAAACTGCATTTAAAGCAGTTTTTGTATTAACTTCTAAATCTATTTCTACTCCAATTCCATTCAATGTTAAAATATATTCATTTACACAGTGGCCGTCATAAGTTGTTTTCATGACAGATTTATTTAAACATACATTAAACATATACATTAAACAATCAAGACAGGTTAAGTAAAATATAATGAATATATAGGCTAATATAGTGCATATATGTAGTGAAAGAGTTAATTTCTCTAGTAAACTAACAAGCTGTGGACACTGAATGGCATTTCTAAAGTAAATGCTATAGGTGACATTGTTTACAAGCTGTTTCGTTGATGTCTTTCCGCGGTTGGAACACTGATTGAGCGATTACACAAGATACGTTTCAGTAAGTTGTACTGTACCTTCAGATGTTCATTTAAGTTTATTCTGTAACTAGTATTAAAGAGGAAGAGATGATCGCGTTCACTCTTACTCCGCGCTGCTGCTTGAACTGAGGCGCCTGTACAGTGATCTGTCACGCCACATCAAAGCGTGTCAAAAAGGCATTTTCTGTTTACATTTCATGATAAAATGGACATAAATTGAGGGATTAGACTTTATTCCTTATCGAAAGTAACAAAACTTATTGCGATTATTGGTGGTTAATGGTGGTTAAAAGTGGTTAATGGGCTATATAACTCTGTATTCGTCAGTACAAATGTACTGAACCAAAAGACGCATACTGAAAAATTTCCTAATATATATCTATACGTACATACACTATACCATATCACTACTAAGAGTTTTTTGAAAGAAGTCTCTGTTCACCAAGGCAGCATTTTTTTAATCAAAAATACAGTCAAACAGTAAAATCAAAATATTATTCCAATTTAAAATAACATTTTAACTATTTTTCTATTGAAATATATTTTAAAATGTAATTTATTCCTGTGATCAAAGCTGAATTTTCAGCGTCATTACTCCAGTCTTCAGTGTCACATGATCCTTCAGAAATCATTCTAATATGCTGATTTGATGCTCAAGAAACATTTCTTATTATTATCAATGTTGAAAACAGTAGTGCTGCTTAATATTTTTGTGGAAACTGATTTTTTTTTTAGGATTCTTTGATAAAAGTTCAAAAGAACAGCATTTATTTGAAATAGAATTTTTGTAACAATGTAAAAATGACATTTGATCATTTTAATGCATCCTAGTACTAATTTAAAAAAAACTTTGAACGATGTTATCTGTGTATTCTATGCATACATAAAATCTGCATACTGTACAAAGAATATATACTGCAGATATAGTAAGAGTACTGATATTCTGACACAGCCATTAAAATACTCTAAATGTGCATTAAACATCTTCTCACACAGTGCTCTGATTGTAATTCAGTGCCGCTGTCGAAGTTTTCCTCATTCAATTTCTATGCCAGTAGAACCGCTGAGACCAACCTCTATCAAACTTTAACAAGGTCTTGACTTTTATAAAACTTTGCTTCAAATGAAAGTTTCCTTGATTCTGGAAAATCACATAGTTGAGCTACTTTTATTAAGGTGAATTGATCAAATAGACATAAGTGATTCATGTGGTGAAACTGCAAACTAAGATTCATTTTTTTAAATACGCAGCCTTCTTTTCCTCATGCCAAAAGTGTTGGGTAGAAATTCTGGGAAATACAGTTCTGTCACAGAAACTCTCTTGCAGAGACTGTCTGCAAGACATTTAACGTTCAGTTTTAATACTGATGGAACTAATGATCATAGTAAAAATTACTTAATTTACACAAATTATTCAAGTCAAGGGGAGATCTCAAAAGTGCTCTAGAAGGTCCTCCAAAAGATGCCTTTTTAGAATTTGTTGCAGAATAGAGTGACAAAATGTGCTTAAACTGAGCAACATTAGATATTTACAAATTATAAAGTCATCTTAATCATCTAACTTTTTGTAATCATCAGTAACAATTAAGTTCAAAGTAAGTACAGTGCACAGTATAAATGAGTACAACTGACCACATCTGAACATAATGTTATTAAAACAACAACAACAACAACAACAACAAAAAACTAAATGTGTCAGATATAAAGATTAATTTCTAAATTGGGTTTCAGAGGGGTATGATCATTCATACTGTGTACTGTATCTTAACTTTAACTGCAACCTTTCAATGGGGTAAAGTGCTGAAACCCTTTTATACTGTATTTAATGGAAAATATATTAACCTGACAAACAATGATAACAAAAAGCTTACACAACAACTCTTGCTTACTGATATGAACAAGTGATTTATCTTTCATCCACATGAAGCAATTTTGGATTTAGAATCATAGTTACAACTATTTAATGGACACTTTTCACATTTCTGAAGTTCTCAGAACTGATATAATTTTGGCTGGGTAAACATAGATACTGTTTAGTGGAAGTATAGTGGTAATGTAGCGGTGAACTACAGCAAATATAACTGTGTGTTCTCATTTTCCCCCAGCAGCTACAGCTCCATAAAAATAATAAATCAAGTTAATATAGTATCTGGTAAGGACATATTATAATAATAATAATGCAATCAATCAGTCAATAAATAAAGTTTAACTCACTTGCATACTATAATAAATACTATAGTGTTTTTGAACCATAATATAGTAAAGTGTACTATACTGTATACATTATACTATTTACAACACTTTGTTAATGAATGCTTTAGCATACAGTAGTATTAACTATAGTGAACTGATAAACTGTAATAAATACTGTATACCTTAGTTTTTACTACAGTAAACTGTAGTGTATATTGTAGTATAATATACCCTATAGTTGTAGAAAACTTAGTACAGTATTGGGTAAAGTAAGTTGCGCGCGCGGATTTAAAATGAGCTCACGGGCTCCCGTTTCCTCGCGTGTAGATCTGTTATCCTCTCACGGAAGTGATTTACTGCGCGCGCAAGCATCAGTTGTGCGCTCGGTTATTAATGGCATTAAAATGCCGCCATATAATAAGCGCATGTAAGCGTAGCAAGCTGACACTAAGCCGGGGCCTCTCCATGCCTCTGACCTGCGGTGAGAACACGGGAGGAGACCGGCTCGACACGAAGGCTATAGAATCTAGCGAACGTGTTAGGTGTCGCCCAGCCCGCAGCTCTACAAATGTCTGTCAGTGAGGCACCACGAGCCAGCGCCCAAGAGGATGCAACACCTCTCATGGAGTGAGCATGCAACCTGAGCGGGCAGGGCACGCCTTGAGCTTGGTAAGCCAAGGCGATGGCGTCCACTATCCAGTGGGCCATCCTCTGCTTGGAGACAGCCTTTCCCTTCTGCTTGCCTCCGTAACAGACAAAGAGCTGGTCTGAGGTCCTGAAGCTTTGAGTTCTGTCTAAGTACAGTCGCATAGCGTGAACTGGACAGAGCAAAGCCAGGGCTGGGTCTGGCTCCTCCGGAGGCAGCGCTTGCAGGTTCACTACCTGGTCCCTGAAGTGAGTGGTAGGAACCTTGGGCACATAGCCAGGCTGGGGTCTCAGTACCACGTGGCCGTCGCCCGGCCCGAACTCTAGGCACGATTCGTCGACCGAAAATGCCTGCAGGTCCCCTACCCTCTTGATGGAGGCCAATGCAACCAGCAGCAAAGTCTTCATAGACAGAATCTTTAAGTCTGCTGAGTGCAAGGGCTCAAAGGGAGCATTTTGGAGTGCTCGAAGCACCAGAGCAAGGTCCCAAGAGGGGGAACGAGGAGGTTTTAATCGTCTCGCCCCCCTAAGGAACCTGATGACCAGGTCGTGCTTACCAACAGACTTGCCATCGATGTGGTCGTGGTATGCGGAAATTGCGGCAGCATGAACTTTGAGGGTGGAGGGGGACAGCCTACGCTCCAACCCTTGCTGCAAGAATGAAAGCACGACTCTGATCGAACATCTTCGGGGGTCTTCTCGGCGAGAAGAGCACCACTTGATGAACAGGTTCCACTTCAAGGAGTAAGCACGTCTCGTAGACGGTGCATGTGCTGAAGTGATGGTGTTAAGTACCTCAGGGGGTAAGTCACCTAGAACCTCCGCGTCCCGTCCAGGGACCAGACATGGAGTTTCCAGAGGTCTGGACACGGGTGCCAAAGAGTGCCCCGTCTCTGAGAAAGAAGGTCTTTCCTCAGAGCGCCAGGGAGGGGCTGTCACGAGGAGCGAGAGTTCCGGGAACCAGGTCCGGTTGGGCCAATAGGGCGCAACTAGCAGGACCTGCTCCTCGTCCTCCCTGACTTTGCATAAGGTCTGTGCAAGTAGGCTCACTGGGGGAAACGCATATTTGTGAAGGCCCCGGGGCCAGCTGTGTGCCAGTGCATCTGTCCCGAGTGTTCCCTCAGACAGGGAGTAAAACTGACAGTGAGAGGTTTCTGGCGAGGCAAACAGGTCTTCCTGAGCCTCTCCGAACTCTCTCCAAATCAGCTGGACCACCTGGGGGTGAAGTCGCCACTCTCCCAGTAGCACAGCTCGTGAGAGCTCGTCGGCCACACGGTTGAGCACACCAGGAACATGAATGGCACGAAGCGACCTCAGATGCTTCTGACTCCAAAGGAGGAGATGGCGGGCGAGTTGCGACATGCGACGGGAGCGCCTTGACGGTTGATGTACGCAACAGTTGCAGTGTTGTCCATGCGGACCAGCACATGCTTGCCCCGTAACGGCCCTTTCAGGCGGCTCAGGACAAGGCGTACTGCTAGCAACTCGAGGCAGTTGATATGCAGTTGGGGGCCCGTCCAAACCCCTGATACTGCATGCCCGTTGTACGTGGCACCCCAGCCGGCGGCAGAGGCATCTGTGAACACCACAGCATGCCGGGACACCTGCTCTAGGGGCACTCCTGCCTGAAGAAACAAGGGGTCTGACCACGGGCTGAAGGTTTGGCGGCATTCCGGAGTGATTGCCACTCGGGATGTACCGTGTTGCCACGCCCATCTCGGGATTCGGCCGTGAAGCCAGTGCTGAAGCAGTCTCATATGAAGCAAACTGAGCGGGGTTACTGCCACAGTGGCTGCCATATGCCCCAGGAGCCTCTGAAAGAATTTCAGTGGGACCGCTGTCCTTCCTTTGAACGTATTCAGGCAGTTCAACACCGACTGAGCACATTCCTCTGTGAGGTGTGCTGTCTTTTCAACCGAATCCAACTCCATACCGAGAAAAGAAATCCTCTGCACAGAGGAGAGTTTGCTCTTCTCCCAGTTGACCTGAAGGCCCAACTGGCTGAGGTGACTGAGCACCAGGTCCCTGTGTTCGCACAACTGATCCCGAGACTGCGCTACAATAAGCCAGTCGTCGAGATTGAGGATGCGAACACCCTGTTCTCTCATGGGAACAAGGGCTCCCTCCACGACTTTTGTGAAGACGCGGGGAGACAGGGCCAGCCCGAAGGGTAGGACCTTGTACTGATATGCTCGACCCTCAAACACAAAGCGCAGGAATGGCCTGTGTCGAGGTAGAATCGAGACATGAAAGTACGCGTCCTTCAGGTCGATCGCTGCAAACCAATCTGGGGGACGGACGCACTCGAAAATGCGTTTCTGCATGAGTGTTTTGAACGGTAGCTTGTGGAGGCTCCGATTCAAAATTCGCAGGTCCAAGATCGGTCGTAACCCACCGCTTTTCTTGGGTACAATGAAGTAGGGACTGTAGAGCCCTGACCTCATATCGGCTGGAGGGACCGACTCTATCTCGTCCTTCACCAGTAGGACCGCGATCTCCGCACGCAAGACATGGGCATCAACAGCCTTCACTGCAGTGAAGCGGACGCCCCTGAACTTGGGGGGACGCCGGGCGAACTGAATCGCATAGCCGAGCCTGATGGTCCGAATGAGCCAGCGAGACGGACTGGGGAGAGCTAACCAGGCTCGCAGAGACCGTACAGGCGGAATCAAAGGGACCATAGGCGGCGAGATGAAACGCAGGGACGCAGCTCGGGAGGCTCCCTCTGTGAGGTGGCCCGAAGCGGGGTCAGAGTGTGCTGTGCAACACCTACCTGGTTCCATGGTTGGACAGAGGGCGCAGGAGAGGCTTTGGTTGCCTTCTCGAACCACGCGCTGCTGCCCGCTGGCGATAGAAGAGGGGAATGAGAGTGGAGAGGTTCTTGCCCTCCCACTACTCTTCGAGCCCTCTTCGGACCTGGAGATGAAGGAAACTGCTCTTTTTTTGATAATTTGGGTACCGCTGGTCTGGGACACGGGGGAATTAAGGAACCTGACTTTGTCGGTATCCCTCATGTCGGCCAGACACAGCCAGAGATGGCGTTCCTGGACCACCATAGTGGACATCACACGACCCACTGACCGCGCCCTAACCTTCGTTGCACGAAGCGGGAGGTCCGTCGCAGCACGAAGTTCCTGGAGAACTTGTGGATCGTGACCACCCTCGTGCAGGTCCTTCAGTACCTTGGCCTGATGGACCTGCAACAACGCCATAGCGTGTAGGGCGGAAGCGGTTTCCCCGCAGGCCTGGTAAGCCCTGCCGGTAAGATCCGACGAGTGCTTACAGGCCCGGGAAGGGAGAGATGGCTCCCCCCGCCAGGTGGAGTTAGGGCACAGTTGCATAGCAACAGCCCATTCCACAGGGGGGGATGCGCGTATAACCCTTCGCCGCACCGCCATCAAGGGTGATGAGGGAGGAGGACCCACCAGAACGGTTTCGGGCAATAAAAGGTGCCGTCCATGTACCGGTGAGTTCTTCATGCACCTCGGGGAAGAAAGGAACCGGGGTGGGTGGCTGAGAACCAGCACGCGCCACCCCGAGATACCAATCGTCCAACCGCGAGGGTTCGGGACATGGTGGAGGATTTCACAGGAGCCCGACCCTGTTGGCGGCCCGGGAAAGCATAGCCATCATCTCCGGATCCGAATCAGGCACAGTTACCATTCCCAAAGGAGGCAACTGCGCCGACTCGTCATCTCCGGAAAAATCTGGCTCACCCTCCGATGCAGCTATCGACATCCGGTCATCGGGGGGAGCTCCAAAGGATACGGATGGTGCACACCTTTGAGATGGCCCACCGCGCTGCCCCGGCAGCTCTACTGGCTGCGGAGTGCAGGAGGAGTGAGGGTTCCTAGGGGGTTGGTTCCCCGAAGGAAGCTCGCTCACTGTAATCCTTTAGATCACCAGTGCCGCTACCCGAAACATCCCTCTGCTTCCTTTGCAGAAACTCTGCTCATTATATACCTGCGCTGCGAGGCGAGCAGCTGCTGCATATGATTGCATGCCAATGTGCATTGGCTCGTTTTAGTTACACTCGAAGCAGATTGGCCTCTCTAGCGAGATTCCTATTCGTCGGTCTGTCCGACGTATGTCGAACGTGACCGACTGAATGGGAAAGAAAATTACACCAATCTGAGTTGAAACAAGCAAAACTCGCCAAAAGATCTCCCTAGCTCCACCCACACTCATGAAGCGCTGCAAATGACAATCGAGTCATTTCCCAATGCTCTCAAAATACTTAAATATTTAAATATATATGCATATTTTGCAATAAACTATATATATATATATATATATATATATATATATATATAAATATTGTACACAAATATTTTGTACAATTGTACACAATAAATGTTTCTTGAGCAGCAGATCAGCATATTAGAATGATTTCTGAAGGATCATGTGACACTGAAGACTGGAATAATGATGCTGAAAATTCAGCTTTGATCACAGGAATAAATTAATTTATAAAATATATTCAAACAGAAAACAGTTATTTTAAATTGTAATAATATTTCACAATATTACTGTTTTTACTGTATTTTTAATTAAATAAATGCAGCCTTGGTGAGCAGACGAAACTTCTTTTAAAAACATTAAAAATATTACAGATTCCAAACTTTTGACTGGTAGTGTATATAACTCTCTCTCTCTCTCTCTCTATATATATATATACATATATATATATTTTTTTTTAATTTTGCTGTTCACATTGCTTCATGGTTCTTTCCATCACTAAAGCTGTTAATTACACAGTACCTTTGTATTTTCGTACAATTTTCAAATACTTTTCAAATGTCCGATTTTCAAATATTTTTTTTGCTTCAAAACAATGTTTTTAATGTTATGATTCACCTCATAGCTGGTTGGCTTGGCTCATGGCTTATAACGCTTTGATGAAGACTTTTTTTGAAATCCTTATTTGGGAAAAGAATGGAAAAAAACACTTTTTTCCATTCTTTTCAGAAACAGAAAAGAAATTTAAGTCATTTTTTACTGTAGCCTAATCTCCTTCTCATTCACTTTAATTATATCGTGAGTGGCCAGGATATTCTTCAGAAATTCTCCCATTGTGGTCCACGGTAGAACACGCTAGTCATACAGGTTTAGAACGACATGCAGCAGGGGTACATAAACGAGAAAATAAATAGGCACACATGAGCACAACATAAGAATGAACTTGACAAGATGGTGCTAATTATATATTCAGTACTGCTACTGAAACCTTTTACTGTTGATCAAGATGGACAGAACTAATCACACTGAATCCCCTGAAGAACCCGGGTGACCGGATTATCAAAGTTCTACCCACGGCACTGAGCATATATTTTGACCAACAACTTATTACCCTCAATCACAGAAAGGGCAGGTTGGTAAAGCCTTTTAACTTTAGACCAATTATAGAAAGCCTGGACAAATTTTAGCATATGGATGTGAAAAGCAGTGTACCTTTGAGATGTGGTGGAACTAAATATGGTCTCCACAGTATCTGAGTGGATTTTTGAATTAATGCCAAAGCCCATTACCAAGCCAATCTCATAGCAACACTTCTGTCTTAAAGGTAAAGAAATCAAATAAAATAAAGGCAGCGTGAGTCAGTGAATTTATCTTCTAGCATGTAGATGCTCAGTCCCGAGGCTACAGAATCTCTCTAAAGCTTAACTATAATTGGAGAAATACAGACTTAATGGAGTCAAATAAGCCAGCAGCCTTCTCAAAACTATTTGTTCTGAATATTAATTCAACAGACATAAAAATTCATATATTCAAATGTATTACCCCTTTATAAACCTTCAGGAGCATGTAAAGTTTTTCTGAGCATGATTTCTGCAATGTTAATGATAAACATGCATTTATACAAATCTAATTTACTACAGATAACAGCATAAGAGTCATTTGATCGCAAACTATTGTTTTCTGTAGCAAATATTGTCTCTCACTGTCTATAATGTGTTGTAAATGCAAGTAACAGGACTGCAGAATCATCATATGCACAGCAAGGTTATGAAAAAAACATGAAACGGGACACAACTGATGTTAAAATATTTAATATTTTTAGGTGACTGCATATAAATGCTTTAATAAATGAGAGTTCTGAGGTGGCTAGTATCCATTCATAGCAAAAAAAAGTCCTTGATTTGACAGAAAGATAAATAAATAAAAAGATATTGGAGGATATATACTGCATAGCAACGACCCAAAACTCTATTTTTCACAAAAATCCATATATTGCAACATCCACAAATACAAAAATAAGAAAATCTATTGTTCTATACCAACCTTTCATGTTCATGAAGGCTGTGTGTTTGATGTGGAATTGTAATGACAATGGCTTCAGTTTTAATGACTTGACAAAAATAACTGATCTGTGATATCACAAATGAGGCAGTCATTTAATTAGAGTCCACACCAATCTTCGTCTGCCTTTATTATGGTAATGAAGTTTAAATGTGAGGCCAGATTGTTTCTTTTATAATAATATTTCTCAAATGCGAGACTATTCTTTTCCTTGCCTTTTTTTCAGCCATTTTTGTTCACTGACCAAGAATGAAGCAGAACTGTAGATGAATGCTGACTGAACATGTGCACAACCCCAAGGGGCCACATGGAGGAAACATAGGACTCAATCACAGTGACATTTCCTCAATGGTCTTCGGCATGAGTACAACATTACCATTAAGCATCTGTCATACTGCTAACGTCTATTGTGTGTATTCTGAAAAGACTGTGTCCAAAAATGCTTTGTATGTGCTTGCGGCGAGAACTGTTATCAGCACAAATGATTAGATGCGACAGCAATTTCTAAAACTCTGGGGCGCAATCATAGTTTTCCATGCTACATTTTGACCCTTCTTCCAAACTGTCAACAAGGCACCCTCTATAACAGAACGAGAACAAAAGCACCTTGCCCAGTAATATTATTAGAATAAAGGTCAAGTAGGAACTCTTGTACTGTCTACATGTCCTTATCATTCTGTCAGAGGTATGCGGGGGGGGGAGCTGCCTGATCTGGCTTCTGTCCATAAATTCTGCATTGTAGACCTCGCTGAGACCCCTGAGGTTGGGTGGTTGAGAAATTGATCACAGGGAAGATGGAAGACTCAGACATTGTGATTGATAGAAAAGGCTAAAAATAAAACGGTGCACAGAAATGAGGGCAATAACCTCAATTTCAGACAGGCCCTCCTGTACTGTAAACAGCACCAAGATTAAAGAAGAGTTCATGTCAATTTTCCATCATTTCGTAAATGTTAGGATATGGATGGACCTCCCATTGAAAGCATTTTCTTGGAAAGCGAGGTCAAACAAGAAGTGCTGGTGCCGCGTTTAAAGAAATGGTGATTTTATGACCCTCCCACATCTGGTTTCACCTAAAGCTCTAATAACCCTCCATTATGTTCCAGTGAAGTTTCCAGAGAGACATTTAGCAGGAATTAGTAAGACAAACTGGGGACCTCCACCAAAAGGAGTGAATCCAAATACCTGCCATAAATATATATAGTGAAGAGAATCTTTTTTATTGATTCCTCATTTTCAGCCTCAGTGGAGTCAATTAGGAGAAACACGGATAATGTATTGTGTTTAAATCTCAGATGATAGAATTGGAAGGATGATATGATTTAAACATTCTTTCCTAAGTAAGATAGTCCAGTCAGGTGATATCCTGTTAGAAACCACTCACTTTATGTATAGTCATGGCTCACCACTTCATATTTCCACCAATAAACTGCTACATTCCGAGTGCAAACGGCGCAGATAATCAAATGATTCCTCATGATTGGTTTACTACATAATTCCATACTGTTTATTGTTTCATTCACAGCTGAATGAAACAATTGTTCCATGCTATTCATTTAATTAGTAGAATCTCATTTGACAAGAATTTTCTGATGACTTCTCAAATAAGAATTTTTTATAAATGACTTGAGCTCAGTTTTCCATACAGTTTTCTATACAAAGACACCTGAGGAAATATTTCCGCCCACTACTAACAACCGAGCATATAATAATGATAAATACGTTGCTTTCAGGAGATGCTGATTGTGCTTAGTGTCTGATGGGTTGTAACTCCTTTTGCCACAGTCTTATTTTTAGGGTTTCAAGCGTGTAGCGCTATAAACCCTATCATAGAGACTTGAAACTTTGAGGGGTGGTATTACTCACACCACCTACAACGTCACCAAGGCTCACCCCGATCGGCCTGACGGGGGCGCTACAGCGGTCAAAAGTAATTAATTCCTTTTTGGGTATTTTAGATTTTATGAAAAAGCTACTTTTGCAAACTAGTTTTTCGCCAGATTGGAACCAAACTAGTGCAGCTAAATTCTCTGGAGTCTGAATATCAGAAGTTATCAAAATAAAGTTGAAATTTTTATTCACAGTTGCTAAGGGGTGCCAAAACGTTCGAAGTGGACGGGGCCACTTTTACTAAAATGGCAGCTAAAAAATTTGAGCAGCTATCAGACAAGGTTAACGGAGGCCGATCGGAACAAAACTCGCTGGGCCTGCTTGACTCACGGCCCTAGAAGCCTGTGAGAAATTAGAAAGAAATTAGAATCGTGAATCGCACAATTTTTTTTTCGCACGCCCACGACATTCGTACCACACGGTAGAAAACTCCTCATTCTGAGCAACTTTGCTTCTAGGACTGCCGTTGTCCATCGAATCATTCGTTAAATATTGGAGATTATTTAAAAAAACAACTTTGGCAAACTAATCCGAGATTTTTGGCTCAATAAAACCACTGCGGCACAATTCTCGGGACTCTCTTGGTCAATAGTTATCAAAAAAAAAGGTTGAACTTTGTCCTTTGGATAGCAATAGCAGGGTTGTTTGAGAAACAGGCATGGCCAAGTCTACCCAAAAGCCTATCATTCCTAAACAAAAACTCAGAACTTCGCATCATTATGTGAGCACATGCGGCACATGACTCTAAAGAAGCATGTATAATTTTATGGAGATCAGCCCATAGGTGGCGCTATAACTGTTAAAAAGCTTTAAAAACCATATATTTCCTATAGTAAATTGCCTGTATTGGCTGTAAATTGTCTTTTCCTTCTATGATGCTTGCTAAATGAAACATAATACTTTTTTACACATTGCCTTAAAGACCTTAAAACGCTTGAACACCGATAATTGCTGCTTGCAGCTATATTTAGGCCTATTTTTGGCTGCTAAACCACATTACCACTTTAGCAGCTGACTTGAATCCATACAATATCCTCAGGTATTTATGAAACAGTAGGTTACAACTTGGACGAGTCGCATTCAAAGCTGTAATATAAACACATGTGACTGCACATTCAGTTTTAATGTGCCAATTTGTTGCCTGGTAACTGTAAACAGCCTACAGTCACATTATTGAACTGTTTCTTGAAAGAAGAAGCTTTTATTATGACAATTAATTCTAAATTTATCTGATGAATATTGCTAAGTATAATTATATAAAATAAAAATATTCAAGCAAAAAAACTGGAAATCACATGTTGGATAGAAAATTACTCTTCTGATGGAAGGAAACGTATAAAAGGATTTGAACAAAACATACTGTATCCATTTGTGTCAGCGCAATTTCTGTTTAGTCACAATTTGGACTGCAGTTGTTCATCATAACTTCATTTTTCTCTCTTGTATGCCATCTTTTTGATTTGAAGCACAGGCTTCCTGAGGAAATTAAATCCCAAATTCTTTCTAAGAAAGAACAGCAGCTTGAGTTAAAAAAGAAATGGCTGAGGCTGTTATTCATGGTATTCATACATTAGTGTGCTGCATTTTGTCACCTTCCTTATTCAAAATGATATAAATATTGTATTTTTGAAAGACTTCAATTGAGAAATAGAAAATGTTCAGACAAAAACTCCTAAGGATTCACCTCAGCTACATTTATGTGATTGTCTAGACAGGAATTGTGGGGTGAAAAATCTGCACAGGAAATATTAGATTACACCACAGATGTTACTTCACTTGAACAAGCTGCGCTATAAATTATTAGTAAATCTTTATAGTTTTATAGTTTTAAGTTTTATAAACCAGACAAAAGCATTCAAAAAGCCCTAGACTAGCATGTAATCAGATATCTGGCAAGGTAATGACTATGGATTGATAACTGCAGGATAGAAGAGGATCCCCTGGGCCTCATGCACAAAGAGATGATTCTAGAATTAGAATAGATTTCATTCACAACTGCTCCCAAGCAACTCAAATCACAAAGACTAGGGTTTGTAGGAGAAAATGTCATGGTGGAGAATGTTAAACAGATAATTCTTGCTATTTTTAAACACTAGCACATTCACATCACATATGCGGCCTAGTTTTTTATTTTCAGACACACTGATTTTACATTATGCTAAGGGGATAAGCATGGTCTAAGGTCATGTTAGATAGGCAGACAAACCAAAATAAATACAGAAACACAAGAGCAGAACAGTCAATCTTACAATCTCACTATCTCTAAAAGTTTAACTACACAGTTTTTTGTGTTTAAGGGTAGAGTCATTTGGTCACTTATCTTTTTACCCTGAAATCCACGAATCTCTTTGTCCATCAACGAAGTTATATGAACAACTGTATCAGAAAATTTGCTGCCATGATTCTTAAAGCTGCTGTTCGTAACTTTTTTTGGTTAAAAATGATCCAAAATCAATTATTGAGCAAGTACATAACCAGCCAGTGTTCAAAACTATCTCCTTACCTTAGCCCAATTTACAACGATAAGCTTGTAATAATTCAGGTGGTACTGGTGGGTTTTCGCAGGAAATTCGAGCATGTCGCCGTTTGTCTTTGCGTCACGTCTGTTTACATAAAGAACGAGTCCTAGCAAGTAGGCTATATGGCATGTGAGGCGGATCATTTATAGCCTTTTCTCACAGCAGCTGCAATAATTAAACGTATCATTTGGATGGCGGATTGTATCATGACAAATTAATGTTAGAGATTAGACTGTACAGAAATTGAAATCTACAGGTAATGCTAATACACGCTAAATACACATAGTGACGCAATGCTGATGTTGTTAACATTAACAATTTGAGAACAAAGTATAACAATAATAATAATTTGCATGGTTTGACGTGATCCGAGCTAAACGATCGTTAGATTTAATCACCATTGGCAGTGCGATTTATTGTAATACTCCCCCCCCAGTTGGTCAGAATAAAAGTGGCAGACATGTTACTTGCTTGTTCAGATGACAATTTCCGGTGAAAATTCTTACTTTGGTCATACTTCAACACTACAATCTGTGATTTTGAAGTACAGTATCCACACGGGTGCGGTGACTGACAGCAAACATTAGATTAATCCGCGCTGAGGAGTCGTGCCGAGGCCCAACCCACGTAAAGATGATAATTCCGCAAATAACTGCAAAACAGAGATGGCGACAAAGAGGCAAAACTTACCGACTGCAGCTTTAAAGGGAAAGTCCAATAAGAAATGAAAATTCTGTCATATACTCACCCTCATATTTCAAATAATGTTTCAACTGTTTTTGCCCATACAATAAAAATCAATTAACCAATATTGAACGACATGAGGGTGAGGTAATCATGACAGAATTTACATTTTATATATAAACATCAAAAACTTTTCATATACTGCATATTAAGACCATGTTATCTTAATTGGGATAACTTATAAATAGCCTATATACACTATATTGCCAAAAGTTTTGGGACGCCTGCCGTTACTTGCACATGAACTTTAATGACATCCCACTGATCTCCTGAGAGCGAACCATTCTTTCACAAATGTTTGTAGAAGCAGTCTACATGCTTAGGTGCTTCATTTTATACACTTTTGGCCATGGAAGTGATTGAAATTGAAATTGAAAGTGATGGAAATTCCATGATTTGGAAGGGTGTCCCAATACTTTTGGCAATATAGTGTTTATCTACATACACACACACACACACACACACACCAACTCCATCAGATTGGACAAAAAACAATCATGTTCTATTTGTTTGTAAAATTGCTACCATGGAAAATGAGGCTGATTTTAAGTTTGATTGACAGATCAAAGGGGTCTGCTTGGGAAACCCCATGATCTACACATCTGCTCAGCAGCTTATGAAAACAGATAGACCTTGAATGGCATGAACCACATCTTCAAAAATATCTAATTGTAGATCTTTAATCCCTCTGTCCCATAAACACAAGGCATCACGAGGTGTGTTGTTAGTACTTTAAGAAGCCAAGACAGAACCAAAGTAAAGATCGTGGGATTGGGGTGTTGGTTCTGGTTGACTTTCCTGGAAACAAAAAGCTTTGAGAATGGCAGTCCTCACTGTGACTTGGAAAGAGAAAGTGATGCCTGTGTCGGATCAAAGCCCTTCTAATAAGGAATTTCATGATCTTTGCGAGTAATCCAAGCGCATTAGAAAAATAGGGCATGACTGCATTTTGTCTGATCTGCTTTATTCTGAAAGGAAAATTATGAGCATGCAATGTTTCAGACATCCTACAACTGACTGATAATGTTTTTAGTTTATGAATTTTGTATTTTACACCAGAAACATAGTCTGCCTTTTTGAGAGATTTAGAAAAGATTCACTTAAGAGCAGATTATGAAGTTGACTATAAAGTTGAGCAATTTTAACTCAGTGATATTGCACACACACACCATTTGTCATGTAGATAATGTCAAAAGGTCTTTTAGAGTTACAATATTGGCGCACATAAAAAACATATCTGTAACATACACCAAAAAGTATCATACATCAACCTCTTCTAGTTAAGCTAAGAACAAAAATGTTTGCTGTTCACAATCACACGTACCTGATAAAATTATATATATTCCTGTGAAACAACTGTGAGGTCTTAACATTATTTCATACTATTATGAATGCACAGATCATACACATATTCACAGAGAGCTACATCTCTTTTTTACATCTCATCTTATTTCTGGAGTCCCTTTATAGCTCCATTTACTCACATACATAATGCATGATGTTAAACATCCTTTGGTTAAGGAAGTAGGCTATCTTTTATATTTCTTAATGATTTACTGAAAGCTATAAAACAAAGATTGGAAACTAATATACGCAAAGCCCAGTGTGAGGTGTCTCTAGTGTTGTGCAGAAATATTCAGCCTGGCTCCATATTACAATATTAGAAGAGCAAAATACACATTTCACAGCATCTCTCCTTTCTCTGAATCTTCTCTTAGATTCCCTGGCTACCAAAACCTCCTTTCTCTTCACACTTTGCCTCCTCAAATGTCTGACACATTGAATTTTCACACATGACTGACCATAAGACAAGCATTATAGCAGGCAGCCAAGTGAGTCCATAAGGATACATGCAAAGATTTGTTTGTATTGGCCACATAAAGCACAGTCGAGACTCGCCTGTACGTGATTCATTCAAATTGCCAACAAGTTTACAGAAAGTCCTATAGCTGAACTGAACATTCGCATATGAATCAGTAAAAACTGGAATGTTGAAAATGAGCAGAATGAAGGAAAACACCTTGACATCAAACACACTCATGAATACCATTAACTTTCTTCCATTGTAATACATGGAATTTAGGTCATTTAGGCTTGCTAGGTTTCTCTATACTGAGAAAATAAAACTTTGGTCCTCTCTGTCCATCCCAATACACTGCCCTGCAAACAAGCCTGCGTAGGGCTAGTGTAAGGGCCCCCAGCAGACTGCCAGCGCAGGGCAGCCCTCACTTAGTCCCCAGGAAGCCTTCACTAGGCCCACACAGGGCCCACACTATTAATCTACAACAATAAATTTGGCTGCAGAGGGTGCAAAACATTTACCATTAATATTCCAGAAAGCAAGGTTAACTTACCGTCACATATACCCTGAACTCTCAGTTGATTAACCCAAACTTTGCTTACTCGAGGTTCCAAAAACGCATCCGGGAGCAAGTTCAGTCAACCCAGAGTATGTTCCCGGTTAACACACAAGACATTAGGCTTGCTCGAGATGCATCGGTGCTGAGCAGAGCGATCGGTGTATGACATCGAAGTACCGCGAGAGCGATTGGAGAGCACCGATTCATCTCGAACAACAGAGCGACAAATTGATGATTCACCATGGAAACAGACGCTAAGAAAAAAGCACGCCATTCTACAACCTTCTTCTTCTTTTGTTTAATGCCGATTTACATAACCTGCTTAGTGCACATCGTCACCTATTTGGTGGTTGTGCAATCATTTTTTTAATTTATTAACCGAATGTTGAGGTTATCCGCTTACTTACTCTTAAACAAATCCAGGTATGTCACATAACCTGCTTTCTGGAATCCCCCCCAGATATAACTATCACTGCATCAGCAGCTACACAGTTATTGCCTTTAAATAAAGCAACATGCAGCATAGCATCAGTGTTTTTGGGCTCATCATTGACTAAAGCACAAGTTTTACTCTTCAGCACAATGGTAACCTCACAAAACTCAGATAACAGAAACAGAACATTAAACACTAACAGATCTCTCTAGATCTCTGTATCTTCACTCATTACAATCCAGTATGACTTTATTTCTTTCATTCAAAGCTTCTTATTAAGAATTAACTGAGAGTTAGATGTTTTTGTTTTAATTGAAATAATAAGTTTGAAGTCACCATTATGGAGGTAAGCATTAGGTAGGGCTCTTGACACTTGATTTTTTAACTTTAATTTTTCTCTGGCTGCTGTAACTGTGTGTTTCTGAAGCACATTTGTTATAGCAAAAGTTGTGAGAAGAAAAACTGATCAGATGGTGATGGTTACTTATTGATGATTCAGTCATCATGTAGGAGCCTGAATTACTGATCTCACATTATAGTAGCCCTAGAATACTACTGCATAAAATGTTATCTTGCTTTAATATTTTGATCGTTTTTAAGTCATTATGCAGAAATTATTTGGACAGGATCATGTAGACACACACAGACATCAAGATTCAGTGTATGAGCCTCAACAATGGCGACAACATTTTCAGCTCAACAGATCAACTCTGAACATCACAAAAAAAAAGCTTTTTGTTGATTGTCACCATTGTAGAGGTTCATACGCTGATTCTTGATGTTTGTGTGAGTCTAAAAGACAAAGCTGAAAACACTTTCTATATAATGAATAAAAACTCAGAATATCTGATTTATATAATATCTGATAATTTCATACCACAAGGCTGCAATATAGAAGCTGCAAAACTAACAGCTAATATACTCTGAGATCAGACTCTGGATGAGATCAGTGAATCAGATCACTACATGATGACTGAATCATCGTGTCATCATTAATCAACTTCATCTGACCAGAATTTCTCTTGCAATTTTTGCTATAACAAATGTGCTTTAGAAACACACAGTTACAGAAGCCAGAGAGAAACTGATGCTGAAAAGTCAAGGGTCAAAAGCCCAACTAAAGCAAACACTTACCTCCATAACGGTGACTTCAAACTTTATTTCAAAACACTGCTTCATGAAGCTTCAAAGCTTTATGAATCTTTTGTTTCGAATCAGTGGTTCGGAGCATGTATCAAACTGCCAAAGTCACGTGAACAGTCAGTTTCAAAACACTTATGACGTAACAAAGCCTCATTTACTGAAATCACAAGATTTTGGCTCTCCGAACCACTGATTCAAAATAAAAGATTCGCAAAGCTTTGAAGCTTCATGAAGCAGTGTTTTGAAATTGCCCATCACTAGATATTGTTGAATAAAGTTGCTTTTTTTTTTTTGGCACACAAAAAGTATTCTCGTTGCTTTATAATATTAAGGTTGAACCACTGTAGTCACATGAACTGTTTTAAATATGTTTTTAGTAGCTTTCTGGGCATTGAAAAAGGAAACGATTTTGCTGGCAATAGAGGCCTCACTGAGCCACTGAATTTTCTCAAAAATATCTTAGTTTGTGTTCCGAAGATGAACGAAGGTCTTACGGGTGTGGAGCGACATGAGGGTAAGTAATCATTAATTACTTACCCTCATGTCGCTCCACACCCGTAAGACTGAATTTTCATTTTTGGGTGAACTAACCCTTTAATGTGGGCAGTCCGCTAGTGTGCGCTGCTCACAGAGAGCCCGCAGTGAGCCCAAATCTGTGGACCTCACCTGGGCAAGCCCGTACTGGGCCTGTTTAGGTTTGGTGTGGCTGGCCCCTTATGGAAAGAAAATATATTTCCCTATATATGAATGATCAATATATTACATGATTTAACAGTATATTTGAAAATGTACAGAAAAATATGTTGCGTAAATATATTACAATATACTGAATAATACATAAGGAATTGCCGCTTTTCATATATTGAAAAATATGTGATAATATATTTACTAATATATCATAATGTATGTAATTTTATATTCAGTAATATACTTCATAATATATAGATTTATATGTGATCAGATATGGTACTGCATGCATAATATATTGCAGATATATTTACTCATGCAGTATAAACACATATATGGTAAAATATATTGTGTAACACATTTCTTATATTTTATAATTATTTACATGTTTCATATTTTCAAGTTAGTTAACAAAAGCACACTTGCATGTACTAAAGTTTCTACCAAAGAGACTTTCACTTTGATATAGCGTGCACAGCCATTAATTTTTAAGTAAAGTTATTATAGTCTTAATGGTGTTTAGCCATTTATCAGCCAAACCACAGGCTCTACTCTTCAGCACAATGGTAACCCCAAAAACTCACACATACCAGAAAACCTTTTGAATTCCAGAATAATACAACTTTAAACACTAACAGATCTTTCCCTATATCAATATTGAGCAAAACACATGAAACAGCACTTAATTTTAACATTTACTCTTCTTTAACAGTCAGAAGCAAAGCATGCTGGGAACTAGAAGTCTGTTGTTACCACTGATTGTAACTCATTCCATGAATGTGTGTATATATGTGTGTGTACAATACATTCACATTTATATGGGAACATGTATGTACAATATATGTACATAATAAAGGATAAAACTTTATGAATGTAATGCTGTTTTTGTTTTCATTTCTAAATATATTATATGTATCAACATATAGCCATACATGTTCAATGCATATTGCAGTATATTGAAAAATATAAGCACTAGTTTCCCATATATGGAAATGTATTATGTAATATATCGCATTATATTTTGCAGTATATTCCCATATATTTTTGTTCCGTAAGGGGCCCTAGCCCACTGTGCCTGCAAAAAGCCAGCATGGGCCCCAAAGGGACATGTTTGCAGAGTAAGTATGCTAAACGCATTTGCCAGTATTCCATGTCTGATGGGATATGAAATGTCAGACTGAAATCAGGGGTGTTTTTAATGAGCCACATCAGCCTATAGGTGCTGGAAACGAGGCATAAAATTGACTTCGGATTCTATATGTTGCGTGGAATGCAGGAACGGTGCTCCAATAATAATTCTTCCTTAATTAATATAGCTGACAGGTTGTTTATCGTGAAAGGCAGGAGAGCATGAGACTGGTTATGCAGGCAATCAGACACACACAGACACACAGCTAAGCCAGTGATGCCGAACACTCTTTGGAATACATAACATAAACCGGTACATTCCCCCTCCTAATGCACTGCTGAATTTAAAAGAGGAGTCTGTGGAATGTGGAATGAAGGGAAGGCCATGATATACTCCAACATTTTCCTTTGAAGAGTGTGTTGCTGAAATCTTTACCCAGCTGCTTATCACTGGGCTGAAAGTGAGAGTGCCTGGAGGGCACAAAGCAAACAGCCAGCAAGCCTTTGAAATACTCATTACTGCAAACATTTGTTAAACATTAGTAATTATTATGGAAGTTTGATTACAATATTTAAAGCGATTATTTGAAGAATTAGTTAAATGCCTTTGAGGAAGCATATAATGATTTCTAGCATTTGGCTATAAGTTGTTTTATATATTTCCTAAGAAATAATATAATTACAAAATTATGCTCTTAATTTGCATAAAGATCAGATTCCAGGGCTGGACTGGGGCTAAAATTTGGCCTTGGACAAATCCAGCCCATCCATGTGGGCACAAGTTTACCTGTAAATGTTTTGCTGGGGTTAGGGACTTAAATTGGAGTAAAAAAAATTATAAATAAAATAGGACAGAAACAAATAATGATAGATATACAGCTATTAACAAATTTAATTTTTGTCAGATGAAACGCACTTGACAGTAAAGCATTGATTTTGAGCTAGGATGCAGTAAAGTAAATTTAATGCTATTAAATTCAGTCATCATTTACTTTCCCTCATGTCGTTCCAAACCTGTATGACTTTCTCTTCTGTGAAAAACAAAAGAAGATATTTTGAAGAATGTTGGTAACCAAGCCAATTTGGTGACCCTTGACTTCTATTAAAAACCAGACATTTCTTAAATGATCTTCTTTTTATGTTCCACAGAAAGATATACAAGTTTGGAATGACATAAGAGTGAGTAAATTATGACATTTTGTGGTGAACTGTCCCTTTAACAACAATAGCATTGAAAAGAGTTAACACCTAATTTATGCAAGACACTGATATTTATATTTCACTAGGCACTAATTGAATTAGCATTTTAATTCAGTTAATATTCATTAGAACAATTAAAAAGCTCAAATATAGTAAGATCATGGTAGTCACAGGTAAAACCATGTGCCTCGGTACCATGAATATGGTTTCAAAAATAAATAAATAAATAATAAACTACAGAATTTGTAATAAAGATGCTGTCACAAACACAAACTTTTATGTTAGATGCAATTAATTGCGATTAATCGATTTGACAGCACTAAGTGTAAACACATGTAGAAACTACAAAAAAAGCCTCTATGAAAGTGATTTATATTCCCCAATATTTAATATAATCAATAACGGCAACATTTTTAACATTTCTGCCAAAACACCATCTGCAGAATCTCCCTCGCTTTGATGGTCGGCCCACTACTAGACCGGCCCACAGGAAAGTCCTGGTGCTACCTATATGGCCAGTGCATGCCTCAGATACTGATATTAAGCCATAATGCTTTTCAGTTCGTTCTTTACAACATCTGAACACTAATCATATGATCAGTTATAAAATTAAAGACAAGTACAGCGACCCCAAAAGTATTTGGACACTGAAGAAAAAAAAAAAAAACCCGAATGTCATTGAATTATAGCAACATTTATTTTAAAGCAAGATAAGACACACTTTTTCAAAATTGTGTTCAAAATTTAGTCAAAATAAGTATTTGGACACTATCTGGTTGCTCTTTAAGGACACATTAAAACCACTTGGTCAAAAGTAACTGCAAAAAAATGTGTCAGTTCGATTTAAGAAAAGATTCAGCATCATTTGTTAGCAGATGCTTGTTGACTGCAATGAAATTCAAAGATTTAAATTTTGACTTAAGTATCCAAATCGTTTTGGGGGGCCAGTGTAACATTATACAATTCTGCTCAAAATTTGGGGGTCATAAGATTTTTTTTAATGCTTTTTAAAGAAGACACCATTCATTTAAATACTATTACAATTCAAGAATTATAATTCTTATTATTATCAGTGTTGAAACTGGTTATGCTGCTTAATATTTTTGTGGAAACCATAATACATTTTTACTTTGATGAATATAAAGTTCAAAAGAATAGCATTTGTTTGAAATAGATTATTTAAACAACAATTTTGAAGTCTTTACTGTTACTTTTGACCGATATATTGCAACCTTGCTCAAAAGTAATATTTCTTGAAAATAAATAAATAAATAATCCAAAAAAACCAAGATGAATCTAAAGTCATCTCACACAGAACTGTAAAACATGTAGGAAGTTGTCAGTTTTCAGGCTATTACACCAGAGTGCTTTTCCTGTGATGATGTGAAGGCTGCATACGCCAATTATCCACAACACAGCATGACAGTAAGGAGCTCTCTGATGTCTGTCCAGATTTATCTGATTGGATAATCAGCTGGTATATAGTACAGAACATGTGTTCTGTACCTTCAAAGTACCACCGTCAATCACTGAAAATCTCTCCTGTATCCACATGGAACAAGAAAGAAAGGAATACAATGATAGTTAATTTTATATAACTGAGAAAACCCTTAACATATCCTTACACTAACCGTAAAAAAGCTGCAAATCCTACACATTAAACAGAAACATTGACTATTGTTTTTATAGGCATGTATAAGCCATGACATCAAAAGACAAATATTGCATGTCCCCAAAAATAAAGACACAAACATTTAAGCCTTATTGAGCACTTTAATAAACAATTTTAAAAAATCAAGTAGTAGTTAAAGTAGAAATTTGGTGGTTTGTGGTTTGAACAAGTTTATCCGTACCTCACCTTCACTTAGCATATCAAAACATAATACTACAAACTGATCATAGAAAATTCATTGGTACACCATTGTCTGGCTGCTTGTTCTGACATTTTAAAATGCTTGCGAATTATGACCAACTTCACTCTCATGCCAACTTCTAAAGTACTTATTCAGAGCAATCAAATTGCTGTCATTAAACGCATAATGCTTAGAAGGCATTTTCAAATAATCTTGTTACAAGACTTGTTAGGCACAGTTTGGTGGCAACAACATTTAACACATGATAGAAAGCCCTTTTTTGGTCTGGATCACCACAGGGAATACAATTCTTGACATTGTCAAAATAGACTGAAGTTATGGCTCCTTACAAAACAAATTTCTTAAGACATAACTCTCTTGAATGACACAAACACAGCTATTCAGATGGAAAGTTCCTTCAAATGAAAAATAAATAACCCCACATTACTCAAGCAAGTATCATCATCTATTTAGTATGCTCTCTTATTCACCATGTGACTGTTAAGCAACTGTTTCGCAAACTAAGAGATCAGTGTGAGCAACAGTAGAACAATTTTTTTTTTTGTCTCTTGGAGGACAGCAGAGAATGAGGCTTAGTGGTTTTAGAGTCATTCATCCTTGCCCCCCACCTCCCTTTTCTTGCATAGTCCAGATAAACATCCACAAATAATTATGGATAAAAATGTCAAAGGGAAAGGATGGGCTGCTATCCTCAATCCATCAAATTCCTTTTGGAACTCCCACTACTGTGAAGTTACAAAACAAAGTTTATTTACATTTTCACACTGTCTAGTCACAGTCCTACTTGCTTAAACATGGGACTTATTTCCGCTACCAGATATGTCAGCAGCCGCTTTATCACCAGCACCGGCAATCCAGTGATAGCAATCGCTTGTGTTCTTGTTCTGTGGTTTAACTGTGTAGCGAGTACAATAGATAATGCCTAGGACCACCATCACCAAAATGAAGATGCAAAGTGGCACTAGCAATCCAACTAGCAACCAGTTGGTTCCTTGGCTCTGCTCACTGTTGTTGTCACCATCGAGTATGACCTCCTCTATTCCTCGTGACTGCATTGGGAGCAGGGTGGAAGTTTGCTGCCCTGGACCAAATGTGGCTGATTCATAGACATACTTGTCATTATTATCATGGTCTTGATCAGAATCTCCAAGGAAGTCAAGAGGGTTCTTAGCAGTTTCCTGTGTCTCAGGCTTTGTTTGGGTTGAGCTGAACCAGAGCCAATTCCAGGCCCCGCCTGAAGCTGTGGAGGAAGGGAGGTCTGTGGGAACCGTGGTGCTCTCATCCTCATAATAATCTGGTATGGGTGTCGGAATGGTTGTTGGAAAAAAGGCATTAAGAACTGGTTGTTCTGGATGAAGATCATCATCAACATTAATGACCTTAGGGGAGTTTTCAGTCGGTGTAGTTGTTTCAGGTTCCACTTCAGTTGTCCAAATCAGGTCTGTCGGAACAGTCTCCACATTGGGCAACACAGTCTGCCAGTTTGGATGTATTCCCCAACCAGACTCAGATGGAGGGTGCCATGGGTATATATGATCCTCTGGTTCCCAAATGGGGTTACTAGTGGAGACAGTGGTTGTGGAAGTCTCCAAGTCCTCCCCGATGAGTCTGCAGGAATATTGGTCAGATTGAAGATTATAACCTTCTTCACAGTAGCACTCAAAGCCTCCTTCATAATTGATACACATCTGTTCGCACGTTCCTTCAATTTGACATTCGTCAACATCATGACAGCGACTCTGGTCCTCTTGCAATGGGGCAAAACCAAGATGGCAGTGACAAATATGGGAACCCAATGTGTTTTCACAAGCATGTTCACACGGGTCATCCAGACACTCATCCACATCTTCACAGGCACCCTCTTCATCTTGATGGTATCCATCCCGGCAGCGACACTCAAAGGTTCCAGGTGCATTTACACAGATATGCTCACAGGGACTCTGTAGGCATTCGTCGACATCTACACAGCCTCGTTCATCAGGTGCCAGCATGTAGCCATCAGGACAAGCGCAGCGGTAGCCGTCCATTACAGGCAAGCACTCAAACTCACATGGATCCCCATTGCAAGGGTCAGACGGAAAGCAGCTTACCCCATCCTCAGCCAGGAGAAAGCCATCATTGCAAAGGCAGTAGTTGTGTGAGTCATCCTCAATGCAGACGTGATGGCAACCTCCGTTGTCCTTATCGCACCAGCTTGTCTTAGTCACATCAGAGCAAAAAGGTGGATCCCTGTTCCAACCTACAGTTCCATCATCCTTCATTGTGCACAGAATTGACTGGTCATCTATAGTAGGACATGGTACAGTTGCCACAGCTCCAAATGGGACATCTGTTAAGAGGGTACTCAGCAGGTTAAAAGGGGTATTATAAAGCGTATTCCCACCACCCTCACTATCGATAGCTTTACACATGCCTCGGAAGTTGTACCTGCACAGGTAGCCATCCACTGAAATCGAACAAGGTCCGTCCTTCCATTTTAGATTATTCCCTTGCTCATTGGCTGCAATGCTGTAGGGCATCGCCACACATCGTGGGGAAGAGCAGGTACTGGCCAAGTCCTCTTCTAGCCAGTTTGTGTACTGGGTGTCCTGATCTCCAGTGACCCACGAGAAGCCACGCAAGGGCCGGGTTGGAGAACATTGTCGGGGTTGTCTCTGAAGGCCAATCCAGATATTTGCCTTGCCTCTGTGGTGTGATCTCAGTTCCACATTGGAGAAGAGCTCCTTCACCATTTCTGCTTCCTTTGGATGCCTGATGGTGGCCAGGTTCCCACCTTGTTCCTTGCAGCTCCGCCAGGCTTCCAGGAAGATCTTGCGCTGAAAGTAGAGCACATAGCACCCATCCTCACTGCAGAGCGCATCCCGTTCTCTCAAGTCCAGAGTCTGCACACTGTAGAGGCACAGTAGTGAGGACAGCAGAATAACACACAGAACCGGACAGTCCATACCTCACACCTACTCTATTTTCTTTTGTATTCTCTTTCCCTTTTTTAAGTGGCTTTCAATATGCTAAAATACTCTTTAATGCCCTAGATGCCCATTTTTCTTGAACTTGTATTAAACTTTTCCCTTCTCTCTTTTCCTCTTTCTCCACCTTCCTTTCTCTGTCCTGTCCAGTGGAGATCTGTGCCTAAACTGAGTCCTTACAATCTCACCCTTGACGTTCCAGCGAGAGAGAGAGAGAGAGAGAGAGAGAGAGGGAGAGGGAGGGTTGGAGAGATGGAAGAATGGTAGGAGTGACTGAAGAAAAGGGGGAGAGACGAAAAAGATGTTTTTGGCACAGGCAGGACCAATGCGTGTGTGTATTTTGGGGGGATTGGGGGGAAGTGCAGCAGTCTCTGTGCCTTTTCTCTAGAATGTAACGTATGTTTCTCATAAGAGCATGTATGGAAATGGTTTGGGACTCTGCCCCTGCACCACCCCCCGCAGCCCAATGTGTCTCTCCACCCCCACCAAACTCTGAATGCAGGATAAGTTATAACAAACTCTAATGCTTATATTTTACCAATGTAAAAAGCAAACAAAAACTAGAGAAATTTGCTGAAATAGTCCCACTCACATCTCTCAGCACTTCCATATTCCAGCTTTTTTCTGATCTTTCCTCATTTTCATATTGTTTTCTGATATCTTTCTGGGCATTTGGTCTCTCCTTGGTTCTATTTGAGCTGCGGTGCTGTAGATAATGTGTTGTCATGCCATGTAAAAGCTACTGTGCTCTTACTGTGCTGTCTTTTTCCAAATGTTCCCCACCTCTCTAAAAACTGGCCTATAAAAACAAAAGACAGACAAATGTTAATATCCAAATAAAGTATGTAACTTCATTGTACTAATACATTGTATTAGATGAATGAATTGTTATAGCAATTAAAAAAAGCTATTGAGTATTCTTTCATAATATTTTGTTGTATTGAAAAATATGCATTTATATAGGTTTCAAAATGTCTAATGGACATTGTTATGTGAATATATAATGTAAATATACTATAATTTTCAATGAATGTAAATGTGCAAATGTACAATTTTTAGAAACCCTGATGAATGAAACAAGTTCATAACTGACTACTGAGCATAGAAAAACTCAAATTACCTGAAGTCTGCCAGTGAAAACCCTGCAATATCAACAATCACTGTGCACCGGAACAATAATAGACCTAGTTATGCTAGAGGTTAAAGTACCCACAATCGTAAGGAACAAAAGCAGATCTAGTTTTGTTAAGAAAACAGAGAGGGGGAAAAACTGAGGTGGGGTCTCAGTCTGTATATGGTCGCAATGGGGATAAAGCTCTGTGTGGGGGTTACACAGGAGCAGCCTGAGGAGGAAATGGCTGGATTTCTAAAAGATCATTAAAAATTCACTCTTGTGAATGAAATACAGATGAAGCACAACCGATTATATTAGACAACTTCTTTATGTACTGAAGTGGGTATGGTGTATCAGTGTTTCTGGGAGTTTATTTACTTGTCTTTTATGGATAAAGACTCATAAAACTTGACATAACCTTAAACCAAGCAATTTGTTTCATGTTGTGGTGATCATTAAAAGCAAATATTTCACATCATAACTTTTTGGAGAGGTGTCTAAAGGTTAAATGATCTGTAATCTGTGGATTTTATTTGAGTGCACATGCACAATGATACACATGTACAAAGCAAAATTCACTGTTAGTAAACAGAGACAAAATACTTGTGACAATCCTAGAGCTTGGACAAATCTGTTTATACACTGCAAATGTTCTACAAGAACATCTCAATCATTACCATGGAAACACTCAGTGAAAAATACAATCCTTGATCCGTGTAATAGCTACACTTTTGTATGAACCAGACAGTCTTTTGCAAAATGAAAAATGAATTAAAATCCAAGAATCAAGAGAAGAAAGCACTTCCAATAACCTTTTGTTACGAGATTTCAAGAACGTACCAGCCTTGAAAGTCCTGATAATAGTGAGAAAATTGCAGTTTTTTTTTTTTTTTTACATATATGAAACCAACCTGAAGATTACATTTCTAGAAATGGAGTACATGATTTAAACAATTTATTTAACTCATACTTTCTCTTTTTTTTTTTTTTTTTTTGGCATCCTCTAAATTTACTACCAATCTATTTTCTTTTCATCTCACCGTCAGTGTTGATACCTTCATCTCACAACTCCATTTCCCAGGTACACTGAGGTGAAGCAAGGTCAAATCTGCAGGACAGCACAGAAGATCCTCAGGGTATTTTTTTATTATTCATTTGACTTTTTGTTTCCTGGAACAGTCCACCCACCACCTGTAAATCACATTAGCTCAATTCCTCCCTCAAGATCCCTTGTTCTTAATATTGTTTTCAGGTCTCAAGCTGCTCCCCACCACCCCGTCATATCATAAAGAACTGAGTACCTAATTCTTGCATGTGATAACTATATGAATTACAGCTGTGATTAGGACTGAGAAAAGAATAATGAGCTGTTACATGTAACAGATACTCATGACTATTATGCCCTCAGGCTGTTGGCAGTGGTCAAGTAACTTAGCAGGAGTCAGTATTGTTAGTTTGGGTTTAGGACCTCTGGAAAGTAAAAGCAGACTTAAGGTGTGTTCACACTTGGCAGGTTTAGTTCGATTAAAACGAACTCTGGTGCGATTGTTCTGTTAGTGCTGTTAATTTGAATAAGTGTGAATGCTGCCATCAGAACCCTGGTGCACACCAAATAAGTGGACCAAGACCCCTGAAAAGGTTCCAAACAAACTGTGGTGCGGTTTGACTGAAATATGAACGCAACATGGATCAAAGACACTGTTTATGTGTGAATAAAAGCCTAAATTCAATCTGTTCATAGTATAAAGCGATCATGTCTCTTCAGAACATTTGGACTAAACCACTCAATTCACATGGATTAGTTTTATGATCTCTTTGTGAACTTTTTGAAGTGTCAAATTGGTAGTTGCGTAGCTTGTCAACGGTGGGAAATCGCTTAGATTTTATTACAAATATCTTCATTTGTGTTCCGAAGATGAACCAAAGTCTTACGGATTTGAAACGACATGAAGTAATTAATGACAGAATTTTAATTTTTGGGTGAACTAACCCTTTAATGTTATCAGTTCTAAGAACAGAAGCACCATACAGAGAGCACTATACAAACTCCAAACACACATCATTCCATAGTCTTGGATATAGTATACCACAAAAAAGAAAAAACAATTATTGTTATATGTTACAATGACCTGACCAATCAACATTCCCAGCTGTGTTTGAAAACAAGAATTTTGGTGCAGGATGTATAGTCTTATGCGTCGGTGTTTGACATATTTACATGTCATAATTCAGTCTTTGAGAGCACTTATGGAAAGTCCTCTCCCTGAACCATACGTCTCAAATCCAATTCAGCTGAAGTGGTCATCCCAAAGATACATTTCTGGGTCAGGAACTACTTCTACATACACAAGCATTCAGGCACACTGCATAGATCACATATATCATGTTGAGACATTGTGCGTAACGTCTGTTTTTAAGTATTAGAACATCTGGAGATCTTTTGATTCAGATGAAAGGCTGACATGATCTGAATGCTTGAACGGCAGAACAAATGTGCACATAAACACTGTCCTCCTTACCAATATCAACTTGTATATTTGGGATTATGACACCTGTATCCATTTTTCTTAATGTACTATTCAAGCCATAACATTAGTCTTACAGTGGATTCTCATCCAAAACAAAATACGTGGAACAATAATCTCTGCCAAACAATTTTACTTTGTCCAAAATGCAATTTACTCCCTTTGGGCAGGTTTCCACAGCATAGATTAAACCCTGTTGGCATTTTTTTTTTACATACAGTAGTAAACTCTAGACCAGAACACCCTTTGTTTGGTAAACCATTCCTTAGAGTTTAAAGCACAAAACAGGTTCTTGTTTGTAGTTAAAAGTCTATATGAGCCCTGGTTCTAACAGAACACACACGAAGAAGCAGAGTGGCTTTGATGCAAGATGCTGTATTAAGTCTGGCCCTGGTTAAGAGAGTGAGGAGAAACTCTGATTAACACTGGGGTGAGTGAAATGTCAGAGTATTTGTGTACCCTCCCCTTACACCCCTTGGGGCCAGAGCTCTTACTATCCAGAACAGGAAAGCAGTCTCTGACTGAAACCCCTAAAACAACTCCCTCCACTCCACAAGTCCCACTGTGTAAAATAATGGCTGTATTGACTAAAGAGTCAAGAGCGGTATTCAGGTTTGAAAGCTACGAATTGTGTAAGAAGAAAACATGTTATGTGATACCTAACATATTTTGGATTTATGTGTTTGTGTGTTGTTTATTCAGTGTGATCTCATCAGCATTAAGGGATTCATATGTAATGTTGTACATTTGGGTATACATTACACTGAAACATATATGGACATACTGACTGCATCTAAAACATACAGGTATTTACTTATGCACAGCCTGAGAAATGTAAAAATCTTTATGAATACTTTATATTTGTATTATTCAAATCCTTATATTCTACTATTATACAGATATTTTGAGCCTCTAACCTCACCCTCTTCTCAAGAATAAAACATATTCAGAAAAAAATGTTCAGTGACAATCATTTTTGTTACAATATACTATTATAGACATATATTTTTTTTAAAAATTGAACATTGGTTTATGTGATGTAATCTTTGAAACGAGAATCACAGAACAGAATGAAACCGCTATCATGTTAAATTAGGCAAATATGATAAATAAATGTGATAGAATTAAACATGTTTATTTAATGCCACTGATTAAATACTACAAAATCAACCTATTAAACCAATGAACTCAATATTCTATGAATCTAAAAGGATTCATAAACATTTGTACTTCTCTGAAGTTGTTCATACACAAAATGCTGTAGTTTTAATTCATGCTGTCAACACTTTAATGTGGTAACTATTATTACAGATGAGATCATGCTGATTTATTTTTGGCTATTGCTGTTGTCAGGAGAAACAAAAGATTTTATCTTGTTCCAGAAGTTCTTTCGAGTGAAAGAAGAAATGACAAAACAGAATAGCAGAATCATTATCACTAAAATCATTAAAAAAAAAAAAAAAAAAGAAAAACTGACATACAGCTGTAACTTTTTACCTCCTAAAACATCATTTTAATCAATGCAGTGTTTATATAATCTACTCAGCTACTCTAAATGTTCTTAAATTGGTTTCTCGTGCATTTCTGTTCTTGAGGTCAGTGTTTAGTCACCAAAAGAGTGGGAAAATGGATTTTCCCATGCTATCATTTCTATACATCATTACTTTTAATGATCTAATAGCAATGACCCTCACTAACGACTCACTATATGTGATTGCACAAACACTATCGCCATTAATCCCAGTCAGAGAGGGGGTTTCCATTGCTGCATTCGAGAGCAGAGCCAAAACTCTGAATCTTAATTCAGAGCAGGATGCAAACTATTTCTATAATGTGGAACAATGCCAAAGCATATTTTCAACACTATCTATCTCTCTCTCTTGATTACTCTCTTCAGAAAATGCTGCAAATCCTTCAACAACCTCTCCATAACCCTTCAAGCTTCACAACACACATCGATTACAACGTCACACACACACACACACACACACACATTCACAAACTATCACTCAGCAGAACATGAACTTACTGTATATGGTCTGTTCAGTATAGCAAATTCACTAAGTGTCCTGCTGACGTGTTTTGCATATTTTGGTTAAGAGGCTGTCACCCTAAATGTACTTAAACATTCATCATTCACTCAATATATCAGATAAAATAATAAATATACATGAGATCTGGTACATAAGGGCCCATTTATAAAGGGCTATAATATATATTTTAAGTATACTTCATGGAGAGAAAAGGAATCGATTTAAACAGCAAGACAATGTGATGGATTTCCAGCTTAAGCAAATAACTTTAAAAGCTGGACACAGGAGATTTTCTGCTCCTGAAAGGGCTTTTAAGAGTCAGATAGAGGAGAGGGACTATAAAATAAATATCAGACACTAAGAACAGAGAGAACTGGTAATGAGGAATGAATAAGGAAAAAAGGAAAGCCGCATGGAGGAACACGTCAAAAAGAATCAGAGAATAAAGCTTTTTCTCTCTCCAGCAGACTTATACTATATATTCCCCTTAGAAACAGAGTTCTGTAATGCAAAATTGAGCAGGTTTCTGATTTAGTCATTGGGTGTGGATGAATTCATTTTCTGGTGGAACATGTAATTCACACAGAACGCAGTTTCATTCACTAAAAAGAATGCTTTGTACTGTATCTGTGAGGCTATTAGTGGACAATGAAAGTGATTTGCATGCATGGAAACAGACAGACCACACATGCAGTACACTACTGTTCAAAAGTTTTGGGTCAGTAAGATTTTTTTTTCTTTTTTGGCATCGGCTAGTTACACTAAGTGAAAATAGCTGCTATTTAGAAAAAGTGATATATTCTATTTACACTAAGTGACAATAGCAACATTTTCTTAGTGATATGCTATTTACACTAATTGAAAATAGCGATATATTCTATTTACACTATATAAAAGTAGCAGCTCTTTGCAATAAGTTCAAACAGTTGTTAGGTGCTATTTACTACTTATAAATAGTGGCAGATACTGTCTGCACCTCAGTACTGTTGTACATTAACAGGATGCAATAATAACATCATGTAAATGATTATATTTATAAAGCCTTCCCTACACCTTCCCCTAACTTTACCTGATAAATACTTTATTATTAAACACTCACTAGGCACTTTATCTCTATTATTGAAATATTTTCTTTATCTTTTTTAATCTTGTGTGGCCCAACCAGACATTGGTGGGTGGAGTTAGTGTAAATAGCCTTTGCCAACAAGACAGGCTATTTACACTGCCTAAAACACCTAAAAAAGATATATCCGAAGTAAATTGCATGCTGTTCTTGAACCATTTGGAGTATATGCATGGTTTTGGTCTCTTTTGGAAGGTATGTTTACCACGGGTGGTACAGTGGAACGCTAACAGGTTAATAAATTAATAAAGGTATTCAGTACAAAAAAAGCAAGGATGCATTATTTTGACCAGCACAGCAGTTTTCAAAAAGGATAATAACAAGAAATGTTTCTTCAGCACCATTTATCTATTTAGGAGTTAGAGAGCTCACAGATTTCATCAAAATGTCTTAATTTGTATTCAAATTAATTAGTTCACCCAAAAATGAAAATTCTGTCATTAATTACTCACCCTCATGTCGTTCAAAGACCTTCGTTCAGAAACGCAAATTAAGATATTTTTGATAAAAATCCATTGGCTCAGTCAGGCCTCTATTGCCAGCAAGTTCATTTCCCTGTTTCAGTGCCCAGAAAGCCACTAAAAACATATTTAAAACAGTTCATGTGAAGTACAGTGGCTCAACCTTAATATTATGAAGCGACGACAATACTTTTTGTGCGCCAAAAACCCCCACAAAATAACGACTTATTCAACAATATCTAGTGATGGCCAGTGGTTTGGCTCGCGTATCAAACTGCCAAAGTAATATGATCCACTGAAATTTCGAAACACTTATGACGTAATGAAGTATTGTTTACTGAAATCACGTGACTTCAGCGCTCTGAACCACTGATTCAAAACAAAAGATCCGTAAAGCTTCGAAGCTTCATGAAGCAGTGTTTTGAAATCGCCCATCACTAGATATTGTTGAATACGTTGTTACTTTGTTTTTTGCCGCACAAAAAGTATTATCGTTGCTTCATAACATTAAGGTTGAACCACTATAGTCACGTGAACCATTTTAAATATGTTTTTAGTCCCTTTCTGGGCAATGAAAAAGGAAATTAACTTGCTGGTAATGGAGGCCTCACTGAGCCATCGGATGTTATCAAAAATATCTTAATATCTTTGTTCTGAAGATGAACAAAGGTCTTACGGGTGTGGAACGACATGAGGGTGAGTACTTAATGACAGAATTAGAACTAACCCTTTAATGGTCACGAAGTAAGTTTCGAAACAAATGTAGTACCTATACAATATGCAATTCCAGATGCAGCAATTGTCTTCAGAAAATGTTCTTGTTACATTATTAGACTTAAACAAATTTGAAACAAAACAGGACTTTTTTATATATGTTATGCCAATTTATATGTTATAAATAATTAGGACCACTTCAAATGTCCTCACATGTACACTACCGGTCAAAAGATTGGACATGGTAAGATTTTTAATGTTTTTAAAATAAGTTTCATCTGCTCACCAAGGCTGCATTTATTTAATTAAAATACAGTAAAAACAGTCATATTGTGAAATATTATTACAATTTAAAATAACTGTTTTCTGTTTGAATATATTTTTAAGTAATTTATTCCTGTGATCAAAGCTGAATTTTCAGCATCATTACTCCAGTCTTCAGTGTCACATGATCCTTCAGAAATCATTCTAATATGATGATCTGCTGCTCAAGAAACATTTATTGTGTACAATTGTACAAAATATTTGTGTACCATATTTTTTTTTTTTTTCAGGATTCTTTGATGAATAGAAAGTTCAAAAGAACAGCATTTATTTGAAATATAATCTTTTGTAACATTATAAATGTCTTTACTGTCACTTTTGATCGATTTAATGCATCCTTGCTGAATAAAAGTATTAATTTCTTTAATTTCTTTTTAAAAAAAATAAAAATAAACATTCTTACTGACCCCAAACTTTTGAACGATAGTGTGTAATGTTACAAAAGCTTTGTATTTCAGATAAATGCTGTTCTTTTGAACTTTCCATTCATCAAGGAATCCTGAAAAAAAAAGTACACAACTGTTTTCAACATTGATAATAATCATAAATATTTACTGAGCAGCAGATCATCATATTAGAATGATTTCTGAAGGATCATGTGACACAGAAGACTGGAGTAATGATGCTGAAAATTCAGCTTTGATCACAGGAATAAATTACTTTATAAAATATATTCAGACAGAAAACAGTTATTTTAAATTGTAATAATATTTCACAATATGACTGTTTTTACTGTATTTTTAATTAAATAAATGCAGCCTTGGTGAGCAGACGAAACTTCTTTTAAAAACATTAAAAATCTTTCCGATTCCAAACTTTTGACTGGTAGTGTAGGTTTTCAACATGTTTCACAATACTAGAGGATATTTTTAAAAAATATGGTCAAAACGTGGATTTTTCAAAAAGCGCAGCCAAACCTGTACACGTACACACAGACCACAAACATGATTGCTCTGGGGTTTTTAAACCTCATGTTTTAAAAATGACCAAAGCAATATTGTTTCATTTATGTGTCCCCCCTCCCCCCCTTCTCTCTCTTTCTCTCTCTCTCTCTCTCTCTCTCTCACACACACACACAGAGACACACAGACACTAATTTTCTTCTTCTCACCCCCATCTCTTCTTCTTTAAACCTATGTCTGGCTTTCAGATCAGCAGGCTCTGTGCGTCTGCAGCAGTTAACCCCTCCTTATCTACAGCCCAGAAGAGAGAGAAAGTGAGTGAGAGACGGAGACAGAGAAGATATCCTTCTTTGTGACCTTTCTTCAACTGTCCTTCCTTACTGGTTCTGATTGAGATAGAGCATGTGTCTGCAATTCTCAAAAGACAGCAGATCCAAAAATGCTTATGACCATTAGAACTCATGGAAGAACAATAGGTTCGTTTCTGGCTCTTGTTCAAGCCACGCATACCTTTGCTTCTCATTCTCTCGAAGGAGAAAAAGAAAGGAGAAGAAAAAGGTGATGGAGTTCTTCCCTGGAATGAGACTTGTTGAATGGATTTCTATAACATGATATGTTACTGCTTGGAGACAGTGGGTGGAGGCTTTGAAAAGCAGCCACCATAAACCATATGCCTTCCTGACTTTTGTTCATTATTTAGACGGATACGGCACGTATATGTGTTAAACCTGGTCATTGTATGGATATCCTGTGCCAGATTACAATTTATCCAATGTCAGATTGGTCTGATCGCTTTCATATTGTCCCATTGTTTCTTTTTGAACTTCATGGAAACTTTAGTAACGCCTAAATTTGTCTCATAACATGGCCAAAAGGGTTTTGTATTCCTTTAGTGTACATAAAAATGATCAAAGAAAAAATAACCAACCCTGACACACTTTATCAGAGTCATGATCACTGTGCTTACATTAAAATCTCAGGACAAATGTTGTTTTGATTTGACTGTCAGATGGACACGCTCCTTATTTTTCTGTCAAAAAAATATCTACAATATCTACCCTTGTGAAAACAAAGTACACTTTAGCATACTTTTAAAAAGAGTACTTATTACAGCAATAATATACTTTAAAAGAATATTCTTATGACATGACAAATCAAATTTGCCTTGATATTTTGACAAATAAGAGGTCTTTGTACCATTAAAACATCCTGCAAGTTTCAGAGCTTAAAACATTCTCCTCATTATAAACAAAGCATTTATTTAATCAAGCTCCAAAAATGGCTTGTTTTGATATTGCAGGATCTGTGATGTCACATGGCAAATGTATTTGCATACGACTGCCTCCAGAGCAAGACATCGACGAATAGTTCTACATCATCACACCATAGGCCCCGCCCACTGGCGTTCAATCGCTTAACAGCTGACATTTGCCTTCACTGGATGTGAGCGCCACAAAAAGAACCCATTATAATCGCTGACACTGTCTACACTGGATACAGTATACAGATGCGCATTCAGTTTCTGACATACTCCATGCATTTGAGTTTGACAATATGGAAGACAAATGGAAGAATGAAAGAACATTCGCTTTGATGCGTCCCGTTTAAACAGCTTGTTTCTGTCTCTGTACAGACTTCAGAAGGATCCCATCATTGAAAACAATATGGCGTCCCGGATCGCATCGGAGGATTATGTTCGGAAAATTTTGTTTTGTAAGCGAGGCACAGTGTAATGGAGAGTTCACAAAGAAACTTTAGTTACACTCTTTTCAATGGTCCACTTTAGACATTCTATCAACAACCAACCACACCTTAAAAAGGGATCATTTCGAACAGAGGCTCAGAATGAGGAGTGAATATATATATATATATATATATATATACATATATATGGTACGGCATACAAACAGAGATAAATTAACTCCTGCCTCCACTTTTACCCACAGCTGAAGTGACATCTTAAACCTCTTTGCTTCATACCAAAGACCCATTTTTATCAGGCACACCCATTAGAAGCGTAGGAGCACCTCTGAAAATATGACAGACCACACAACAGCATTACTTAAAGACAGTACAAACACTAAGCAAACGGGGGAGAATGAAAGGCATAAACATCTTTCAGTGCTCTTCACAGGCCAGTGCATGAGAACTGTAAAGCCATTACAGCTGAACTGACACTGACCAGTCAACTTTGCCAGAGTGTGGGAACCAAACAGCAGAGCGGAGACAAGTAAATCGCTGTCACGTGTCAAAGCCGCAATGGCCTCCTGGGTTCTGTTATGATTGCCTTTCTGTAATTTGCTGAAGGCTTTTAGTCAGCCACTGAGAAAGTGTTTTGCTTGAGTTGAAACATGATTTATTTGTGTGAGTGTATGTTTATTTTTAGCTTTTTGCAGTTGCTGAAACGTTTCATATTTAATTGCGTTTCAGATTTTATTCAAGCCCTTGAAATGGCAGACAACAGCTTATCTCTTCATTTAGACAATATTGTTTTTATATGTGACCTGCTCCTTTAATTTAAGTCACCCTGACACAAAACAGAATTTCAGTTGTATACACTAAAGGAAATAAGTCTCAGCCAAAACTAAATGATTATATTTCAGCAACGGTTTAGAGTACAAATATAATAATAATATCATTTAAAAAGATGAAATTTTGTGCTCAGAATGCATACAACTAAGCGTGTTTCTAGGTCAAAATGATTTAAAATGATGGAGCAGGTCACATATTGTTTTAAGCCAGATCAAGGATAAATCTTTGTCAATCTAACAATAGGAGGGGAAAAAAACAGCATCAGAAAATAAAAGGAAAACTGTCATACTTCGTACTAGCATTAGAAAGCTGAGACTTAATCCTTAATCCTTAAATCTTTAAATGTATTTCTGGGTCAAAGTGACTTAAAAATGATGGAATAGGTCACATACTGTTTTACTTCTATTCAGCAATCAAAAGATACTAACTAACCAACTAACTAACTAAATACACAATACAGCCTTTGAGACTTGCAATATCTAAATTGCTATTCTAAAAATTTCTAATTTACAAACAACAACATTGTCAAAACGATCCCTTCACACAGATCATTGAAAACAACTAAAAACACTGTATTATTCATGCCAGGCCAGTAGTTGGCAATGTCACTAAAGAAACACTATGTGCCTATAGACTGAACACATAATATGCATGTGAATGACGTCACCATTTTTGTAGTTGACACGGAGACGATAACGGTATAGTTTTCAAAAACTTGCATTAGAAACCCGTTTTCAAACGTTTGCGTTTTCAGGACCCAGAGCAACATTGTTGTGTAAATGAATGGCTAAAACATAAAAAAGTTTTCCGTTTTTAATGGCATAGAGAGGGCAAGAGAGCAACTCTTGCATCACCAAATTTTTCCACAGGAGGGAAAAGAAAGGGGGGGGGGGGGACTGTAATGTGGCAAGAAATTAACCACATTCTTGGAGATGACAGTGATTTGGGATATGGGTTGTGAGGAAATGCCAAAGAGACTTTAGAAACAGCACAGTTTATAGAGGGGAAAAGCACCTTGGTCAAAGGACACTTTATTCAAGAGCCCAAAAACAAGACTGTAGGCTGATAAATGAACCGAAAGAAGCTATTTTCTTTCAATGGCTTTAAAAAACTTGGTGAAATGTGACTAAACACCTTTGAAGTAAGACAATGCTTACTTTAGGTACAGCTGGAATTTAGCAGTCAGCAGAAATTGTACTGTTTACACCTGGTATTAAGAAGAGTTTTGGTTTATCAGATCACAAGTGGATGACGCTAAATACAGGTGTAAACAGGTTCTAAAATGTTTTTACACATTTGACCAGGTTGCTTTCGTAGTGGTCGAATGCATTTAAACAGCCACAAAAGACCGCCTGCTCTCCGTCTAATGACCTAATGCGGAAACATTATAGGAAGCGCGCTAGCCAGATGGGATTTAAACTTTGTCGGCCGAAGCCCCAAATTTGGTTTGAAGATGAAAAACGTACCAAGCATGATGTTCTCTCACCATTCCTGATTTTTAACAGGTCTTGAGGCTATCAGAGCAGAAACTAAAGCTGCTGCTCTTAGAATGTTTTTCTGTCTCCTTTCACCTATGTAAATTGTGCGAGCTTATTTCGTCCAGCAGATTGAAAGATTTGAAAAAGCCTGTACATTTACCCCAACCATAGACCTTCCCCTCAAAGAAATCAGGACAGAAGTAGTCGAAAAGGATGGATTAAAACACCAGGTGTAAACAGAAATGGGTCTCCCTCATCTACTTGTGATCCGATCAACCAAAACGCATCTTAACACCAGGTGTAAACTCAAATACAAGACATAGAGTTTGCTAATTATGGGGTCCTAAATGGATTTGCAATTTCAATATCTACATTTTTTGCTTCTCATTAAAAAGAGAATTCTACATCCATACACTCACTCAATGTTTGTTGCTTCCTCGCACAGTCTGAGAGCCCAAAACTCATGCTGAATTATATATTTTGAACATTTCTTTAAAAACCCATAGTCTGCATTTGAAAACAAAACCACTTGCCAATTTCCTTCACTATGATGATTAGCAAATGTCAAGTCATTCATTAATGTGGTCCCTCTTAATGTTTATGAATATGCAGTTCATCTTAAGGAAGATCAAAGCTAAATTCACCACCACTATCTCTCCTGAGGCTGGCATTTCAAAGCCTCATTGAAGGTCCATTGATCCCACCATATTAGTCATAGCCTAGCGTGGTCCCTTAAGGTTCAAAGTCAAAACTTCAATTTCTTGTCAACATCTGAAGACCTCAGTGCTGTCTAATACTTCACATGAGCACTAATGGATTCTTGGTGGAGAACAAACAAAAAGAAAACACCACAGATTAAAAGTTTTTTGGGGGGTTTTAGCCTGCTACCCGGCTGCTACTCATTTCCAATTAATTCTTTGCTAGTGTGGTATGTTTTGCAGTGGTAAATGCATTAAAAATGCAACACAGTGTAAACTTATCTACATCTATGGAGGGAATTTGTATGAATGTATAAAACCTTATCAGTGAATGTTTGATATCCTTTTCAACGTTTTAAAAACAGCAGCAGGGGCATACATACCATTACATTTAGCTTAAAAACAAAAAAATTAAGTCATGTGAAGTTGTGGAAGTTTAAACAGGTGTTGAGTGTCAACCTCAGATGGCCTCTCCAAACATGAAGCACTCAAACTCCCTGAACATCCTCCCAGTTTTTCAAACAAAGCACCGAGTCTCAAGGGAAACAAACTAGGCTAAAGAACTTGTAAATCTAATTAGGACTCACAGCAGCACTCTTATATTTATCCACTATATGTCTAGACTAAAACATGCCTGATATTTCTTAGCAAACTGTGGGTTTACTGTTCAACATTCCTCCAGGAATGACCCATTGCGCTCCTACATCTATCCTCAGATAGCCCATCTCTGGACGTTTGATCTTTGTGGAACAGAGGTCCTGAGATGAGAAAACATGTCATCTTGTCACACGGAGGATGTTCTCCGAAGCAGCTGGATGTTCCTGTAGGTCAGCAGTTTAAATCTCACACAGAGAGGGCGAATGATCTCAGCTCCCACTGCGGGCGAATGCTGCTATTGTTTCAGCTGAGGTGAAACCCAATATCAGACCACTACAAAATATGCAGGTCCCTTCCTCTCTTCCACCTCCACTGTTCTTCCTCCTCTATCCCTTTATTTCTTCTTTAAATGATGCTTCAATTGTTGTTAAGTCTGACGTCACGCTGCAGCGCTTCCGGTCCAAACGCTCTATCTCATACCACAAGAAAACAACAAATGGTGCTAATATAGGGCCTAACATAATCTGGCCTAGTCAGTTGTCTGAATGACAAGTCAGTCTTCAAAGCTTAAAAGTATATTTTTTATAACTTTATAATTGTACTTGCAGATAATACAAGATTAACGAAATAAAAGACTACTTAAAAGTGAACAAAAGTGAGAGGAGTTAAAAGTGAAAAATTACCATGTTTAACAACTTTAGTACACTTTTAAAAAGTGCTGTTTGTGAAGTCAAATTAAACATTTTAGTTTAAAGGGGTCCTATTATGTTTTTTCACTTTTTCAACTTTAGTTAGTGTGTAATGTTGCTGTTTGGCATAAAAAAAAAAGAAGGTAAAAGTCTGCTCCAAAGGGAGATCCAAACCAACTAAAATCCCTCATTTTTCTACTAGCTTGAGGCTGAATGTGTTCCCTGTTGTTTTTTGATGTTTGTTTAACTGTCAGGAATGCTCTAGAAGTTGGGATCCTTGCAAGCCAGCGACATCTCATCAATTGCTCCAGACCTCCTGCTCTGTGTGAATAACATCATCATCAAAACAGATCAACACTTTAATGAGATATGAAATACTGGACTACCCATCAACAAAGTTGATTAATTATCTGCAACATGCAGTTTATCGATTACGTTACACAAAAGGGAGGATGACAATTACATAGAAAGAATATGGGAAAATGTTCCCCTTGTTCTTTTGAATCTCTCCCATAGAGACAGAATGTTGCTTATAAAACAATTGGTTCTTCTGTCTGTTCCTGTCATAATTAGAGTAAAATAGAAACTGAACAAAGCCAGAACAAGCATCCTGTCATCTTTTCTGAATCCTGATTCTGTTAGATCTTTAAGCACTGCCTGACACTGAAAACTAGCAAATCAGCTTCTTCACCTTCAGTGAAATGCCAATACAATTACATCTTACCTGGATGAATGACTATGATCTGAATCTAAACTTGCCAAAACCAGGATTTGTCATTTTAAAAGACATTTCAACCATCTTATCTACAGGTACATTACAAGTCAAAAACCTTGGTCACTACTTGCACACCATGGGTTTAGACATGCATTGTAAAACAACAAGTCAGACCTTTTCTTGCCAGGGAAGCTACTCAGATTCTGGTTCTGCAACTCATTCCTGGCTGGTCTCCTAGAGTATGCAATAAAACCTCCGCAGCTCTTCTAGAATGATGCAGTCCAGCTGATATTCAGCTCGCAAGTACTCTCAAGTCACAGCTGTGCTGTATTTCCTATATTTTCCTAAACTGCTTCCCTATCCCTGTTGATAGATAGATATGACGGACGGACGGACAGATAGATAGACATAACGAGAGACAGACAGGTAGATAGACACAGACAGACAGACAGACAGACAGACAGACAGACAGACAGACAGATAGATAGATAGATAGATAGATAGATAGATAGACAGACAGACAGACAGATAGATAGACAGAGAGACAGACAGATAGATAGATAGAACGAGAGACAGACAGGTAGATAGACACAGACAGACACACAGACACACAGACACAGACAGACAGATAGATAGATAGATAAATAGACATAACGAGAGACAGACAGACAGATAGATAGATAGATAGATAGATAATCTGTTTCACTCAGATTTATGTTGCAGTACTGAAGAAAAGATCTACGCTATGCTACATCTGTTACATCGCAACTTTAAAGCTACACCTTTGTATTTTATTAGCACTCCAGCACTTTAAGGTTGTAATATACACCCTTCAGGGGTAGATGAAGTACAAAGACAAGCTAAACAAACTATTTCCACATTTCTTCTAACAGTGCATACAAGGTGTTCATGTACCCAATGTAGCCGAAAGTAGCATTCAAGCAAAACTTCTTTTAAGGGTAAAACATTTTTCACTGCACCTTGCAGGTTAAAAATACATTGATCCATTAGTATTCAAGATGCATTCCAACCCACATGATATATTGTGTTCGCAGTACACATATATCACAATCAGTCTCCCTTCAAATGAAGTGTTGATGTCAGATATTCATTACATTGTGGAATACAAAGATAAGTGATCAAGGCATCGACACAGACAATGGAAACCCGTGTGTTGTATCCTTTCTTGTCAACAACTGTGTCCTCACAATTTGTTGCACTGCCAGGCAAACATGCGCACCGTCCAAAAACATCAGATGATTCAGATAAAACAAAACCTCTTATCCAGCGGTCTCAGCTCAGATGTTGTGAATAAAAGATCATGAACAAATGAGAGAGAGAGACAGAGGTGCCTGAAAAGACCCACGTCACACACAGACGATGGTGACATACCATCAACATGATTAAAAGCCGAAGGATAAGTAGAAGAACGTTATTCAAGCTACAATATGAAGTTAAAGACAGATGTAATGCAAAGAGTTTGATGTATGAATGATGAGTTTCCACTCTATAGATGAGGAATTTTATTCTTGGCCTGGCTTGCATTGTATATAAACAAAAATAACATGCATATGCTGGTCTCTCAATAGCCAATAATAAACTTATGGTTCATCATTTTCCAAGCTCAAATGTTTCTATCATTTTTGCATACAATATTTGTTCAACTTAATTATCAAAAATAATTAAAGATTTTATCTATATGCAACGCAAGCCAGGTCTAGTATAAAACAAACAATGACAAAAAACTTTGGGGTCCATCATATTTAATTTAAAGGGGACCTATTATGCCCATTTTTACAAGATTATTACAGTTACATATTACAGTAATTTAAGTCTCAGGTGTCCCCAGAATGTGACTGTGTAGTTTCAGCTCAAAATACCTCACAGATCATTTATAAATCCATGTTGCAAATGCCCATTTCTGACTACAGTCAAGAATAGGCTGTTTTCATGCATGTGCCTTTAAATGCAAATGAGCTGCTGTGCCCCGCCCCCTCTCTGCGATCACAGTTCCTGCCCCAATCAGATTCTCTGCCAAATATTAACAAGACATCTGCTTGCTTTTGATTATCGTCTATATCGCGATCACTCTCAGGGATAGCATAGTTCTTCTTTCATCATTAAAGTTTATTATTTTAAAGCGTTTTAAAGCTATATCAGTTTAAACATCGATTTCTAAGTGCACTTATCTGAAGCGTACGCACACAGACAGCTGGATGTCAGACGTAACTAGCAGGCAATGCTACAGAAATCGTATGTGTATATTAGATCTGTGGTGCATTCCCTTCAAAAATAAAACTAATCCACTGTGTTCAGCGGCTCAGATGTAGGTAAATGAAGACTGTTATGTTCACTCTTACATCCAACAACAAAACATTACTTACCAGACATTGCTGTCGCTACAGCTGCTTGAGCGAGAAGAAAATGGCGGACAGCGTACAGCTTGCTGAGGGCGGAAACTTTGGTAATGCAGGACTGTCAGTCAGCGGTCGTGGGCGGGGCCTGTGGCTAATGTGACGTCACATTAGCCTCATGGCTGAAAACACGTCGTTGGGAGACACTGCTTATGATTTATGGAGATTAAAAAAAGAGGTGTGGGTGGATTTTTCTTACTATAGGGTGGTTGTGTACACACACTGCCAACACACATTTATGTCCAAACACTATGCAAAAGTGAATTTTGCATAATAGATCCCCTTTAAAAAGGAAACATATTGTTTATTAAGTGCGCATGTTTTTATCGTTCATCAGCTGGAAAAAAATCATTCTGAAAGTGATTCCAACAATATTGTTTCTCTGAGCTGCTATCGTTATAGTTATGGACTCTGCTATTCCTTTATATTTAAAACTATATCTTTATCGTTATAGTTATCGTCCTTGGTGTGAATGGGCCTTAAAAGCTTTCTGAAATTTCCTGGAAATATGGTTTAGAAAGGGTCAGTCTGTTCTCACAGTTTAAAAAAGTTTACTTAGCTATCTAAATGGGGACATTCTATAGACTTCTATTACTTTTTATCTAGTTATGAATACTAGCCTATTACCTAATACTAGCCCACAATCTAACACTAACAGAAAACTATGTTATGCTTTTGTATATATTTACATTTTATACCATTTTTACAAATGAGGACATCAGATTTACTTGTTCTCAAAATATAGGTACATATATGTACACACACAAGCCACATTTCCACCGAAATTACCCGGAACAATTTGTCCCAGAATCTTTTTTTCCCCCAAGACTTGTTGCTGTCTACATTTCCATTTCCATCTTCCATTTTCCATTTCATCGTGGTCTAAAGTACCGTGAAGATTCGGCAAATTAAGGGTGATTTATACTTCTGTGTCGAGTGTACTTCTGTGTAAAGGCTGTGTGTAGCACGCGTAGCCTACAGCGTAGCCTGACGTGCAGCTCTCCAAAAATTTAACAATGCGTCAATTCTACGTGGACCGCAAGCACTGTGATTGGTCTGCTAGAACCCCTCCCTCAGGTCAAAAAACTGGCGCGTAGCAAGCGGAAAAGAGCGAGCGTTTTCAACTTCCATAGGATTGAAAAAACGCTCTGTTACAGGGGACACGAGCTGTCAAACTATAACAAAAATCCTTAGCTGTTTCACAAAATAATTTCTTTTAAGATGCTTATTTATATTATTATTATTTTATTATTATTGTTTTTATTTTTTTGCTTTAGTGTGCTAGTAGGAAACATACATTCTAGAGTTATTATTGCAAATATTAGAACCATAAATGTATCATTTTTACCATGCATACTCATTGAAAAACTATCTAGTTAAAGGCTAGAAATCTACACTATTTTGAAAACAGCTGAGAAATGTGATTAAGTTAAAGAGTGTTTCGTTGCATATTTACTTCCCAGCACAGCTAATCCTAATCCCAGAGAGTAAACAGAAGGAATACAAATGTTATTCTCATTTGCATAACATTGTCTCTTTAATTTACTTTTAGATTTACTTTGTAATGCTTTGTATAGACTTCAATAGAACACAATAAACAATATCCAGATAAATTACATGCATGCTTTAAGTACAGAATTGCTCACAAAAACTCTGTGAAATCCTGCAACGCATACACCATGACTGATACCTGGGTCACCGTGACTTTGCCAAGTAAGACATGTTCCTGGATCAACATGTTTTGTTGATCCTGGAACAACATTCCTATCTGAAAATTTAGTCCCAACCTTTTCCCAACCCCTAAACCTAACCTTACCCATAACTTATCCCTAAAATCAGAGGGAAATGATAGTTGAATAACACTGTTGTGGAAGCACCTAACCTTGACATAAATGGTAAACTTGTCTCTCAAATCTGATTGGTTGATTGGAATGTTGTTCCAGGATAAACAAAGATGTTGATTCAGGAACATGTTGTACTTGGTGAAATCACGCTCACCCTGATGCCTGAGGCAATTTTAGTAATCAAACCCTTGAAGCAGTGTTCTGAGAGCTTCATGATCTTCACCTCTCAGGTAATGTCTGCCTGAATCCTACACTCAAAAAACATTTCTTTGTCTGAACTTGATTCAAATGTTGGCAGTGTTTACACACATTGGAAATGGATTTTCATCAAACTAAACTGTAGTCTCAGCCTCAGACGTCACACCCACAGACCGTTGACTGAACATCTGATGCATTTGGCACACTTAACTGGAAACACTTAAGGATTTTTGAAATCGTCATCTGGTTGGTTGAATTTTACAGGATGTCCGGGAGATGTCCAGTGTGTCGTGTTCTTTAATGGTCCATCTGGAAACAAATGTCTTGACGCCAAACCCCCTCGTAGAAGAAGAAAGCCGTTATGTTTATAACTGTGACAATGAGCGCTTCGTGGCTCCATTGTTGCAGTAAACTTGCACAATGTTCTTGAATTAATAATTGATTAGATGCACGCCAGTCTGTTACTGTAGGGACATCTTTACATTTTCATGCCCCTAAACATGACACAGAACAAAACAAACTTGGTTGTGTTACATGTCAGTCAAACATCCTCTTTGGCGGTCCTTGGCAGCTGCGATACAGTCCAGACCTTCTGCCCTCAGTCTAAAGGTATGTCTACGCGAGACTAACTTAACTGTAAATTTTACTCAAGTACACCTAGTGTAGTGGAAACATGCTGGAATTGAGTAACCCCAACAAAATTAGAGTTGTCTAACTAAACTAAATCTCTTCCAGGACATGAGGAGGTCGGGCTGCCTTACCTCACTTACTCACCGCAGCTCCAGTGTGCATTCAAGACGCTGGTCTCCCATGAAGAGGCGTGATCTACATTCAACTGACCACTTGGAATCTTTCACAGACCACCAGTGGTCTGTGGACCACAGTTAGAAGGCCACTGATATAGTGCAAAAACAAACAGATTAAGCAATTCTACATTTAAATGCGAAATTAATCAAACAAATGCATTAGCTCATCTAAACTAAGCACACAGAGGAAGCAGCAAAAGACTATTTTTTGAACTGCATTACTAAACTGAGTACAATGCTGAACCACAGCCAAAAACTCAAGGCTACATGGGAGGTCTGCTACATACGGAGAGAGAGAGAAACACGCACTCCGATCACCCTCTAGTTACAAATCGAGTTTTTCGGTCTCTATTCCACACTGCAGGAAAACACCAGGCTGGCTTGTTAGTTTGTTTGGTTGCCAGCAGGACACTTATTGCTTATTGCGAAGAGAATGAGCCAGTATTGTATTCTCATTTCTTTTTCAGGATTTTGCACCACTAGGGCTTAAAAACCACCATTGAACATCCAGTGAACATTTTGATTGTGGTGAAACCACACTATGTTTCAGAGATGTAAGTATGTGAACAAGTCCAAGAAGAAAATAAATAAAACAGTGCAAGAAATCTCACAGATTTCAGCATTAAGTCGAGGCAACAGCACAGCTGGCAAGATGCTTGCAGCATTAAATAACAAGATCGTCAGTTCATGGACAAAATTTTAGTTTGCTATATGGACAGTTTGGAGCGTTTATAACCCGAGGAGCACATTGCCAGATATCCAGTGAACGTTTTGATTGTGGTGAAACCACAGTATGTTTCAGAGATGTAAGTATGTGAACAAGTCCAAGAAGAAAATAAATGAAACAGTGCAAGAAATCTCACAGATTTCAGCATTAAGTCGAGGCAACAGCACAGCTGGCAAGATGCTTGCAGCATTGGGTAACAAGATCGTCAGTTCATGGACAAAATTTTAGTTTGCTATATGGACAGTTTGGGTTGTTTATAACCCGAGGAGCACATTGCCAGATATCCAGTGAACATTTTAATTGTGGTGAAACCACACTATGTTTCAGAGATGTAAAGTATGTGAACAAGTCCAAGAAGAAAATAAATAAAACAGTGCAAGAAATCTCACAGATTTCAGCATTAAGTCGAGGCAACAGCACAGTTGGCAAGATGCTTGCAGCATTGAGTAACAAGATCGTCAGTAGGATTAATGAGATTCTAATGAGGACACGCGTATGCATGTCGCCGGGTCCGTGAGGAGTCTGGGTGGAGCTCTTGAGGGTCTGAGCTATGACTCATCCGCCGGTCTCTGTTAACGGACACTCACAATGTCATTGGTTCCACAGATACCAATGTGTAACATAACCGGAGATGAGCTAAGGTACAATTAATTCGATCAAATTGTGTGCTCACTGGCTAGAGGGGGTCAATTCATGACACAGAGGAAGCCAGTGAGGAAAGCAAACAAGACACTTTAGCCAGATGAGAGAATGCAGAGATAACTGAACACAGTCATCTGTAGATTACTAGTGAAAGTGTACTAGTGTCTGGACACAGATACTTACTTTATTGGTTCTATTACAATGTGGATAGTACACAAATGGAATATGCGAATTGTGTGCCGACCAACAATTACAAATTATTTTACATTTGATCTTCTTCAGAGTAGCCATGCTTTGTCTACATAGCATACTTAGGACTTCTCTCAACCAGCTACACATGTTGACTGCTTTTAATCACAAACTGGTCCAGACCATCCATTAAAATAACAAACAAACAAAAAACATATAAACATCATGATTAAAATTATATCATTACGAATATAAACATTTTGAATGTAATCATATATCTAACCCAGCACAATCCATTTCCTGTCCTCTGTCCAGCACTGTATAAATAAAGCCTAAAACCTAAATAAAAAAATTAAGGAGGGGGGGGCTGAACAGTTATTTGCTCATAAAAGACAACCGTAAAATTTGGTTCAGATGTGTGCTGTACATTCCCTTATACTTACATTAACTTTTTTGGTTGAATAACACTCCTTTTAATGCCGTATGTAGGTATATTAAAGTTAGTTTTCAAGTAAGAAATCAACTTATTGTCATTATATTCAAAATGTTGTGCACCAGATAGATAGATAGAAAGACAGATAAAGTGGACTTTTGTTGTGTACTAGCTGTATCAAATACATAAATCAGTCTGTAGTCCACATGTATTGATGCTTATGTGTGTTCGTGTAATGACCAACTGTTCTTTCTTAAAACGAACTAAAAACATGAGGCCTATAATGATGTCCAGCTATTGAGCAACATCAACAGGGTTTTGAATTTCAGGATTATTGCAACCTGCACTCAATTCAAGCACATTTTGATTGACATCAAAAGTCCTTGTTTTTGTGACCGTAATTAACCAATAAGTGCCTGTTTGCACTAGTGGTGAAAGTAGTGATGGTATAGAATGAAAAGGATAGATGGATGGATGAATACAAAATACAAAATACTGATGATTAGATTACAATGAGAATTTTTTCGAAGAACAACAATTATTTCTACTGGGATTCAGTCCTACTGTGCTATTCAAATTGAGCTTCGGTGATGCATTATGCATCTGCAATTATGCTTCATTTTCCTTGCAGACTACAGTTATCAGTAGTAATTTGCACTGTATCCGGGCAGCACACTGCTCTTCATGCACACGCTGAGACTATGCAATGTTCAATTGCCATGAAATCGCTGTTGCTCTTGAATGTATCTGTTATAAGAGACAGGGGCATAGAAACAATCTAAAAAGGCATTAAATACCTTATCAGCATGGCTCATGAAAATCGTTTGGCGTTCACAACATTCATCCAGCAGTACTTGCTGAAAGCCAAGCAAGTGGATGCTGATGTGTTCTGCTTAGTTGGAAATTCAGCATTTGCATGTAAAATAAATAATAAAATAAAATAAACAATATAATATAAATCATCAGCATATAATAAATATAATAAGCTGTTCTGCTTCTGATAAGATCACATCATATTCAATACTAGAATTCACCATGAACGACCACGCCAACAACAGTTTGATTTTGAAAGATTAAGCTTAAAGAAGATTTTTTCTTTTACTTTTCTCCAGCAATGCCCATTACATGCAGTATCACTATACAGTATATACACTTATATAATATTTCAGATTACAATCACATGGCCTTGAACAAAAGTTTTATGAGACACAATGAGGAGTCTATATCATAGCGTATACAAACACTAAAATTTACCAATATTTCCATGCATCAAATATTCATATCCTGAAAGCTGAAATATACATCTCATCCTGTACTTCAAATGTGAAAACTGTGACCATGCCAAGTATATGTCCATTTTTGTGAAATGAACTTAATGAAATGAAAATGGCATTCATCTTGCATCATTAAAGCCATCATTAAAGCAATGGCAGCAGCGGTAATGGCCTGTGATCTTGTGGTGTTTTTGGCTACACTGAATGACTTGGAAATACCACATCTAACATGAGAGTGTGTGGCAGAACCACAAATTGCAGTGATGACAGCAAAGTTCAACCATTTCCTCCCACCGCTGAGCCTTTATCCCTCCAACCACCACCAATCCATTACACTACTTACACTCAGGGGAGATGTTGTGGGATAGTCTTTGAAGTTATATGCGGTCATATAATTTTCACACACACATATCACGTGAAAAGATGTCGGCTTTACTTTTAGGAATTGTAATTGTAATTCTATCACATATAACTTAGTTATTAATAAAAGTAATCATACTTCACAGTGGGTAATATTACATCTAATAATACTATTATCAAAATTCTACATAAGCATAAAAACCAGATACGTTTTAGTATTAAATATACTAATATATATATTTTTTTTTAGTATTTTGAATTAGCTCATTAAAGTTTTAGTTTAAGTTTTAGTAGCTTTGTTATGTGCTTTAGTAATTTTCATTATTATTTAAAAAAAAAAATGCTTCTTTTTAGCTTATAATTGATATTTATTTCAGCTTTAGTAATTTTAGTACTTCAGCTTAGTTGCTGTGGCATAATTTGTTTTTAATATTTCAAAATACAGTGGTGGTCAGAATTATTGGCACCCTTGGTAAATATGATCAAAGATGACTATAAAAATAAATCTGCATTGTTTATCTTTTTGATCTTTAATTCCTAAAATTAGCAAAAATCTAACCTATCATTGAAGGAAAAGAATTGAAAGTGGGGGAGAAATCACATTATGAAATACATTTTTTTTTCTCCAAAACACGTTGGCCACAATTATTGGCACCCTTTTATCCAATACTTTTTGCAACCTCCTTTTGCAAAGATAACAGCTCTGAGTCTTCACCTATAATGCCTGATGAGTTTGGAGAACACCTGACAAGAGATCAGAGACCATTCCTTCATACAGAATCTCTCCAGATCCTTCAGATTCCCAGATCCATGTCGGTGTTTCTTCTCTTCAGTTCACTCCACTTATTTTCTTTAGGGTTCAGGTCAGGGGACTGGGATGGCCATGGCAGAAGCTTCATTTTGTGCTCAGAGACACATTTTTGTGTTGGTTTTAATGTTTGTTTTTGGATTATTGTCCTGATGGAAGATCCAACCACGGCCCATTATTGGATTTCTAGCAGAAGCAGTCAGGTTTTGATTTTTTTATCTGTTGGTATTTGATAGAATCCATAATACCATGTATCTGAACAAGATGTCCAGGACCTCCAGCAGAAAAATAGGCCCACACATTTAAAGATCCAGCAGTATATTTAACCGTGGACATGGGGTACTTTCTATCCATGTGTGCACCAAACCCATCTGGTGGGTTTGCTGCCAAAAAGCTCTTTTTTAGTTTCATCTGACTATAGAAGCCAGTCCCGTTTGAAGTTCCAGTCGTGTCTGACAACTAAATATGCTGGAGATTGTTTTTGGATGAAAGTAGAGGATTTTTCTTTTAAACCCTCCCGAACAACTTGTGTGGATGTAGGTGCTGTTTGATAATTTGTTTTAGGCTTTCTGAGACTCAAGACTTAACTAATCTCTGCAATTCTACAGCTGTGATCTTTGGAGAGTCTTTGGCCACTCAAATTTTACTCCTCACCGCGCATTAGGACGATTTACACACAGGTCTTCTTCCAGGCAGATTTGTAACATCTTTAGTTGATTGGAACTTCTTAATTATTGCCCTGATAGTGGAAATGGGGATTTTCAATGGTTTAGCTATTTTCTTACAGCCATTTTCTATTTTGTGAAGCTCAACAATTTTTTGCTGCACATCAGAACTATATTCTTTGATTTTACTCATTGTGATGAATGATTACGGGAATTTGGCCTTTGTGTTTCCTCATGTTTACTCCTGTGGAACAGGAATTCAGGGCTGGACAATTTCATGTTCATGATCACCGTAGTGTGCTATTAAAAAAAAAAAAAAAAAAAAAAAAATTTGAATGGGAATATACTTCAGAGATATTTTATATTCTAGGGGTGCCAATAATTGTGGCCAACGTGTTTTGGAGAAAAACATTTATTTCATAATGTGATTCTAATGTTATTTTTATAGTCATCTTTGATCATATTTACCAAGGGTGCCAATAATTCTGACCACCACTGTATTTATATTCTAAAATATAAAAAATAAAGATACACTGTAACGTTAGGCCCTCTTAAAAAAAACAAAACTGCATTTGGTTGTGCTTCGGCTGTGCGTGACTGTGTGGAATCTGTGGATGTTATTCTTCTGCTCATAAAACATTCACTACTAGGCTTAAGAGATATAACCAGTTTAGATGGAAAGGATCTCAAACTGACTAGCTGAAGACGTTACTGTAGCTATACCCATTAAATGTATAGGGTAGGCAATTTCAGACAGGCTAGCAATAGCAAGCTTTGAAAGCATAAGATCCCACCCTCCCTTCAGAGCGTCTCCAAAACCACGCCTCCTTCAAAACACATTAACGCAATGCACACAGCCGCGTCTCGTCATGAAACGAGAGACACCGTTAAATGGTCTCATGTCTCAAAGCACATAACATTACAATAATAATGAATGTAAACAACTTACAGAGCTCTAGTTGTACCATCTGAAAACTGTAATCTCATAATTACAGTTACAACATGGTGTGAACACAGCATAAGCTCGTTGTTTTGGTTCAGGAGGAACTGTAAAAGTGGCTGCTGTTTGTTTGTGGCACATGGTGACTGTCTACAACTCTGCATCGCCTTATGGAAAGCTCTGACGACGTGTGATGTCTGCACGAACAGGGTGCACGAGGTATGGAAATACATATGTTGACAGGCAGTAGGACACCAAAAAATGTTCATCCAATCATTGCATTCGGTCTGAATGCAACATTTTTTGGTCCTGAGACATCCACAGAGAAATACACATGTACATGTTTTAATATTTACACCCCTTCTATCATAGACTGCTATCAGGATGTGAAGAGTTTTTCAACCAGTATAACAACAAGTGTTTATAAAATAAATTGCCTACACTACCTTTAATAGACAGTACTTCCTTGAAAATAAATTCCATATAATGTTCCAATAATGCTTTACAATGAACTTTGTTAGAGAGCTGCATATGGCAATTTACCTGTTCAATAAAATATATTACTCACCTGTTGAGTAATAAAAACACCATCACCACGTTGCTTTCACATTTTAAATCACTCAGTTCTCAGCATCTCTGAAAAGCCAAGCCAATGCTGATTCTCATTTTATTACAAACTCTGTCGCTTTCTCTATTTGCCAGCAGACTCTCTATTAAACAGTAGGTTTTCTCCCCTGAGGTTGGAGATTTAGCTGCTCCATGTCAACCTTTCTCTCTTGCTTTGACAACTAACCTATGCCACTCCCACACCAGTCAAAGGCTGCATCCAAAATTACATACTTCCCTACATTATAGTAGGTGAAAAACAGTATGTGGCAAAATAAGTAGGCCTGAATTCATGTCTGAATTCACAGTACTCATAATAGAGTAGGCAAAAAGTACCTGGATGACCTACTAAGATTCTGAAGTGTACATACGATTGACACTTTACTATACCATGAGGCCAAGGGAGAGGATTTGTAAAGTGTGAAGTGATGCTTGCACAGTGAAGTGATGCTTCACATGATAATGACAGCATGGCAAATGTAGTATGTCCGGATTACATTCATACTATATAGAACATACATTTTTAGCGGTTGCAAAGTAAGTACTTATACAAAATAAGCACTGTACCTACTCAAGAGAGTATGCGATTTCAGATGCAGCCAAAGAAACTTTTCTCTATTTACAGATATGACGAGACACGGAATAGCGAGTGACGTATGTATAAGCAATTTCCCACAAAAACTCCTGCGTCAGCATTACACTCATGCGTTGCGCTGCTCACGTGAACAGCATTGGCCAATCTCTGAAAAGCCAACGTTCTGCCAACGTTCAGCGTTCTGACGTAGAACAGGGAAGCACTGCACTGTGTCTACAATGTAAACAGCATAGGAGACTGACAGGGAAGAGAAGAAATTGTTGAATAAAGTCGTTATTTTTGTTTTTTTGCGCACAAAATGTATTTTCGTCGCTTCATAAAATTAATTAAAATTAAAATTTAACCACTGCAGTCACGTGGACTATTTTAACAACGTCTTTACTACCTTTCTGGGCCTTGAAAGTGGTAATTAAATTGCTGTCTATGGAGGGGTCAGAGAGCTCTCAGATTTTATCAAACATATCTTAATTTGTGCTCTGAAGATGAACGAAGGTCTTACAGGAGTGGAACGACATAATAGAATTTTCATTTTTGGGTGAGCTAAACCATTAAACCTTGTCTGTGTTTTTTTTTTTTTTTATACTTTAGGCCTACTTATAGGGTTTGGGGTTTGGTAAAAACCTTAACCCTATGATTTGCAATACTAATGCTTGTCTTAACAAGAACCACAAAAAAAAAAAAAAAAACACAAAAGAAGCAGACAGTTACACAACTATATATATATATAAAAACACAATTATTTCCCAAAAAAAGGCAAGAGCAGTGGTCCCTAAACTAAATATTCTTTCTCATAATGTCTGGTGTCTTTGTTCTGGTGGGGTAACTCATGAGTGGGCTGCACTACAGGGGTTCTGGGAGAAAAGCCAGCCTTGATTTTGGTGTCCAGATTGGGACTGTTTACCGTGCAGTCCCCATGAGGAGGCTGGTTGACTGGTTCCTCTCATCCCCTCTAGCCATTCTCTTCACAGTAATGCTTACAATCTGGAAAGCCACCACCACCATCATTTGATTTCTCCGCTCTTTTGTGTGGGAGAGTGTTGTTCCCACAATGCACGATACGCTTGTGGAGACAGGCCATATTGGTTGGAGCCATGTTGCCTACATGATAAGGGTCACTCTGGGGGACTTCCCGTTTAAGGTCTGACTGTTTGCAGAGCGTTACTATATTTTCAAACACGTACATATGGAACCTGTTAGCCAAAAATAACAAGGAAAAGTAAGTGGTAAGAATAAGAATGGCCATTGTGCGCTCAAACCCTCATCCAAAGAATCTCATTAACACATTTTATTTAAAGTTCCAACAAATGTGAGAATTCAGAAAAGGCTGGGCAGAAACTCAAACTTCTGTGGATCAAAATAAGAAGCTGGCAGGGGGTGGGAATATCTTAGTGTGAATAAAAATATATATATATCAACATTAACAACTTTGAATAATTTAAAATATGTGAAACCAAATTCACCACTACAGTGTTATGGTGTTTTGGGTGCTTGTTATGCAGTTACTAAGGTGTTCTGAGTAGTTGATAATAAGTTGCTAAATGCTGTTACAATGACATTAGTACTGTAGGTGGCTGCTTACTGGCAAAAGAGATCAAAATTCTGAAATTTATGTGAAATTCTGGTCTCTGAATTTGGTTCGGGTCCCTCATTAAATGTAAATCAATAGGATTCTAGTCACACAACTTGAGGTATTTTTATGTTTGTGGTGCAAACAGTGCAAGTTGCATGTCAACTTTTAATACTTTGGTTTAAGTTTTTCAAATATGAGCAAGAGCAAAAATTCAGCACTGACTAATCATAAAAGCAAATAAGAGACGTCCTCTGTGTTATTTGGAGCTCAATGACAAAGTAATGAGTTCTAGATATATAAAATGTAATAATTCCTGAGGAAGATGATACTAAACTGAGAAGAAATCACACCACTCTGAGTTAAACTTAATGAAACAGAGAATGATGAAAATATTAACTTTTAACTGAATTTGTCTTTGAATTCAATTAAAAATAATAAAGGTCTCAGTGTGTTCCTTACCAACATTTTCTCAGAAAAGTTTGAGAACATTGATTATTTAACATATAAATGCTTGAAGTGGGGTACAAAAATTGAGACCACATTAAAAATCAATTCAGAATCTTATTGAAATCATAATTTAATATATATACAAAAATAAAATTAATTTTCAAAATTTAAATTCAAAAATAGTCTCAGAAACTTTAGTTCAACATTTCAAGAATAGTTATAATTTTGATGATACAATTTGTTATTTAAGCTAAACTAGTGTTGGGTGTAACTCATTACTAAAGTAATTAATTACTGTTAAAAGCTTTTCCCTTGAAAAAGTAAAGGGATTATGCTTAATTTTTCTGTAATTTTATTACAGTTACTTTTGATATAATTGCATTATAGACTATAGAACAAGTTTTTTAATGTATCCTTCTCCCTTTAAATACTATGGTTAGTTCAAGAATAATTTATGCAATTTTATATTATTTATTTGAAAGAATTAAAAGAGTAGTTTCATGTCTATCCTTGCATTGTTCAACTGGTCAAGGTTGATATGGGATTTAGAATAATAAGTAAAGCAATACTTTTTAGAGAGTAATTAGTACAGTAATCCAATTACACTGTTGAAGATGTGATCAGTAGCTAGTAATTAATTACTTTTTTAGAGTAACTTACCCAACACTGGGCTAAAATACCACTGAAAAGTTTGGGTTCAGTAAGATTAATACATTCATTCAGCAAGGACACATTAAATGCGACAGGAATTACATGGTTTAAAAACACATTGTTAAAAAACAATTATATTTTAAATTCCTTGTGTCCAAGAAAATATTGAGCTGTTTTCAGCATTCGTAATAATATGAAATGTTTCTTAAGCATCAAATCAGGATATTAGAATGATTTCTGAGGGATCATGTGACTCTGAAGACTGGAGTAATGATGCTGAAAATTCAGCTTTACCATCACATTAGAAATCAGTTGTTTCACAATATTGCTGTTTGTGTTTTACTGTATTTTTGATAAAATAAATGCAGCCTTGGTGAGCAAAACTTTTGAATGGTAGTGTATAAACATTTATACCAGTGGACTTGAGTGGACCCCACTGTACACCATTTCATATTCATATATACAAATAAATCGACACCATAACCTCAAAGTTATATATTTCCAGAAGAACCAGGAGAATGACAAGCACGTATAAGAATGAGTCATGGGTAACGAAAACTGACAAAGTTCCTGGTCAGAGCGTCCCGCACAATCTCTTCTCACGCTCTCCTCAGCCTCCCAAAAATACTGCAGGAAGCAGAGGGGTCACACTGGAGGTCAGGGGAGGAGGGCGGTGAGGGCAACACAGATGCGTGTGTGTGTTTAATATGTGTGTGTGAGAGGGCTTCATTTTCTCACTGCGTATTATTTTTAGTGCTTCCGCTTACAGACTGAGAATCAAAAACAACAACACTCATATACCTTCCATATGATGACAGATCACACTACTTTCATATGAACACAACCAGATCAATAGATCAAAATAGATCACATTCACATTTAAAACTACTAATATACCAAATAAATAATATGGTACCAGTATATCAAGCCACGCAGATACGATAAAGCATGCACTGTTTACATATAATGTAAAATAAGCTTTATTAATAGTGTAATACATTACACAAGAGGATAGAGGGCTCCCAGAATATACACATGCAGTCATATATGGAAGAAGTGTTTGAGATAATACTGATGTTGGTAACTCCATTAAAGCTTGAATTATAGTTTCCTGTTTTATCGAAGGGCCCCAGTATCTACTGAGAAGAGAAATATTGTGGCCTTTGTACAAAATGTTCATGGATTTCTTAGGTTTTTAGCTTAGATAATTCTCCTTAAAGGGATAGTCCACCCAAAAATGAAAATTCATAATTTTACTTACCATATTGTTGATCCAAAATGGTAAGCATGTCTTTCTTCTGTGGAATACAAAAGCAACATGGTATGAAGAATGTTAGCAACCAAAAAGTTTTGGTTCCAATTGACTTCAATTGTAGTTTTCTATCCATACAATTGAAGTCAAAGGGAAACTGTTTGTTTATCAACATTCTTCAATATATCTTCTTCTTATGTTCCACAAAAGAAAGAAAGTCATACAGGTTTGAAACGACATGAGAGTGAGCAACTAATTTCTGGGTGGATTTCTCATGAGCATCTCATACAAGATAGAAGTGACATTTGTGGCCCCTGTGGAAAAATATTTGTTTTGCTTATTAGTCAGTGATTTTTTTAGCATCAAAAGTCTGAGAAAGAAACGCCTTGCCTCTATATTTGGACATGATGTTCTTGACATAGCACAATCATGACTGTGTCTGAAATATATCTACTGATATAGAGACATAAAACACCTCAGGAACCCAAGCTAGAATCAAGCATGAGCTTTGAGTTTAGGCAAGAGGTTATATCCAATGTATCCTTATAAGGGAAAGCTACAGCCCCCTCCGAAAAGACTTTCCACATGGGTCGCATGTTGTAGGGACATTACGATGTTCTGACACTAGTATGGAATTCGAGGAATTGTTTGTTTATAAAAGAATGGTGGAGCTCGGGAGAAATAAATAAGAAGATATGGCATTAATACCCTGGAGAAAAACCTGTGTTTGTGTGTGTTTGTGTGGACAAAGTGGAAAGGATGGAAGACTGCCCTGACTTTCTCCCTTGTGATTGTGTGACATTTTTAGGATTTGCTGGTTCTGCTTGCTTTTCACACTAGCTCCAACTAACTGGAAGTAAAGCGTTCTCCTCAATACAAAGGGCAGCGGAAACACAGTTCAGGTGCATTAGACACACAATACTGATATGGGTTGCGTCCCAAATTTGGGATTTAAATATCAAAGAACCACTAGAACAATGTTATATATTTTGTTGCCCTGTGTATTTCCAACAATTTTTAAATCCAGAGAAATCAGCAATTTTAAGCCTCTGTCATTGTGTCAACAGTCAATGACGTCATATCCGTGTTACCCTCGATTTCCGGTTTTACTTCCGTAGAAACCATTAAAACACCAAAGACACTTTAATATATTATGTGTTTTATTAGACAGTTGAGCAACTGTTTGGATACCTTTATCGACAGAACACTAATCACTGTTATGCAGTTCAACACAGTTAGTCTTATTGTTTGAATCTCGTTTTCTTGATTTACCGCGAGTAACATGTTTGTACCACACCTCAGAGACAACACTATTCTGTCAAGTGGCTAACACAGCATAATCGGAAAGAGCTTTATTTGTAGTAACAGTAATACAGCATTTTCTTCACCATACAATATATTTTTAGCAACATTTAGCAACACAAGTCATCCAGCTTTTCTTAATATGATATTCTAATATCGATCTAGCTTACTGCAGTGTGCAACAAGTGTCTAATATCAGCCACTGAGCAAACGCACAAATCTCTCAGATTTCATTAAAAAAAATCTTCATTTGTGTTCTGAAGATGAACAAAATTCTTATGGGTGTGGAACGACATGAGGGTGAGTAAATTATGACAGAATTTTCATTTTTGAGTGAACTAACCCTTTAAACTCTAATGTTTTGCTCCAAATGCTGCTCTGAGTTACGATTTGTGGAAGGAAATATGATCTGACATGGACTCTGTTAAAACTAATATTTGCTTTGATAGGCTTTCACTGCGTCTAAGGCTTATATGAGTTAATAAAGGTCAAACGAACCTGGCCGTGACCAGAGAAACCCCTGATAGTCAGATTTAATTTGTGGAGAATGGACGTGATTAACCTCACGAAACTAAAACCCTGAGATATTTTCATTACCTGTCTGTTCTCCGATAATAAATGTATTGTGGTGGTAATAGAAACCACACAATCCTTGAAAAGGATTTTTCAAGTCAATTAAAGGAGAATAAAGTTTTGATTTTCAGACTTACATGCTAACATGCTTTACATTCCTCTATAAAACATATATTCTATGCCTTTAACAAACTATGCATATACATTCATCCTCAAGTCACAAAGCTTTAATTAATGTTGTAAACCACTGATGCAAAAACAAGTCTATAATGGCAATCCACTCTGATTATTACCCACTTGTAATGGCTTAAATACCTTCACTTGAGTAATTACGCTGCTGTGAAAGAGGCCATGGAGCAAAATAAGTCTAAGAGAGTGCCTGTGAGAGCTTCCTAATAAATGCAGATGTGCCCGCTGATGTGGGTTTAATGGTTTGTGACGAAACACACAGCTGCAAAGGTTACAACTAACCTCCCCCTTTTGATGGTGTACAGATAATCACACAAAAGTCACACAAAAGGTGAGTTTTCTTATGGATTATGCAGTGAGGATTGACAGACTAGACAGAATTGATTATTTATAGGTGCAATGCTGCCTGAATTATTCATATGCTTGTCAATCTGCTTGAACTGTTAAGATTTCAAAGACTAAATGAAAGAGAGTGGGTTCAACACGAGGACAATCATCCTATGAATGTAACTTCTATCAAACAGATGGGGCTTAAATTGCACAACAGCTGAAAATACAACAACAACAACAACATTGAAGTATCACTGCTTCAATGGCATCCTAGAAGTGTTTACTCTTAAAGTCATTGCAAGATTAGAAGCTATGTTTTGACTCGGGGGGAAAACTAAGAACTTCCTTCCTTCAAATAAATAAATTCAAAAATAAACTTCTCCTGAACTCCTTAATACATTTTTAAAGAACAAATGTATGGCCATTATTATCATAAAATGTATTACATATAATCTAAATGACGTAATGTGACAGCAGAACCATCCCTGAAAAAAAAAAAAAAACAATGAATCTATAGCATCCAATAGCATCATTGTCAGAAATATGCAAATATTCAAACATATATTTATAAAAATATAAAAGCCACTGAAATAAGCCAGTATGCACACAATTGTGACTGCAGATCAGCTGAATTATATACCAATGTTATATATTAATTATATATGACTGTTCAGCAATGGGCACTGTTGTGTTTTGTAAAAACTGAACAGATTTAAATTTATTCTAAAATCTTCTAAACTCTTTTTCTTATGTGAAGTTCACATTAAAACTGTTTCAAAAACTTGCCTACCCTAAAACCTATACCAAAATCTATTTAAAATACATTTATTTCATACTTCAAATCCATTAACATATTTATTGACATGTCACTTGAGACTTACTGATATAAATGCCTAAAAAGTGTTTTAATATCACTATTAATAAGGATTGTATATGATCTTTGTATAATATCAGTCTTAAAATGCAAGACATTTAAAGTGTACCTACAGTATACTTGCAATAGTTCCACTTTAGTACAATCATATATACTTCAGTATATCTTTAGTTGGAGCTCAGCACTACTTCCAAACAATTAAAGTGCATTAAGTACAAAATTAGTGGTTTCATTTTAGCAGACTTTAAGTATACCAGTTTAGTAAACCAGTACAATTGCAGGGCATTTTTATTTAGCACATAAACATATTAACATAAACATATTTGTAGTATACTTAGCATAAAATAAATGTATTTTAAATACATTTTAGTATTTTTTTTTTTTTTTACTAGGGTACCCATATTCAAATAGATTTCTAGTGAAGCTGTAATTTAGTCAGATTATGAAGAATAAAAAAGAAATCCCACACTTATTTTCCAGTATAATGTTCAGTTATGATCATGAGTAACTGGAATAAGCAGACATCAGTATCACTATTGCTCACACACATACACATTATTCAAACTATTTATACAACTATTCAAAATTTTGGGGTCAGTTCTTTCAGTGCTTTTTTTTTTTGGAAAGAAATTGAAGCATTAAATTGATAAGTGATATTGACTGCAAGTGACACTTAAAGGGAACCAATAATGCCCCTTTTCACAAGTCTCTGGTGTCCCCAGAATGTGTCTGTGAAGTTTCAGCTAAAAAATAACTCACATATCATTTATTATAGCTTGACAAATGTGCCCCTATTTGGGTGTGAGCAAAAACCCATCATTTTTGTGTGTGTCCCTTTAAATGCAAATGAGCTGCTGCTCCCTGCCTGCTTTCCAGAAGAGGGCGGAGCTTTAACAGCTCACGCTTCAGTTGCTCAACAACAACAAAGCTGGAGAATCTCACGCAGCCAAAATGACGATTGTCAATAATGGTGTTCAGGCTTACATTCAAACTGGAGTCAGACACTGACGGAGAGACTAGTTACAAATTTTAGAATGCATCTGGACGTTTCTAAACGGTTTGTGGATAAATTTATGTAGTTGCTGTGGAGTTGATTCAACTCATCAACTAGCATGTGCCGTCATGTTAATCTTTTGTGCAAAACCCATATGGACGCCCACTATACATAGCGTACCTGTTTGCCAAACAGAGCCATACACACCAGATTAACGTTTATGATTGCTATCAAATGCTGTGAATGGTCTAATATTTTTTCCAAAATATCACTCGGACAGAAATGCTCCTTTTTTAGCAATCGAGCTTGCAAGGGTCAACTTGCAGGCTATCCAAGCTAACGAGTCTCTAAATAGTGTTCTGTGCTCATCTGTGCAGCCAACGACAGAACAGTTAGCATGCTTTGCTCGAACTTTTGCCATGGCCTCAGAACTGGTACACTGTTTTCGTTTGTGAAAACAAAATGGCAGCACCGTGGGTGGAAATGTGCAGATTAAGGGGCGGTAATAATATAAGACCCCCTTCCTACGTCACAAGGGGAGCGAAATCTGAGCAGCTCGTTTTTTCACATGCTTGCAGAGAAAGACTTGCAAAAACAAAGTTACTGGGTTGTCATTTTTCACATTTTCTGGGTTGGTAGATGCACCGGGGACCTGATTATAGCAAAAGTCAGATTTTTCATGATATGTCCCCTTTAAGACATTTATAATGCTACAAAGGATTTTTTTATTTTAAATAAATGCTGTTCTTATAACATTCAAATAATCCTGAAAAAAAAAAAACCTTTAACACATCATTAGGCAGTGCAACAATTACTTTCAACTAATAATAATAGGACAAAGAAATGTTTCTTGAGCATCAAATCAGCATATTAGAATGATTTCTGAAGGATCATGTGACACTGAAGACTGGAGTAATGATGCTGAAAATTAATTACATTCTAAAATATATTAAAATATAAAACAGTTTTATGAGAGAAGAAGACTTCTTTCAAAATTAAAGAAAAATCGTACTGACCCCAAACTTTTGAACGATAGTGTACTTACGTACCCTCATTGCCCTTTTCCGCATTTTTTTGTGAGACCATAAGCATGTTAAACTTCAGCAATGTGAAAGGTTGCTTTATTTGGATGGAAAGCACTGGGAAAAGAGTATCCCAAAGGCCATTAAAACACTTATTAAGAATTATACTGTAAGACAAACAAGCAAGCAAAGCAACAACAATCCGGCGATGTCAGTGAACTCCTCTAGAATGGGCAAACACAATAAATTCTGGCCTTGGGGGAGGGAGGTGGGGGTGAATTAGAAAACTTAGAGAATAAGAGTTCAGGAATGAAGCACAGGAGCAACATCAGTCAAGGCATTCCAGAATCCCCACGTGACCCCTGCCGGTCCGATGGGAAGATGAGTAATGAGGTTACTTCTCTGCATGTGGGAATCGAATTCAAAAGTGACTTAAACAAACAGCGGCTTTAATGAGCGCACTAATGGAGACAGGGTATGAAGCAGTGTCAGCGGAGCTATCGGATCTAACACAAATATACACAAATCTTTGGCTATACAGACCTGAGAGGTTCCAATGGATAAGAGGTGCATGCTGGGAAGACCAACTGTGTATCTGTTGAGCTCAGGGGACAGAGGCCATCACCAGATTTGTAAGCTTCTAGCATCAAACAGGGACATGAATACAAAGGCCAACAAAATTAACACTGACCAGAGGGCAACTTCTGAACAACAATAAATAAAACATCTAAAATAAAATACACTCCTATTTTCGTTCCACTTGACTAATTAGAGAGAGTGGATTTATTCAACAATAATCTGACCATGGACACTATGAAAACAATAATCTGAATTGAAATAGTTAGGCACAACTTTGTAGTTAGATATTTAACATATCAAGTTGTAAATGTTATGTAAAAGATACATAAATATACCTTATTGTATTAAAAATCGCAGCCTATTAAAATGACCCATGGTCCCTTTTCACATTTCTGTGGTTCTCAGAAGCAGAAGTCGACATAGTTGGATAGTGAATGGTAGACGACATCAAATATAATTTTTGTATTCCCATTTGGTCCAAAAGAAAAAAATCTGTTTCCATGACTTTCCAAAAGATGGAAAAAAATATTGAAAGATTGATTACAGCAGTCAGAAGAGAGAATGATGTCAAATTTGCCGTCTCTCCCTCAGCTGTTGTAGAAACCCTCACGTGTCAGTGTTTATTCGTTTTTTTGTAATTTACTGCCAAGGTAATATAACTGTTTCATATTTTCAAAAAGGAAGAAGCCAGAGCCCCACAAATCAATACAATGTTCATTATTAATTCAAACAATATAAAAATCTGTGCACTAAATTCAACCTAAGAAACATCTTTTGGTGAAGCTCTGTTTAAATAACTAAACACCGGCTACAGACAGTAAAATAACACGTCTGAAATCACTTAATAGGAGAACAAACACTGCAATTCAAAGATCTCACTCCAAATAAAACAGTCAGTGTAATACCAAGATCCAATGAAGATGTTAAAATACATCTGTTTCTTGGTTTAAGTACCTTATAAATAAAAGCTACACAATTAAAAACAGTGAAATGAATCTGATCTTCTTGGGAAACCATCTCAAGGACTCATCTCACTTGCAATGTGATTGATTCTCATCTTTATGTGGTTTGTTTTGGTGCTTGGTAAGATACTGGAGACTTTGCTTTGCTGTTGATCCACGGAATACTTTGTGGTTTAAAGCCCATTTGGATTTCATAAAAAGACGTTTGTTTAAAGGATCTAGAGGATTTATAGAATCATGGTGACTAATCTCATTCTGTACATTTCTAGTAAACAGCATTTTATTTCAGTTAAGAGTTTGTTGACTGATGAATGTTCATTTAATGTTTCTAAAGTAGTAGCTACAGGTTAGCAAATATAGACGGAAACATCAGCTAACAAGTCTGGATACTCATCCATAATTAGTACTAGTTTCATAATAATGTCATCAAAACTATAAATTAACACAAAATTATGGCTGCTGATCCTTCACTATTTGCTCCTTTCACTATTTTTGATCAAATAAAGGCATCCTTGGTGAGCATAAAAGACGTATTTTAAAAATTTAAAATCCTACCTACCCCAAACTTTTGAACGGTAGTACCCAGACACAGTTTAAGATATTTTACTAACATATTTCCTAAGATTGTTACACAAAAAAATGTCTCTTGAAACTAGTGAATTGCTCTTTGAGTATAGTATATCCATGGTTTCAAGGGTGTCGTGTTCTGGAGCTAACCCACTGAGAGCAAGTCAAAGTAAAATATGGCAGTTCAAAGAATCCTGTGTAAATCAAATAAATTACAGTAGGCCTTGAGTGCTGGGAGTGGCTGGGATGTCTATATGACACTTTCAGCCTCTGTGTTTGAGTGTGCTGTGCTATCAAAAGAGCAAGAACAGGACGATGAATATGTGAGGAAGAAAGTGAGAGTGCAAGAGATAAAGCGGGAGTATAAGAGTGACTGTTGATGAGGGACAGGTTCCCACTTTGCAGCAACCTTCTCCAGCAGAGCTCCAATCAGAAGCATTGCTATGATAATCTGCTACAGATGTTGACCTGTGGAGACCTTGCTGCAGGCATCTCGAGCTGCTGTCATAGACTACCAGCACATTTTCACTCACCAGGGGTCATTTTCAGCAAGTAAAGAAATACTGTGATTTAGAGCGACAAGTCAAAGGCGAACGTGAAATGACAGATAGGGTTTTATTAACTTTCCTGATGTTATTAAAGCATGTGGTAGCAAATCTGTAATAACTCTATACAGTAAAAAGTAAATATCTTATCAGAAAACTGACAAATATCTTATTTGAAACTACAGCTTAAAGCTGTAAACTGTAACTTCTGCACCACTATAGAAAACTGAATTTCAAAAGCATTTATGTACAGGTTTCCCTCCATCTTCCACTGGTTAAAAAATCTCTCTACTGAATGAGCCAATGATGCTATTAGTTACTTATACTTGTTTCTGCACATTAAAAAAGTCATATCATACATTTTTATTGTTGTTTTTCCCCTTGAGGCCCACTAACAATAGTAGTAAAGTTACCTCACTGTGACTAGAAAAGTCATTTCTGAGTTTTCTGAAAGTTAGAGCATGTTTTCACAGTACATCAAGCTCTTTTATCACAAAGGATTAAGTGTAATTTGATTCTACATATGACCTCTTTAAGATGAGATTGAAAGCATTTTAATGTTTAAACAATTATCCACAACAGCTTAAAGTCTATAAATTCTTTATCTTGAAAATAATGTCAAAGCTTGATGACAGTAACTTCTTATCATGGCCTACATCTAGCATCTAGTTTTGACTAGATAATTGACTAGATACAAAAAATTACTCACATAGAACCAATGTGACACCATAATAAATGTGCACAAACACACTCAAAACCAGAGTTGGGAAAAGTTACTTTTTAAAAGTAATGCGTTACAATGCGCTCTGAACCACTGATTCAAAACAAAAGATTCGTAATGCTTCGAAGCTTCATGAGGCAGTGTTTTGAAATCGCCCATCACTAGATATTGTTGAATAAATTCGTTATTTTTTTTATTTTTTTTTTGGCGCACAAAAAGTATTATTGTCGCTTCATAACATTAAGGTTGAACCACTGTACTTCACATGAACTGTTTTAAATGTTTTTAGTACCTTTCTGGGCATTTGATAAATTAACTTGTTCTCAATGCAGGCCTCACGAGCCATCGGATTTTATCAAAAATATATTAATTTGTGCTCTGAAGATGAACGAAGGTCTTACGGGTGTGGAACGACATGAGGGTGAGTAATTAAAGACAGAACTTTCATTTTTGGGTGAACTAAAACCCTTTAAGCTAATGAACCTAAAATAATTAGCTAAGAGGTTGGACCGAACACTTTCGTACTGCGAGTTGCATACTGAAGTGAGATAAAGTTAAGTTACTGAAGTGAGAACACTTAAATATCATAGGAAAATAAATGTTTTCACAATTAGGAAATTCGCTGATTAATGTTGGTTAATCAGTCAATTCATGCACTGACAAATTAAAATCCTAAATCAACATGGTTTATCTGGCAAAATACAAAAAAAGGGGACAATACCAAAGGAGTAATGTTTCAGCAAAAGCACAGGCTGTTCCTTCTATGATTCAAGAATTAATTTATACCATGTCTTCAGGGCATATGCAGTACAAAAAAAAGTACACAATATTTTAGTTTTGACTCACTATAATTACTATGATATATCAATGACAGCATTATTATCCAATATTGCCTCACCCACTATTGTGTGTCCTCTTGAACATGATCTAAATCTTAAAGATGTGACGTACATGTTTATAATAACAATGCAAATGTTGTGCGAGATATGATTCCTTGTCATATTTTATTTGTGTTGTTATGGAGGACAGATGCCTCCTTGATCTTTAGGATATTGCATTTAATAAATCAGACTCACACACTATCCTTTCTCAGGGCAATTTAAAATGCCAGCCAACACTTGTTTCCAGATTTCTATACTAGGAATAGCAGTCATTATGACTTGAGGGGACACACTACCTCACCCTCCACCCCTCTGTCTGGGAGATAATGTATTTGGGGGTTGTTTTGGTTGGCTTCGTTGCAGAGAACAAGAAATTGTAGCCAGCTGTGTAAACCACCAAGTTTAAGACCCAGCGGAAGACTAAAGACTGGCACTGGAAGAATACAAGTGTTTATGGGTGTTTAAGATTGCAAAAGAAAATGTTGCAGATGCTCATTGTTTGTAAAGCCTTCAATGAATCACTTAAAAATGTTTGCCTTTGTTTTTAACTTTATTTTACTATATCTTGACAAGGTGCTCTGCAAATTACAATAGCTGTAGCTAATGTCTAAACACTATTCGGTTTTTCACTTTTACCACATTTCTATGACAAGAGCATTACCATTCATCTCAATGGCAGCTGCTGGATGTACGCAATCTGGTGGCTGCTATCTTTGATTTATGACATGCAAAATCAATCGCTCTATATTAGAACTACTCATTGCAGCAGACAAAACATACAAAACTGTTCAAAACTTTGGGGTCAGTAAGATTTTTACACTAGTAAGATTAAGAAATTAACACGTATTCAGCATGGATGCATTAACTGATCAAAAGTGACAGTAAAGACTTTTATATTACAAAAGATTTTTTTTTTATTATTACTGTTCTTTTGAACTTTCTATTTATCAAAGAATCCTGAAAGAATGTATCACCGTTTCCACAATATATTGGACAGCACAACATTGTTTTCAGCATTCATAATAATAAGAAATGTTTCTTGAGCACAAAATCAGAATATTTGATTTTTGCAGACAATTTTTAAGAGCTCTCAAAAACGACTAAAATGTACTATAATAAAATACATTCAGCAATATTATCGACTTGAATGCACTGACATGATTTTGATATTTGATGAGAACTGAAATGAGCTGGATGATGACATCACTGTCAAAAATGCTTTATTGGTAAAAAAAATATCATAAATATCATCATTTATATATCATCAAATAAAAGCAGCTAATATCTGCTCACTGTAAGGCACTGACCTCACTGCTTTACAACATCAAAATCTAACATAGGAAGTCAAGGGCCCAACTAAAGCAAACACTGATCTCCATGATGGTGACAGTTTTTTCTTTTCTTTTCTTTTCTTTTCTTTTCTTTTCTTTTTCTTGACCAATAAAACAACATCTAAACCTCTGTTAATCCTCAATAAGGACTTCTGTAGACATGTAAAAATAAAGTCTGGTTAGTAGTAGGTGAAGCTGGTAATGCTGTTTGTGGAGTTGTTTAATTAGATCTTGAGAGATTTAATGTCTTATATCTTCAGTTGATTTCATCTAAGGCTGTGGCTGAAGTCAGTTGTTTTTATTGTTGTTATTCCTTTAACTTTATCTCTGCTTCAGTGTTACTTTAACACTATTTAGAGAGAGACCATATATACTCTGAGCAGAGTTGATAACTCTAGGGATTTTGCTGTGTAACTTATATCATCTTACGTGTCAACTTAGTCTACTAATCCAAACCCTAACCTAACAGTTTACTAACACTCGTGTTAGTTGACATGTAGATGCAAAGTTAATAAAGTTAGTAGAATGCCTAAAGTAGACCATCAAAATAAAGTGTAACCAAATTGAATTCTGTTTGCATCATTGAATCATTATTTTGTGTGTAGGTGGTAGATTATTTTCAAACACAATAGCCCTATAGCCTATAACCTGTTAGCACTACTCACCAGACATTTCATGTGTGAAACGGTGAGATATACGTACAACAACAAAGGTATACATTCATCTCTTTCTGAGAAAACTGTAATTGCTTTTAGCACCTCTCACTTATTTTACTTTGATAGTGTCGCAAGAAATGTCACAAGAAATGTCGCAAGAAGCAACAAAATATAATTTGGAAGAAATGTCACCACAGGAATGTCTTTCTAAAAAGCTTCAGCGCACAGATGCTTATGACCACAACAACTGAGAAGGGAATAAGATCATTAAAATACTGGACAGGCGTTTCTTCCAGTCTGAAAAGACTACAGCATGAGGTACAAAAACTGCCATATTTTCAAGAGCAAAGATAATGACAGAGACAGAGAGAGGAAAACCTTTCTGTTTCTGCTTTATCATTCATTACAAATGGCACTGGGGGTATCTTGACCAGAGTGAAAGAAATAGAAATAGAAATGGACAAGAAATAAAGTATAGGAAAGAGGTGGGGGAGGACAAAGTGTTCTTTTGGTGGTTGAAGTGGTGTCAGTTTGTTCCTGCTGTGTGTACATTTCAAAAGTTGCTTGAAGGCTGAATTTGGCACAAGTTCTTGACCCAGTTTCCACAGGCTAATTATTTGAAAGTAGACTGACAAACAAAAGAATAGCACAATTTATGCATCCTTTCAAAAACAGTTTCATGGTAGACTAATAACTGAATTTGCTTACACTTTATATTATCTATCAGGGTTTTTCCTACATTGAAAATGTTTTGGCGGCCGCCAGAACGATTTTTTGTCCCGCCAAAGACTTATTTGATCAGTTATTGTGATTTATGAATGACGTAGATGACTGCTGCGCAAGTTAACTAACTGAGAGAACGAGCAGAGAGCTCCTCCCTCGTGCGCACAAACTCTCTCGGTCTAAATCAACGGGCACGACGCTAAAAGTTCGGAAGACCGAATCCATGTTTCACGTGGTACATTCGGATAATTTTTTTCCTGAATATCTGCTGGCTGTAAATAGTGCTAAAAAGAACGTCACCTCATCTTCTCTGACAGGCCCGCACATGCAGCTGACATAAACCACAATTTCAATAAACGAAAAAAAAAAAAAAATCCTATCCAGTGATGAAGTGTTTTCGGTGTTGACAAATCGTTTGCGACATTCTAATAACAGCCGCGATTCACACGCAACGCGTCCACGTCCGCTTATGTTATAACCGACATAACTCATTTGAACAGATTCATTTTAATGAATCGTGAAAACAACTGATCTATCCAACACTGAACCCACGAGACGTCACTGTCTGAATCGGTGTATAAGTAGTCCTATAACAAATCATTTACTCAGAAGAACTCTGAAATGAGAACGTGAACGTAAGTGTGCTTACCCCAAGAGTGGTTAGTAAGATTTAGCCTTAATTATCCACAGTATTTTCAGGTTATTTCTATGACAATGTGTAGTAAATTAGGCCTACCTGTAAAATCAGTTAGTTTAGACTGGAGTGAGGTCAAACCAGAACAAAGCTAGGTGCATTCAATTGTATATGGTTGAAAATTAGATTATTAGTTAAATTAACTTTTTAATGCTACTTTTTAATAATGATTATTAATTATTATTATTGTTATATACCAAAATAATTTTTAGGTCTAGCAAAGAAGCATCTTCTCTTACAATGCTATGAAAACTAATTTTTTTGCAAAGAAGGCAAGAAAGGACTACAGTAAGAGTGGTGAGGACTTTATTGTCACAGATCACGTGGGTAGGGTACTTTTTACTGTTTGTGTGGATGACCATGTCTGACAGCCACCACCGAAGACCATTTTTGACCCAGGAAAAACCCTGACTATTCATGTTATACTATTATTCATTACTGCAGTGGTTCCCAACGTTTTTTTACACCAAAGCCCCCCTCCTCTCCGAATCAATACTGCATTAATTTTGACAACTACACAAATATATTGAACTGTGTTCATGCAGAAATACGATGTTATAGCAATAACTGAGTCAAGAGCGTAAATGTGCGGTTTGTTTGCACATAATAACGGACTCGCGCGTGCCTTGTGTACGACTCCTGTATGACACGTAATCGTCTTTACCTTCATTACAATCACCATCCATAAAAACCTTTTTAGCGACACTGGTTTTCCTTTTCCAACTGAGAGAGTTAGTTTGCGTATCCTATGTTCATGGAGCAGTTGGGCGTTTTGAGCCACCGTTCAGTCTGTATTTCACAGCAGCACGATGAGAAACGGCCTGGGCTGATCCGAAACAATCACAGAATGACCTACATACGAGAGAGATGGTGCCTTGTTTTAAATGCATTTTTTAATTTAATTAATCTTTTTTTAAATGTATCGTATTAATAATAAATTTAATGAATTATATTAATATATTTAAATTCATTTTAAGTTATCTCGCGGCCCCCCTGGAGGATTACTGAGGCCCTCTAGTCAGTGGCGCCCCCAGAAAATTTTAATAGGGGTGGCCAGAAATCTTGGGGTGGCAAAAAAAAAAAAAAAAAAAAAAGAATTAAAAAAAAAAAAATTATATAGGCCTATATATATATATATATATATATATATGGGTGTGATTTGTGAAAAAACAAAGGGGATGTTTTGAAATATATATGTATATATATATATATATATATATTTGTCTTTTTTTTTCACAAACCACAGTGGAGCTATATACTCTTTTTTGGCAGCTGTTACAGAAATATTTTTACAATAAATCTTCTGATTTAACCTTGAGATTTGTAGATTAGACAGCTTTGATCTTTGCACCACTATTTACAATGACACTAATAATTCTTAATTTCTGATAGGAATGCAAAATCATGAAGAAAACAATCGGTAGTTATTGATCTTCTGAATAGAATCCCGAGAGACAAACTTCTACATTCATTCACTTTTGCTCCCATTTATTTTTGATCACAGTGAATACACATACAAACTTTTAGTCCAAAAGTGCGCACATATGGAGAAATACACGTTTATCTCATATTTCGTTAGATAGAAAAGAACCAGGGCAGTACGTAGAGTTTCATAATTACCAAGGTCACCAAATGTAGTTTGCTAGGGCATGCTCCCCCGAGAAAATTTAGATTTCCCTGGTGTACACATGTGCATTTTAAGACGTTTTAAGGCCAACACATTGGATAAACAGCTTTAAAACCATGTCAACAAATACATACATGCATGCACAGTTTTGAGGCAGCTTTAATCGCATGTTTGGTAATTTCATGACTTAATTGCGGTCGCAAAAGACAGTTCTATATAAACGCAGCGTTATACTTGGCAATGTTTTTAGAATATTTTTATTTTTGGTATTTAATGCTCTGTTGGTGGTTTGTGGAGTAGCATCACCCGGGGGGATATTTTGTTTATTGACAAAAAATTATATCTCGTTGAATAATCAGTTGAATCAATGATTCTTTCAAAAAGCTGATTCATTCAGTAAAGAAACACCGCCAATTGTTGCTCAGGGACGCAATTACAGTGCTGTGGATTTGTTTTGAACTATATACGTTGAAATTGTGCAAAAACAGGCAATGGTGTCTAAAATGTAAACATGTATAAAATTAATATAACATTTGTTATCGTGCTGATATCTGGAGAAAAATGGCACTCTTTATGTGATATTTATTAACTAACGCTATATTAAATGATATAAGTCACAGAGTGAAAGTGTGCACTTTAAATGCGCACCAACACGTCTAATCTACAAGACAACAAAACATCATAGAGGGATGTCAGATCGATTGTGCATCATTAAAACAACAATTATGATAAAATCGCACTATATCGCACACCCCTACCCTCTTCACAGTAATTATTAATAACATTTGAAATTCAGGTCTGTAGACATTTCTATTTAGACTCTTGGGGGCAGTGAAACAGCAAGGCTACTCTGGTGGCGCCAATCAATCTACAATCTTTTTTGGTCTTTCACTTCATGAATTTGTGAATTTACATTAGGCCTTTAAATTAATAGTACCCACTGCAAAATCATAGGGGTGGCCACAGGTGTGGCCAGAGTTTATACAGGGGTGACCGTGGCCACCACTGGCCACACCTTGGGGGCGCCCCTGCCTCTAGTGGGCCGCGGCCCACAGGTTGAAAACCATTACTGTAATAATAACATCTACTTTTATAAATATTTGGATAAATATGTGAATCGTGCATACAAAACTTGGCATGTGGTTGGTATGTGTTCCTGTAGCTCAACATGTCCCTAACAATGCCAAAGCCAAGGGTTCAATTCCCATCAAATGCATGATCTGATGTTTTACATGAATGCAAAGTAAATCGAATAAGGTAAATGCATCTGCCAAATGCATAAAATTAGATAAATAATAATAATAATAATAATAATAAAAACTGAAATAAAGTAATAGTTGCCTCAGAAAAGCTTAAAGACTGTTCTACAGTTTTATGTGCTTATAATTAATCAGTATTTCTAACAAGAACAAAATGTAAAGTGTGACCTTAATTTTTTAGTTCATTCATTTCTTAAGAACTTAGGAAGCCACATTACCACTCTATTGTTTTGGAAAACAGTTATCCCTGGTAGAACACTGTGACTAATGAAACAGAGGCCAAAATGGATTCTTAAAATACATTTTCACTGTGAGCATTGTTATTTAGGACACTACTGCAGCTACTGATTAAATATGTGTATCATCTCTATGGAAAAACTTTCATAGGGGGAAAAAAATAAAGGTCAGGTCCTACAGCACAGCTCTAGATACAGTTATCTGGGCATCGACATCAGCGCTTCTGGAAGCTTCGGTCTGGCTTTCAAAACACTGAGCAAAAAGGCTCTGAGGGCTTTTTATGCTATGAAGTCACGATGTGGTCACTTTACTTTACCCATCACCCACTAAAACTTGGATAAAACTATATAATTCAATAATGAAACCAATTATTTTATATGCATGTGAAATCTGGGGATCAGTACTAAATTTTAAAAATTGGGATAAAACTACAGTAGAAAAACTACAATTGGAAATTGGCAAAAACATTTTAGAGGTTCACAGAAGCACGTCCAACAATGCCTGCAGGGCTGAATTAGGCTTGTATCCGCTGAACATTGAGATCCAGAAGAGATGTGTTCAGTTCTGGCATCACCTCCATCAGTCTGATCCTGATTCAGTCCAATATAAAGCCCTCCTCTGCAATGAAACCTCAGCAAAATCTCATCCTCTAAACACCCTCGCTCTTCAACTTGTCCATGAAACTCAATTCCCAATTGACTATAGCTACAACCCCAAAACTATTATTAAAGAAATTGACAAAAATCTAAAAGATACTCATGATAAATCACTAAAAGCACATTTTGACCTCCAAAATAAACTCAATGTTACTCAACTCTAAATAGAACCACTAAATTGGCAAATTATCTATTAAACAATTTAAAGAAAGACAAATCCTCTCCAAATACAGATTAAGTGACCATGATCTAAAAAATAGAGAAAGGAAGACGTAGACAAACATGGACAGCGAGAAAGCAGAGGATCTGTAGACACTGTGATCTACAGCAAATAGAGGATGAGACACACTTTCTACTCATCTGTCCTAAATATCACAAACCATATTTGAAACACTGATTCCATCATTCATTGAACTGAGTGATACTGAGAAAATGCACTTCATACTTGGAGAAGATGACGGCACAGCTGCACTAGCTGCAAAATATGTGTTAGCCATTCACAATATTAGAGACGGATAACTCTCTAGAGAGACCCGCTTTATTTATTCATTTATTTAGATGGATCTATATTTACTATGCTACATATGACATGATCTATACATATATGTTTTGTTTGTTTGTATGTTTTATTATTTATATACAATATGTTAATGTCTTGGTAATCTCGATAGATAGCTAGATAGACAGACAGACGGATGACAGTGACACAAGCTCTGTGAAAACAGAGGAGACTTGTTGGTACAACTGCACAATGAGCATCATCCCCCATAAGAACAGTATGGCACCTCATGACTAAGTAGTTGTGTGTGTGCATGAGTTAGTGGAGACAAAAAGACAGCATATATGGTAAACTTATTACCTGTCCTTTCACAGGAAGTGTCACATGTTAGGGCCATAGCTCGTGACTGCTCTCATAAGGAGGGTGACGGTCCCTATTGAGCTGTTATGTGCATAAACTTTTGCTCTTTAGACCAACGGCCAAACCTTGACCCCATAGTTCAAACAAACAGAGCAATGTTTTAAGGAGAACATTGTATTGTATTGTAACAGACAGAGATCAGCTGTAACCACCATTGATGTTTTATTTGACTGTTTTCTGGCCATAACCTAGATTGTTTTCTAGCTAACAGGTTTCTAAAATAGCAGTAGTGCACAGTGATTCATTACTAATAAGTCTCCTTGTGGCTGCATGTAAGTGTCAGACCAATCCAGCTTCATTTGCATCCACTTTTCGCACCTGATTACTGATTGGACGATGAGAGGCAGTTGTAATGTGCAATTCAGTCTCAGGAGCATTTGAATGCAAACACATCTAGGAGTCTTTCTCCAGTTGGACTTCACTAGTTCATTGTGAAACGTTACACGTCAACTTTCCTCAGCTCTAATCAGTGTTTTTTGAACATCACACTCATACATCACACATACACATACTGTGTGTAGACTGCAAGACGCACAATCAGGCAGGCCATGAGTAGCCATGGCAATTATGTTGATAACAATTACTCTGTGTGTCTGGGGTACTTCATGCCCTGGAACGTGCACAAGTGGTTCATTTGTGTGGGCATATCAGGGCACAGACTAACAGTGGCCACAGTGTTTGCTGATCAACAACTATAAGCACAAATCACTTGCATTTCCCAATGGCAAATTTAGAAGATGAATTGTGATTACGGTCACAGCTTTTTGGATTTGATGACTGAAGTCACGCATCTCAAGGTTAATTGAGTTAACTGATATCCCTAAAATATTTTGTTGAACTAGACAATTAATTCTTGAATTATTTGAGGTATGCAAATAGATCTAGGCGGCTTGAAAGAAGGAGAGAGGCTTTGCAAAGGAACGATTTTTTATGTTTTTGAAAAAAAGTCTCTTATGCTCACCAAGACAAAAAAATAAAGTATTGTGAAATATTATTACAATTTAACTGTTTTCTAATTGAATATATTTTAAAATGTAATTTATTCCTGTGATGGTAAAGCTGAATTTTCAGTATCATTACGCCAGTCTTCAGTGTCACATGATCCTTCAGAAATCATTCTAATATGCTGATCTGCTGCTCAAGAAACATTTTTTTATTATTATCAATGTTGAAAACAGTTGTGCTGGTTCATATTTTAGTGGAATCAATGATACATTTTTTTTCAGTATTTTTTGATGAATAGAAAGTTCAAAAGAACAGCATTTATTATAATATTATTAATGTCTTACCTGACACTTTTGATTAAATTAGTGTGTCCTTGATGAATAAAAGTAATAATTTCAGTCACACTTTAGATTAGGGTCCGATGTTCACTATTAACTACAACTTTTGCCTCAAACTCCTAATTACTGATTATTAATAGTTAGCAAGGTAGTTATGATGTTTAGGTATTGGGTAGGATTAAAGGGTTAGTTCACCCAAAAATGAAAATTCTGTCATTTATTACTCACCCTCATGTAGTTCTACACCCATAAGACCTTCATTCATCTTTAGAATACAAATTAAGATATTTTTGTTGAAATCCGATGGGTCAGTAAGGCCTCTATTGCCAGCAATGTCACTGAACCTCTCAAGATCCAGAAAGCTACTAAAGACATATTTAAAACAGTTCATGTGACTACAGTGGTTCTACCTTAATATTATAAAGTGACAAGAATAGTTTTTGTGCACTAAAAAATCAAAATAACTTTTCAACAATATCTAGTGACAGCCGATTTCAAAACACTGCTTCGAAGCTTTATGAACCTTTTGTTTCGAATCAGTGGTTCGGATCGCGTAAATGAAGTCTTGTTTACTGAAATCACATGGCGCTCCGAACCACTGTGTCAAAATAAAAGATTCGTAAAGCTTCGAAGCTTCATGAAGCAGTGTTTCGCCCATCACTAGATATTGTTGAAAAGTTGTTGTTTTGGGGTATTTTTTGGCACACAAAAAGTATTCTTGTCGCTTTATAATATATAATGAATATATAATATATAATGAACTGTTTTAAATATGTCTTTAGTACCTTTGTAAATCTGTAGAAGACTACAGATTTACATGACTAGCAGTTGCATGAAAAAAAAACATTTAAATTGTAAATTAGAATTGTAATTGTAAATTCTCTTGAAAATATCACAATGCAGTGTACCTAAATGGTACTAAAATTAGATTTCATTTATGCAAATTTAGGACATAGGAACAATTTAAAAACGAACACACATTATAAACCTTATTAGCTTGGCTTATGAATATTAATTAGGTGATTATTGGTTGAAAGGAAGGTAAGTGGTCTCTCGCCACAATAGATTACTTACTGCATTGAACATTGATTCAGTCTCATGCCGAAGTGACAGTGGACTGTGTATTAATGGTTGCTGTGCCCCTGAGCATTTTGAATTTGGGCTGAAATATGACCCTTTGTTCGACATTTCTTGAGCGTTTTGTGAGAAATATGACTTCACATATTTATTTTCCATTACTTGACAGCTTAAGACCATTTGAAATGCACTGCAATGCATATGGCCTAAAATGCCAGTTTATCAGATATTTACTCTGATTGAAGAGTTACACTTTTTGCCTGTTGCACGTTCCTTCTATGAGTAGGGGGTATTGTGTTACTGTCTTGCGAGGAGAATTTTGTCAGTATAACTTCTGCGTTTGTGTGCTCAGTGCCTCTGGAGGATGATGGAATTAGACCTTCCACATTCAGCCTTCCTGATTTACCCTTCACCTCACAGTGTCCTCAGTCCCAAACAGCAACAATGTTCCAAGTGACATGGGTTTGAAGAAGGCCAGGGTTCTGTACTGCACCAGTGGTACTACAACTCTTTAAATTGAATTAGAGCAAACATATGGGTTGATTTCAAAACGCAGCTCTTAGGAATTCAAAGTAAAGCATGTTGCTTACTCTATCTGTTTCCTGAAAGTTCATTCTGTTCATTTTTGAGTGCTAGGATAATAGCTCAGGTTTCACATCGAGAAGCATTTCATTTCATTTCATTGGCTTATTTCCGGAGCACCCAACAGCCAGTTTCTTTGCATTTTATTTAATTTAGGTGACACATCCATGCTGCTTCAGGGAATGAAAAGTGCAGAGAACATGACAGTTTTAAAGGGACAGTATGATACATTTTAAGGAAGCATATAGCCAGAATTGAATATCTGTATTCTCAATTCATTGGATTTTTAAAGGCACGCTCATCACCTTCTCTTCTGAAAGAGAAACATTTTCAGCTGAATACTGTCATTCTACATACAAATTTGTTAGACAACAAAGCTAGCTGTCAGTTTTATAACAGCAAGGTCATGCGAACGCACAAAGTAACATTAGTAACGTTAGCTTAAACTCAAAGACTGACATTGAAAAACAAGTTTCTGGATAGACTACACAGAGTCACGACCAAGACCATAACCTCACGACACACAAGAGCGAGGGATGGGGTGTGCTTAAGCATCTTCTGCTATCAAGGGCCTGACTGAATCTGCAGAATTTAATGCATTTTCTACACTGATATTACATGCCAAATGTGTCAAAAGCAGCTAAGGGTACTATATCACTGTACTGTTTTTAGTAGAGTAGATTAGATTCAACTATATTGGCTCTGTACCCCTGCCAGTCACTGCACTGCACTGATTTTGCAAAGACAGATATTTTGCCAAGACAAACATATTTTGTTGATCCTGGAACAACTAAACCCTACCCATAACTTAACTCTAAAATCAGAGGGAAATGATGGGTAAATAACACTGATGTAGAAGCATCTAACCCTGGCTGTAAGCCTAAACTTGACATAAACTGTAAACAAAGATGTTGTACTTGGTTAAATCACATTCACAATGACAATAAAATACTAAATTAAATATTATATTAGCTTTTTATATTATCTAACCAGAAGTTTAAATAAATTAAAATAATTTTGCTAGAGGAAATAGCATCAGGCATAGATGAGGACAAGAAAACAGTGAAATATCATTTAGCGCTCCATACACAATATCAATCAAACATGACTTAATCTTGAAAAGCTGGGATTCTAATTCAATTCAATTTAAAGTTGCAGTTGCAACTTTTTTTGGTTAAAAATTATCCAAAATCAATTTTTGTGCAAGTACATAACCAGCCAGTGTTCAAAACTATCTCCATACCTTAGCCTGATTCACAACGGTAAGCTTGTAATAATGTGTTCTAATAAAATCGGTACTGATGGGTTTCCACAGGAAATTCGAGCATGCATCTTTGCATCATGTCACGTCTATTTACATAAAGGAGGAGTCCCAGCAAGTAGGCTATATCATGTGAGGATGCTGCAGGTGACGGATCATTTATAGCCTTTTCTTACAGCAGCTGCAATAATTAAACTTATTTTGATGGCGGATTGTAATCCAGAAAGGTCCAAATGACAATCATCAGTGGCAACTGGAGATTCACCCGTAGTCAAAAGCAAAAGACTTCACACTGCGGAGTGGCTACAGAAATTGAAATTACATTAACAATTAACAATTTAAGAACAAAGTATAACAACAATAATAATTAAAAACATGATCCAAGCTAAGCGATCGTTAGATTTAATCACCATTGTCAGTGTGATTTATTGTATAAGTATTTATTATACTTTTTTTCTCAGTTGGTCAGAACGAAAGTGTTGCTTGTTCAGATGACATTTTCCGGTGAAAATTCTTATTTTGGTCATACTTCCAAGATGTAGAATCTGTGATTCCGAAGTACAGTATCCACACCGATGTGGTGACTGACAGCAAACATTAGATTAATCCGCGCTGAGGAGCCGTGCCGATCCACTACCCACGTAAAGATGATAATTCTGCAAATAACTGCAATTGCAGGTTTCAAACAGACAAAGAGGCAAAACTTACGGACTGCAGCTTTAATTAGCATGGACATTTTTAGAGATTTTTTTAAAGGGGTAATGACATGGATTTTTTATTATTTTAATACATTTTCACTTATAATGTTAATAAAGTATTTTGCACAAAAAAATCTAAACAAATACATTTTCAATTCATTCTGACACTCTGAAATGATCAGTTTTTAAAGGGCGGCTCCTTTAAGACTTGTCAGTAAACGGCCGTTGTTATGATTGGCTAACATCATTGCACAGGAAACATCAACACCCAATCTCTTGGAACTTTAATTGAATACCCCTGCAATAAGTTCTCATTTGCTGACACTAATTAACTACATTTGACAACATGAACTAACAATGAACAATACATTTTTATCTTTAACATTATACTAATAATTAATAATATAAATTTTAATAAATGCTGTAAAAACTAATGTTAAAAAGTGTAAAGTGTTATCAATTCATTTTTTTCAATTCAATTTTTCACTCACATTGTTATGCTGATAATTTGTAATGAAAAAAGTGTATCAAATTAATGCAAAATAGAAGCATTTTCACAAATGGCACAAAAGGCATAATTAAATAAGCCAAAATATTTAATAAACAAACAGACAGGGTCAGGAGGTGTAGCAGTTTGTGAATAATGGGTAATCCAATTCAGCACGTGGGATGGTTTATATCTCAATACCTAAACTGGCAGTTGTTGTATAAAAATATGTACGAAATACAGACATGACTTCATGAGAGCTAGTATGCGGCAAAGACATAACAGAGAGCGATGGAGTGCATGGTGCTGCTGTCATTATTTTTCTCTGTGGGAAAGAACACTGCCTAGAGATAATGTCTCTTATGCCACTATAACTGCAAAGCATAAAACAACAATGGCTGGAAACTCTTCCATCATCGTGTCCCTCATTGCACTGTCATCAGACAGGCGGCAAATACCGTGAAACGCAGTGCTTCAGTTCCTAGAGATAAACTGTCTTCACAGACTGTGAATCTATTAAGATCTTGGAAATGTGCACTCAGCAAGAGCACCTTTATTACTGACAGTGCTGTCTCTTCCACCCCTTCAATATCACGACCATCTGTTTTCATACGAGACCAGAAAGAGCACAAGAGGTATTATTGCTTCTTTTTTTCCTTTTTCTTTTTTTTTTTTTTTGTGGAAAAAATAAAGTGTGAATCAACACCACCACACAAAAGGAGGCGATATTTCAAACTTAATGGGAAAGTTAGAGGACAACTGAAAAGAAACAAAGTCACACTTTAAAAACATCTGAATGCCATGGCATTAGATACAACATTTCAAAGTGGCTTCTGCAAAAAGATTATTATGACTTTTTATCAGAATTAACTTCACTTTTCTGAGCCATTTTACAATGACTTTTAAACTACTGGTCTCAATGTGATGCTCAATTTGAATGGAGTATCTATTCATTTTGATTTCAATTTTCCATTTAAAAGTACACAATGTAACTTTTTTTTAATCAACAGGTGAGTAAGGTATTTTATTGAACAGATTAATTGTCATATGTAGCTCTCTAACAGAGTTCATTGTAAAGCATTATCTATTGTGAAGGGTCATTTAATTATGGTTGTTGTAGCGCTGTGCTGGAATTTATTTTCAAGGAAGTAATGCGTCTATTAATAGGTAAAGCTACAGTAACGTCTCCAGCTAGTCAGCTTCAGATCCTTTTCATCTAAACTGGTTATATTTCTTTAAAGGTAGGGTAGGTCATATTCGGAGAGGCTAGCAATAGCGATAGCTTTGAAAGCATCAGATCCTGCCCTCCGTCCCCAAAGCCATGCCTCCACCAAAACACATTAAGCATACAGCAGGGAGCAAACAAAGTGTCACAAGAGATGCTGTTAAATTACCTCATGTCTCAAAGCACATAACATTACAACAATAATGAATGTAAACAACTTAAAGAGCACTGACCTGTACCACCTGACTGCTGCAGATTCATTTTGGCATTGATAGCGTTGCCACTGAAATGCAGAAATTCAAGTCATGAACCGATCAGAGTATAACATCATGGGTTTCCATCTCTTCCAAATTACGTTATGGTAGGGCTGGACGATTAATTGAAAGGTAATCGAAACCGAAATTCAGAACCTATAACCAACGTAATTTTCCCATGTCGGTTATTTCATTTATTTTATTTTTTTAATTCTGTTAATACTTTCCCCTTAAAAACATACTACCGCGTGTGTAGTCACGTCAGTGCCATGGAATCAACACAGAGGCGAACTGAAACGCTGAGTGAACAGTCAGACAATGCAAGCCTTCAGTGAGATCACTTTCATTTTGGTCTTCAGTAAACTTTGTCAGTTGTATGTGTTTTAAGGTTTGCCAGTTTGGACATTCACGCGATTTTAGACCCTCGGATGTGTATTATTATATTGAGCTACTGCGCTAATACATTGTCACACGAACACTCATACAGACAGGAGCTGCGCATCACGTGAAGATCGCGTGCAGAGAGAGGAGCGCAGAAACAAGTTGTCAACGCCGTCCTGTGATTTATCAGTAAAGTAGCTTAGAAACGCAAAACTTATAGCATATATATTTGCTACTTTTGAAGTAACAACTTACAGCCAACACCTTCACAATTAATAGAGAGATGGTATGACTAATTCACACACGCAGTGGCTCTCATTAATGCATTAAAATTAATGTACTGGTACTGTGCTAATTTATCTGTATTTGATTTACAAAATCTGAAAGAACTGTTACGACCCGTAGACACAATAACTGCTGAATGTGAGCTGTTAAGTTGGAGCACTCTTTCATTAGGAAAAAAAAATCCCACCTTTAATAGTCAAGCATATTTACAGTACAAACCTTGTCAGTGAACTATGAGGACAATATAAAAACTAAAAAATCATTCATTAATCGTAATCGAGGTCAAATGTTCAATTAATCGAGATTTTGATTTTAGGTCATAATCGTCCAGCCCTACGTTATGGTGTGAACGCAGCATAAGCTCGTTGTTTCGGTTCAGGAGGAACTGTAAAACATGGTTGCTGTTTTGGTTGCGGTGCTTGTGACTGTTGTCTGCCTTAACTTGAGTCTGGATAGCATGAAACGCGCTGATGATGTATGATGTCTGCGCAAACAGGTTGCACGGGGGTACATAAAAACATATGTTGACAGACAGGTAGGACATCCTATCGTATCCCTCGGACCGAGGGATATCATTGGACGAACATTTTATGGTTCTACGCCTTCCACAGATGATATAATATAAATACATTTAAACCACTTAACTTAGTGAAAGCTATTGGGATGTGAAGAGACTTTCAACCAAGCAGCAACCTCTCCCAGTTTCTCTTGAAGCCAATACGAAAGTGACTTAAACTGCAATTCATTGACTGGCCACTAGGGACAGGCTCCAAAAGAGAGCAGAATCTCATTGAGCCCCATGTTAAAATGCCCAACTTTACAGCAGAAAAAAAAACGTTTACAGCCTGGTACAAATTGTGGTTTTGGTCTATACAGCTAATTTTGCTCATCCGTTTAAATTATATTAAGCTTTAAAGTTCTGCACAATTAAGGGCGTGGCCACTTGAGTGACAGGTGGATTGCCGCTGCTGTCACTACTAGCCTTTTGTCTGCTGTCTGTCACCTCAGCTAACTCCAGCCGCTGAACTTGGCATCTCTGCCGTGTTTGTGCTTTTTTCAAGATTATTTCATACAATTATCAAATATTTGGCTTGCTGTGCGGTTAATGGTCAAGACAGATGTACGTTTGTGGATATATGCACGGATGCGGAAGATAAACAGAACACACGTTGTTGGATTGTCTTGGCATTGGCTAAAAGTTTTGTCCACCAGATTTACTACATTGACAATGTCTGGAGAATATGCCTCTCAAGACACCACAAACAGATTTTGCTTGGATATTATAACTAAAACTGCTGCACTATTTTGAAAAATTATACTTTGGACACGGGCTCATTTGTTTGTGAGAGTCCAATGTATACAATCGTATTCAGTTTTACAACATAAACGTTGCTCAGATTACATAATTTCTTGAAGAACGATGATGGAGAGCAGATCGTTTAAAATGGATTTAACATTTTTGTGGACAAAAAGTACTGTTGGATGTTTTTAAATGGATGCTCATGGACATTTTGCCCAAGTGCGATTAATTGGATTCATCTCGCAATCGCTATTTCATTACAAAGGTATGAAGTCCTGTTTTCATTTTTAGATAATATCTAAGATAGATATATAGCTCCTTAGCCTGAGCTAACTTGGTCACGTCGAGCTAGGCGGGCGTGGTTTCAGCACCCAGGCACCTCAGTTCGCCTCTTTGACCATTTTCAGTTATCCGGGAGTGACGCGCTGCCAAGATGGTGACGGCCCACTTTAGGCTTCAAAATGCTCTTCAGAAACCTATGGGTGACGTCACGAACACTACGTCCATATTTTTTTTACAGTCTATGCTTTCAACCAGCATAACAAAAAGGTTTCTGAAGCAAATCACCTACCCTGCCTTTAAGACTAGTAGTGAATGTTTTATGAGCAGCAGTATAATCCCTCTCTTTGGCCAGAATATCAGTTATTAAAAATTGCAATGTTTGACCACTTCAGACTGGCAATTGTCATGATAACTTTTGTAATGCATTAATTTTAAAATATCAGTGTTTCCAATGCTCAGAACAACAGTATGAAATATTGCACTTACATGCTCAGATGAAAGTTTTGAATTTCCATGTGTTCACAGGTGCCACAAACCATATTCAAGCACAACCAAAACAATGTTCTTCTGCAAAATGCATTCAGTTTTTTTTAACTGTTAGAGGGCCAAAAGTTACATTGTGTACCTTTAATAAAACAAAAAATATAAAATAATATAAAAATATATAAAATAAAATAATAAACGAACTTAAAATATAAACTGAAAACAAAAGTTATCCTTTGCTATTATTCATTGTGACATCATTGTCCAAGTAGTTTTTCTGGCCCACTGTACGCTGGGGCTAAAATGTGGCATTTCAAACAACACTTATAATGTTTTTTTCTACTGTATAATAATCACTCATTTTCATAAACCTATTACTACAGACTTTTACATTACTGTAATTTCATGCACAGGCGTTCTTCTGCAAAGTGCATTTAAAAAAACTCTTGAGGTTGATATAGCAGACACACCTGTGAATTTAGCAATAGTAATGTTCTTTACAGCTGAGTAGGATCCTCTCTGAAGTCAGAACTTCACCCTAGAGGCCTGTCTGCTGGAAGGTCACCGCAGGACAACGCTTCAGCCGTCACTGATTCCTTCTACAGCCACTGCACGAACCATTTATAGTCAATAAGGTCCTTTCTTAAAAAGAGGTAAGAGAAAGTTACCTGAAATGTACTTCTCCCAAATACACAGAAACTTAATATCGAGTCACATTCTACAACTCTCTCAGGACTGTTACTGTGGTAGAATAAATAGTGTTTCAATGTCAGTTTGCATGAAACCTTGCATTTTAGCCTCAGTTTCCCTTGGTATTCATTTAAGCACAATAAACTGAGTACAAACAAGAGACTGACAGACAGAGAAAGCAAGAAAATAAAAAATTTAAACAGGTGGTGTGCAGTCTCTTCCAGGTGTATAAACTTGGTTAAAGACTTTTTAAGCTGCATTCCTGGTGAAATATTTGTACTGTTAAAGTGATCAAGGGGTGTCAAAGAGGGCTACAAGGCACTTCTGGTTTTCTCTCTGCTTCTCTCTGCTCTCTGCCTCCCTATTTTTTTTAATTAATTGTCAAATATAATAAAAGAACTGAAAGAATGTGACAAGTAATCCTGTCATATGCCCTGCTTTTCTTATAATATAGAACCAGGTGTGATATTTAAATACATGAATTTACATGCATTCTTGTGTGATGAACAGCATCACACACAAGAATATGAATATGCCAAATGTTCATTTCTGTGCATTTATTTGCAACATATTTATTGCTGCCAAATTGTTGAATGATCCAGCTGACAATTTCTATTCATTTTGCAGAATAAGCCTTTTTTTTTTTTTTTTTTTAAATCATCTGAAATGTGCTGTGACTTATATTCCAAATTGACTTATGTTTTGTATAGTGCATATCCCAAACACAGGTAGTTTTGTTTAGGCTTGCTGTTTATAATCAATTAAATGTTGTTTGTAATGAATGAATGCCTCTATAATTTATGTTTGTAAAGAATTTGTTGTGCAGTGCTGTGGGAACTACATTTCATTTTATTTACTGGTATTTTACATTATTTCTAAATGCATATACTTGTATACTGATTCAACGTCTTTGCTGTTGTTTTCTTTTTCTCTCAACAATGCAATTTCGACCTGGTGAGTCAAGTGCAACTGATACCTTGATGCTGCTTTTTGAGAAAAGCTGTGCTATTACTTTTCTAAGCAAACAGACTTTTTGTGTAACCGGACAAAAAAAAAAAAAAAAAAAAAAAAAAAAAAGGCCAAGAAGTAATTTTGATTAAAGATTACCAGGGCACATGATTTAAAATAAATAAATAAAATTATGCACATGGATAAATCATAAAATAAATAATATAATAAATTCTGCAATACTGAAATAAATAAATAATATAATAAATTCTGCAATACTGAAAAAAGAATGGATTTTGATTTCATGGTGACTTTAAGATTTCACAGATTCCACACTTTGGTGACGTAAATGTCTACATTTACAAATAATAGCCATATCTGTTGTGAAGGCCACATCAGAGCAGCCTCTGCAAAAGTGCACAGAGAGCACTCATAAGCACCCTTCTGAAACCTACAATGACAAATAGGACACTCTGTGGTATTTTGGACTTCACAGTCAAGTACACTACTTAGGACAGTCCCATACTTAGGAATGGATTATTTTGACTTAAGTCAGTAATCAACCACCAACAAAACAAATGTCCAATCACTACTCTTATTATGCCCCAAAAATCTGCCTGAATAAAGGTGAAAAATTAAATGAAAATTTACAACAAATCTATCAGAGCCAAAAAATAAATAAAAAAAAACATGATGTTTATGTTCTATCCAAAATCAATCATTACCAGTTCCTATCCTAAAGGGCACCTGCAGAGTTTTCTTCACCCAACAGGTCGACATTAATAACAAACATTGGATTCTTCGGTTCATTTGCTTGCACTGATACTTCATGTCAACAATGCACTCTCACCGGGTTAAATCAAGCATGACAAAAGCAAAACAGCTTTACTAATCAAGATAAGCACTCACATTCATTTGGATTTAATTATGATTTGACTGAGAGAAGCTTTTACGAGAATTCATGCAATGGATGGAGTTTTGCTTAGTTAATGCAGTTTTCAAAGCTCTCCATTCAAAAGCTTTAGCCAAGCTTTTGAACAAGACAGATGCTCAAAAGAGATAGAAAACAGACTGACAAAAAGAAAGCAAAGCATAGAACAGTGCTTTGAAATACATAGCTGTAAATCAAAAGAAAAGACCTCGCCATATCTTTTCAATGTCATTTTTTAATAGAACTTTTATTCGGCAACATGCATTAAATTGATCAAATTTGTAATGTTACATAAGTTCTATTATTCTATTTTTATTATAAAAGTTCTATACAAGTAATTCTCACAGTTCACAACTGTTTCTTGAGCAGCAAATGCACATATTAGAATGATTTCTGAAGGATCATGTGAGACTGAAGACTGGAGTAATGATGCTGAAAATTCAGCTTTGATCACAGGAATACATAAAATTTTAAAATATAAAAACAAATTAGAAAAAAAGTTATTTTAAATTCTTATAATATTACACAATATTACTGTTTTTAGTCAAATAAATGCAGAAAACTCTTACAGAGCCTATTTTCTGATGTGGAGTACACCTGTATGAAGCAAATGAATCATCACAGATGATATAACATGTAATTCAGTGTTCTGGTCACAGTTATCTGTACACCTTCTTAAGAATTCCAAGCCTGCAAAGAATGATTCTATGGATACAACCTCTGAAACATCACATTCACACAATCTTAAAGAGAGTGAGAGAACAGACAGACGTCGTGACATCTCTCCTGTGGCTGAACAAGAGACCACAATGGTACTGTCAATCTCCACGTGTTCTTGGCCCAGTTTTGTCAAAAACTTCAAAAGATGAGATGTCAGCTTATTTTTACTAAAAATGAATAAATGGTAGGGTGGAACAGGAAATGTTAACACAAACATATCTTAATATGGCTAAATGTAAAATCTTTATCATAACACCTCTCCATGGTGATCAAACACAATTTAGAACATGTTCATGTTCATGTTATGTGTAATATAGTTGTTTGTGAATGTAAAAGGTCTGAAAAGTTCTAAAGATCAAAGTGCACAACAAATAAAGTTATTGTCTTCTAAAAGAAAGAATCGATTCTGAACTGCTGAAACGAGTCGTCAATAATTCGTCACACTTCCTGTAAACCTAAGTAACAACGTAACAAATCTGCATAATGGCAGCCTATGGCCTTCATTTGCTGCCAGTGAACAACATATGCTTTGACCCTCAAACACTGTAGTTGTAGCTGAGGACTGGAAGAGTTTGGTTCAGGTTGTCAACATGTTGAGAAGACGCTGTTTTCAGCACTGCAAATCCACTTTAATGCACTTCAGAAGGATGAGGACTCACGCTGGAATTGATACGGAAAAAACATCATTCGTATTACTGTGCATCAAGGACTGAGGAAGCCTCCGGAGTGAAATTCAGATATGGTAATGGGCGTTTCGTTTCCGACATGCACTGTAAGCAGTAGACCAATCAAAATAGACTGGGCCATCTGACCAATCAGAGCAGAGTAGGCTCTCAGAAAGGAAGGGTTTAGAGAAACTGAATCTTCGGACAAACCATTTTCAGACTCTTTGAGAAATGAGGTGATGAGCAATGACTATTATGAGAAAATTAAAGTGTTTTTGACCTTGGGTAGGAGACCTCCAAAACAAAATGAGAAACCTTTGAAATAGCATAATAGGGGCACTACATTGTATAAACAATTTCAGTTTCTACATTCTGCATTTCCACATAAAAGTTAAAAAAAAAAAAAAAAAAAAAAAAGTTAATTGTGAGAAAGTTATAAATAAAAAAAAGTCACATTGTAAGATATAAAGTCACAATTGATAGAAATAAATTTGCAACTACGAGAAAAGAAATTACAATGTAAGATTAGCAACTAAAAAAATATAAAAGCATCAACTTTAAGATATTAAAGTTACAACTGCAAAAAAATAAAAGCTGCAATTACAAGTAATAAAGCCACCCTTTTTAAAACTGTGGTGGAAATGGGCTTCAATAATTCCAACATCACTTAAAGTGTTTAACTTTTCCAAATGTCATAAAAAAAATAAAAATAAAATGTTCTTGCATCCTAGTTTAACATACAAAAAGACAAATATATTTCAGAGGTTGATTTCCTCTGAAAAGTGTGAACACTGTGGAGCTTTAAAAACACTGCATTTATCTGAGCGTGAGTTTAAAGGGTTAATTCACCCAAAAATGAAAATAATGTCATTAATTAATTAATTCATTCATTCATTTATTCATTCATGTCGTTCTACACCCTGAAATCACGTGACTTTGGCACTCCGAATCACTGAATCGAACAACATGAGGGCGAGTAATAAATGACATTATTTTCATTTTTGGGTGAACTAACCCTTTAAGGCAGGATTACCTGTTTGTCCGAACAATTGCAGGAGTGTCTGGGAAAGAAATTACACACTTCACCTTTGAAGAGATAAAGAATGTGAATAAAAAGAAAACCCAACTCCAAGTGAGGTGTTTAAAAAAATCATTCATTTATTTACAAACGGCAGAGTTTTGCAGAGTGGATTGAAAGACCCCCAGAAAGATTGTCATAAAACATTTGTCCATCAGTGAATTGCATCGGCACATTAATCAAAAACAACTAGCATGCACATTATTCTCTGTCACCAAAATAGATTTGATTATAAAATATATCTCTCAGTATAAACATCAGACATGTTTGTAATAACAAACCAGTCTATTCAATTCATCTGTGTAGCGATTTTCATATACTTTACAGGTGATGTTTCAATGAGCTAAAACAACACTCAGCTACGTTTCACATTTGCAAAAATAGATTTGAACATCTATTGCTGTAAAGAAGATGTTCAAAGCATCTAAACGCAAGTCCGCCCCGGGTGCGAATGTTTTTCTTGCAACTAACCAGATTAAAAAAAGAACACTGTGAACTCGAAAAGGGGATGAAACAAAAGGAAAGAGAAAAAAAAACCTCTCTAGTAAAATTAATGAATGCAGAAACTTCACCAAAGACAGAAAGTGAGGAAAAACATATTGGACAGCAATGAGTGACAACTAACAAGCTTCTGACACATAATGACTACAAACATTCTTCATCTAAAAGTTACACTAATAATCAATCACAGCGCTGACAGCAATCCTGTCCACCCATGTTCAGCTTTTCTTAAACAAATCACAATCCGAACATCCCATAGTGCAGTTTAACCACTCAGCTGACCGATCTGCATCTTATGATTTAAGTATCTAAAAAATCTGGAACAATGAATGAATCTCCACAGTTGCAAAAAAAAAAAAAAAAAAAAAAAAAAAAAAAAGGTAAAGTTAAAGGTTACCTTCTTCAATTTTTTCAGTATCAGGGCATAATTTAATTAAACTATGATAAAATTATCTAATAACAGGATTACATATGCAAAGCAAAACGCTTAAAGAGATTAATTAATAAAAACACGAGGAAAACACAAATACACAACAATGGCGCCCTCTGCTGACCGTAACCACAACGCGCACAAGCAACTAAACTACAGCAGCATTCAGTGTAACCAGTCACAGGGAAACAGTGCTTACATACAGCATCCTCCTTGTGTAATACGGTCATATTCACTATGGCACACTTAAAAACACACTTCTTTCAATGCTAGAGACTAGTAAACCAGATCACTGTAGTAACTTGGACAAGTTGTGATAAATTCCTACCATGACTTTGGCTGTTCAAGTGAACTTAAATGTTTTCGTTGTAGAGAGCCAAATAAGAAATTATTTTGGGAATGAATTAAAGAAACACCCAAAACAAACCTCTTACTTGGCACTAGATGGAAATCCCTGATTTGATCCTGTTTGTGAGACTATTGCTTAAAATGTTTGCATGGTCTCTCACAACACAGAAAAGTCTATGATCGACTCTATGAACTACACGTAATGAATGTCAGGGCAAGCCATGCCAATATATTAAGTACATGATAGTTCTATATACTCTCTCTCTCTCTCTCTTTAGTTCTAGTTCTATATAGTTCTATATACTCTGCTTTCACATTTAATGAGAACTGAAACCAAAAACAACTAAATAACATTAAATGTTCTGCACAAAGCAGCCTCTATTCTGTGTAGCAAGCCGCATTTGCCAACTTAAAGGGATAGTTCACCAAAAGTGAACATTTACTCACCCTCATTGTTTTTTCTTTCTTCCACGGAACACAAATGATGTTATGCAAATTTCCTGATGAGGTTAATTTATATATGTGCATATTCAAATCACACAAATGAGTGGAATATAGCACATAAGTGATATAGACTTTAAATTTTTCACTTATATGGAAAAAGCAGCATGAACAATCTGACTTACATCTCGTTTTGTGGTCTACAAAAGAAACAATACGAGGGTGACTAAATATTAATAATGTGAGAATTTCATTTTTGGGCGAACTATACCTATAAGCAGTTATGCGAGTCTTATTTGGTGTTTCTATATCAGTCATCATCCGAACATCCGTATGTCAGCAGTGTAGCAGCATGCAGTTCAGTGGTATGAGTTTTAATTTCAGTTCATGACTATGTAATGTATAAAAGATTTATAAAAAAGCTTACCGTTTAGATTTAGAACATAAAACACATTGGTCAAAGACCTCAAGGTGTAATTCTCTGATTTAGGTAGTTTCAATGTTGTTGCAGGTGGTTTATGACTACACAGTAATGTCATAAATAGAAAGTGTTAAAATTTCCACCATTTCTAAAGCAGAAGCATTGAATCTACCACTATATCCTCCAGTGCTACCAAACTAAATTAACAAGAAATTAAATTCCTATGTTGATGTAAAAAGAATATCTTTAGCTCTGCATTAAATATGAACGAAATACCATTGGTCAAAATCTATCACTAAATATATCCTGAAATTGTACAAATTGTCTCTATATGGTAATTGGTATTAGCTGTTTTTTTTTTTTTTTTAAAACACACAGCCAAGGCAGGACCTACCAATGCGCTAAAAAGACCTCATAATTTGAAATGTTGTGCTTGAGGTCACAATTCTTTCTAGACCTACACAAAGCTGTGTGCTCATGGCAATTTAACTTCTGATACACGCTCACTAAATTTTGTTATTCTAATAGGTCTAGGTCTATTGCTCCAATAGCGTACCTAAAGGCATTTATCTAGATTTAAAGGGATAGTTCACCCAAAAATTGTCATCATATACTCACCCTCATGTTGTTCCAAACTTGAACGAGACAGTTGATGACACCCATTGACTTCCATAGTTTTTTCCCCCTACTATGGAAGTCAATGGGTGCCATCGACTGTCTGGTTCCCAACATTCTTTAAAATATCTTCTTTTGTGTTCAACAGAAGAAAGAAACTCAGAAACACAGATTTGGAACCACTTGAGGGTAAGTAAGTAGACAAAATGTTTATTTTTGGGTGAACTTTCCCTTTAAGCCTACTGAATTGAGTGATGTGATTTCTAGACAATAAAAAACAAGAGTAAAACAAAACAAAAAAAAGTCTGTAATGTCTGGAAAACCATGTCGTCTTCAAGTAAGGGCACCAGACCAAACAGGTGGTATGGTGTATGCGAGCAAGATTGTACTACCAGAACAGAAAAATAGGGAGTCTTGCATTTGAGAAATGCACATTTCAGCATACAAATCTTCCTAGAAAACCCGTAATTGTGTCTGACCTTTATCCCCAGCACCAATCTCATGATAAACACACTGAAATATGTCAAAAACATGCAGACGCATATAATCAACTTGTCTTCATCAAACGTAGGCCTGAAGTCACTTGATAACGCAACATCAGCTGAATGGTAAAAAGAACTTCCAGTGAAACCTGAGGATGTTTTGGATCCACCGAGTTCCTCCAAGCACCTCACGGAGGCTGTGAGTTTTCATACCTGTTCTCCAGCAGTCCCTCGCTCTCCTGGTGAAACCAGCAACAAAACAGCTATTCCTTTTCAAATGGCTGGAGAGAAGGAATGGATGAAATGCAGGATGGAGGTATGGATGGATCAGGAGCAGATGGATCCAGGTGTGGAGGTCAAGGTGCAGACGGGTGTGGGCAAACCATAGAAGAGTGGGTCAGTCATGGGGAAGATGAGGAGGAGGAAGAGAACGACCCCCAGCACGTAGAAAGAGAGAATCGTGAGGCGGTACGGGTGGTCGAGGGCCGTGCTCAGAGCCGGAAAACCCATGTAGTTGCAGAAGGAATGGCACAGCACAGGACCCACCAAATGACCTAGAGACACACCAATAGGCAAGAGGTATTAATTTGTAGGCTGTTACAATTTGTTTGTTACAAATATAGTTATATCAGAACTACAATAAATATTCATTACAATTTCCAGGTCACAAAAAATAAGAAAATTATATTACACAAAGAAAACAAAGCCTATATTTGTTGCATTATGATAATTAAACAATTTCTTCCCAAATTATTATTACTGTCTGTAATACAAACTAAAAGTTATTAATTGTAATTCTCAATTTACAGTAAGAATCATCATGTCTGGACATCATGTCATGTAAGAATCATCATATCATGATGTATTATTATCAAATACAAATACAATTTAAAATGCATTACAGTCTTGAGATTTTTGTGCATTACGGAAGTTTTTAACAAAACTTTTTTTTATGTTATACTTTTAATCCTTATGTTAAGTAGTATAAGCATCAGTAGTATTAAAGATAAATCACAGATGCACCTGTCCTGATGAATATAAAGGCTGTATAAGCTCCAAATACTGCAGTGTAGGAGAACTGGAACACTGAAAAGGACACACAAACAAACACAGACATGAGTAATTACGTCTCGCAGGCAGCACTACTCGCACTGAGGATGACGGTAAACTAATGACTCGGTTACCTGCAGAGAGGAAAATCCCTGAGACAGTGCCTTGCCTGAACCGCAGGAGCTCAATTACATGGTGAAAATGAGCTGCAGTCACACGCAAAGAGAGAGAGAAAGAAACAGACAGAGGGAGGAAGAAAACAAGGTTACTATTACAATAATAGTCTAACAAAGCAACGCAAATAGAACAGTTATCATTTTTCATGAGCAAGTCATACAAACATATTAATACAAGGGTGATTCTTGTAAGAAATAAGACATGAGTGGGTTGATTTTCTGCCATTTCTTAGAACCGTATGGAATGCTCAGGGTTCTAATTACCAGGTATCGAGTACCGAGTCTCTACAATAATTTCCCTGGAGACCATCTTAACACTTTTTTTTTTTTTTCCAAATCTATTTTTAGTATTTGCTTTTATTGCAGCAACCTTTATTACATTAAAATTGGCATGAAATGAAAATTCACACCGTCTAAACTACCGGTCAACAGTTTGGAATAATTAAGATTTAATGTTTTTAAAAGAAGTCTTTTATGCTAACTATGGTCTCAAGCAAACATAAGACAATGATCACAGAGTGACATGACATGATGCTTGGCTAAACTATAGGACTTCCGGAATCAGATCATGTCGAGATTATGACGCAATGTTTTCCAATGTCATTTGAAAGTTCAACCACTGGAAACTGGATCTCAGGTGAGGTGTGAGGGTATAGTGGGTATGGATGATGTGTAGAAACCAATCGGACACTGTTCTACAGCTGGATGTACTTTTATTGTGGCATTTACACAAATAAGCAGTCCTTATTATAAGTAAATTCACTTGTTTGGAGGGTTTTTGGACCCTTGGTTAATTATGTTTTGAAATAAATGGCTAGCCTTCCTAATCCATTTCACAGACAAGGCTTCAGTCTAGTCCCAGTCTAAAATGCATGTTTGAGCTGTTTTAACTGAAAGCAACTTGCTCTGACATATCTTAAAATGTGTCAGTGCCATTGTTTTGTTTCAAGATGCACACCAATAATGTTTTTTTCTAAGAAACGTTTATAAAAGCTACTTATTAGCCATTTTCACACATCCAGGTTTTTGGCTTCCGGAATAGCCCACGCCGGGTAAAAGTTTTTCCGGTAACAGTGATAGATAGCTGAGCCTAAGAACTAGTTCTGGAATCAAAGTCTTTTTACAAATTAAATGTCATGAAAATGTTTGAACGGTCTGTATTGGTGAGACTACAGAGCTCTCCTTAAAAGCTAAATTTAAGAACGAATCCAAAGTGATGGCGGTTAAATTGGTTATATTCTCTGTGTCTGTTTGGCGGGGCTGTGCATTATCGCACTCCATGTGCTGTAAACACAGTGACTGTGTCTCAATGTGCATACTATCCATCCTAAATAGTATGTGACATTAGTAATATTCACTACTTTTTATGGCGGATAGGGTGGATAGTATGCACATTGGGATGCAGGGAGTGCTTTTCGCGAAGTGCTGGGGAAATGATCAGATGGCAGCTCCCTTATCACGCAGACCTGATCCTCTGATTCATAATGAGAAGCAGGACCGCGTGCACCCTGGATGTTTCTGGATATAAACACTTCTGTCATCTCTCAATGATACTCATTCACTCATATTTTCCTGTCGTCATCATCTTAAAGTCTGTAATATGCACAGTATTACAAACCCATTAGTAGTATTGTCGCTGTTGCAACATTAATGCAAAGACTGATAGTTGTATACAATGTGGTCTTGGAAATTAGTTTAATCATTTTAATCAGTCACGATTAATTATAACATATGCTTGAATGTGGGATGTAATGCCATGAGATTACATCTATATATTTTTAAAACGTATTAAACTCACAACAATATTATGCATCTCTCACGACTTTATATCCCGCATTGAAGCATATATTGGGAGTTTTTTTGTTTTTTTTTAATGAACACATTTTGTAAATAATGTTCGTCGTATGGTGATACGAGCAGGGGAATTGCTGAATGAGTAGCTGCGTAGCCTATACTGCGTAGACAGCTGGTGAAATAAAACTGCCCACCACTAAATTCGAGCAACGGTGGCCGTATAAATTACAAACAAGTAGAAAATAGCTTCTTTGTAGATTATACAACAGCAACTTGGAAAACAGACAAAACAGAAAAGGTAAGAAGCGATATTTGAGGAAAGAGCATATAAATCTAATAGCCGCAGACCCATAGCGAAACTAACTTTACCCCACGTCACGTGATTTCCGATTCTTGTGAAAAAGGCTAATTGAACTGAGGCCTAATCCTGGCTTAATCTAAGCCCTGTCTGTGAAACCGGGCCTTAGAATATGTAATGTGTTGCGCTCGCATCATTTTTCCTCGTGTCTGCAGCACGTATTTTGTGCACTTGCCGCACACAACTCAAAATTATGCATTGCTTACTTGACCATCAATAAGTTTTATCGATTAATTGTTAATAATAATTTAATCAATCACCGATTAATCGTTAGCATCCCTAGCCACCACTCACCAACACCAAAGAAGAGCGGGCATGTGAAGATTGCGACGGAGGGTCCGGCACAGGGTACCAGCATGGGAAGCATGCATGCCCGAAAAACCAGCTCCTCTGTCAATGGCGCCACAACCTGGTTCCTCAGCCAGCGCATGTCGCTCAGACACAGCGTCCAGAAGCAAGGGTCTGCAAAAACATAAAAGATCATTCACATTTATAACAACAACCACACTACAGCCTTTCTGATTCTTTTTCAGCAACACAGATCAATCTAGTTTATTGATAGTTGACCACCTATTACACTTCACCAAAAGAGATATGAGAATTTACAGACACAGTTTCAATTTCCCAGAAGATTTGGCTGACAGTTATCATTTACAATAGTCTAGCATCAAGACAGCTAACTAACAGATTGTTAAAATCCCAAAATAGCTTTATAAATAGAAAGATTCACAGGGAAATTACTGGAAGACGAAAAGGCTGCTTACCGACTACAACTTTTATCCCATCCGTGAACCCCCAGGGGCAATCCATGGCTAGCTGGATCAGAGGGCCCAGAAACAGCACCTAACAGAGAGGAAGGTAATAAAATGATCAAATACAACACAAAAAAATCCAGTGTAAAGACTCTTCTGCAATTTGAAGATTAGTCAGAATCTTCAATATGGATAACACTTTGCTTTAGGCTTAAGGAAAACCATTGTTTTCCATTGTCTAAAAAGAACACCAAGTACAGACTTTGTCATTTATTTACCATGGTCAGTAGGAGCGGTAGAACGATAGCAGGAATGAGCCCCTCCAACCGGATCCCCATAAGGGCCAGCAATGAGGGACCAGGCTATAGGAGAAATCAAACACATCTGATGTTTCACCATCAAATAAGATTAAACACAATGCCAAAATACAAAATGCTTCACGTCACAATGATTTAAAAAAAAAAAAAAAAAAAGGTTTATTTTATTATAACTATAAACAAGATTGTGTGATGCAGCGAGATCTACAACCACATATCAAATATAATAAGGAAACTGAATCTCAGAAATTTACAATTAATGATTTTACTCATCTGATGAATTTGGTTAGACTTTCAAACCTTTAAAACCAGTCTCTTTACTCTGCTTACACCTTTTAACATATTAAAGTCCCCCTGAAATCAAAATTTAAGTTTTTTAGCTTTTATGAATATGTTAGCCTTAATGTTATGAATAAGCTGGTGTGTTCCAAAACAATGACAAAATTCGCATTCAGGAGATATAAGTATTCAAAACTTACAGGCTCTCACTTCCGCTAAAATGGATCACAGATTTTCATGACATCACATCACACTTTAGCTTCTCATCACATCTTCTGTCCAATCAAATGCCCTCTAGAATCTAAAGTCCCGCCCCCTCCTACACTATCAACAGACACTGAAGCTGCGGCTGAAATCAGCCATTTGTTCACACATTTAGTAGTTTCTACATGGTGAATGGCACATAGCGCACCATGTAGAGAATAGGGAACAATTCAGACAGTGTAAATATGCTTTCCATAGATGCGAATGAAGTCCGTTTTCGCATTAGTATAAAGTCAACCGCCGCAGCGCGAGCACAGTCTGCTCTAGCCCAGGGACACGAGAGCACAGAGCGGATCATATCTGTGAGTCGGCTCAGTCCACACAAGGTATGGGACCCATTTAAATTCTGCACAGAATGCTGTATTTTAAAGTGATAAAGTGGAGATTAGGAGGATAAATGGTTAGATATTAAAAGGAAACAGAGGTTTTACTGAGTTTAACGGCTCTGGCCGAGCTGCGATATAAACAAAACGCTATTGGCTACTTTTTAAAAAGGGGCGGGGCTGTTCGATATATTGCCCTGTCTTCCTGTTTCAGTTGAAATTACGTCAACACATTGAATAATGCCGCGCGTTCCAAGACACTTCAGCGGGACTTTAAGACGCGGTTTCACAGACAGGGCTCAGCCTAAGCCAGGATTAGGCCTTAGTTCAATTAGGGAATTTAAGTAGCTTTTATAAACATATACTAGAAAAAAACATTACTGGTGTGCATATTGAGACAAAACAATGACACTGGCATATTTTAAGATCTGTCAGTGCAAGTTACTTTAAGTTAAAACAGCTCAAACATGCATTTTAGTCTAGGACTAGCTTAAACCTTGTCTGTGAAACCCGGGGTAAAGTTCCCATATACTGAAACATTTAAAGTCTGCATGAAACAGAAGTCTTTTCTTCCCCACTGTGATGTATAACAGCTTCTTGAACAAGAAAAAAATGAGGGGCAGATCCTTTTTTTATAATCTGTCTATCGGGAATTGATTGGATTGCTGTGGTTTGTTATTGCTGTGATGTCAGGTGTGAGTGACAGGTTGTTCCCCCCTCGCACCAGTTAACAAAACAAAGGGATGTATTTGCAAGCGAGAGGGGAAGTTATTTTGATTAAAGATTAGGAAGGCACATGAATTTTGATAAAATAATAATGTGTACAAAATTTTTTTATAATAAATATTACAATATTCAATAAAAAAAAATGTAATTGTCCATTTTGATTTCATGGTGACTAGGAGAACACAGTAAACACATACAGCAACTGTAAAGATTAAACATGTGTTGCAGTAAACTAACCTGGATGCCTGTAAAATCTTTCCATGCCCACACAAACACTGGAGACACAGCGGACACAATCAGTACACTAGTGAAGCGCCTCTTTATCACTGCAGGATGATCCCTGTTGGTACAACCAACCATACAAACAAACAAACATTATTGTTTAAATGCATTCCACAGTAATATGTTTGCATCATCTTACCATCTGTTTATGTTACATGATACAAGACAAACATAAACAGTGGATAATTCAGACTGGCTTCACATACGGCTCTGCCACAGCAAATTATAGACCAAATAAATAAATAATATAGATTGGATGATAGATAGATAGATAGATAGATAGATACTGAAAAATAAAATGCACAATGAAACGATATATAGCAAAATAGTTTCGAACGCTCCAATCAAGTATTTTTAACATTTGACTCGAACAGCAATACTGAAGTGTTTTCGACTCAAACAATACTAAACATTCGATTCAAACAATATGTTTAAACATACTTTTGAAACAACATATTTTTTAAACATTCGATTCAAACTATATTTTTGAGAATTCGATTTAAATAATATGATTTAAGCGTCGAATCGAACGTTATGATTGTCAAAAATGCTGTCTAGGTAGGGAGCTCAGTAGGTTTTGTGACACAGCCAAAGTCCACGAGCTATACCTTGGTAAATCGCTTTTCCAAACGTATAAACTTCCAACATAGGAGCACGCAAGCAGTAGACAGGAGAGAATTGACACCCAGCAAAGTCCATCAGGAACAGACGCCACATTAGCATGGAGTTGAGCTGAATGAAAATCTGCCGTCAAACCATCGTCGTCTTTCATGGCGAGACCGACAGGGGCTGAAAACCACTAAACGCGCTGAAAAACTGCAGGTTTGGGTGACACATTAAACACTACACACGTGATTTTGTTTTTATCCTAGATAAGTGTGTGTCTCCACAATGGAGGTACTCTAGAAAGAAGCTGAGAGGAGACTATTTTGGCGCCACAGAATGACGCCATCAACGTGAGACGGTCCTGCTGGCCCATATTTCCATTCACAACTCATGACAGGTGATGATGATGATGATACACTGTATGTTGAATGGGGAGAAGGGAAACGACGGACAGTTTATAAAACACATAATGGACCACTGGGATGCTGCAATTACAATATGGTTGCAACCTAATAAGTTTTAAATAAATAAATTTCCCACCGTGCAGTTGACATAGTGATAACTAGCACTCGGGACAAAAATATGGCATGTCAAAATAGATACGCGCAATGTAAATGCAGAACAATATTCGTAACAATATATATTTTTATAAGTTCTATTCCAATTATTTGTAAAAGTAAGAACTTGTAAATAATCTCGCAGTACATTGCTATTCTTGTTATGGTGGAGCCGTTGCTTACACATTACATCTGCACTTTAGAACCCCCACTAATTTCAGAAGCACCCTTAGTGGTTTGATTCTTAATTGTCTATCACACAGTAAAATTAAAATGTGAATTTTTAATGAACTTGAATCTTTAAAGTTCAGTTAAATGTTTAATTGTCCATCTGACTAGTAAAATTAAAATGTGTGACTCTGTAAATCCATTCAAATAATTTACAACAACTGTGAACAACTAATGAATTGTGATTTTTATCGCAATATGTTTGTTATGATGTATAAATCTCCGTTTTTACAAAGAAAAACAATATAGGCTACAGACAATGATGCATGTGCAATACCGTGCATATAGTAATTTATAGTAAATACTATAGTGTTTCTGGACCATACTATAGTAAATTCTAGTATACTGTATATATTATAGTATTTACAACACTTTGTTAATGAATGCTACAGCATACTGTAGTATTAACTATAGTGAACTGATAAACTGTAATAAATACTGTAATATACTTTAGTTTTTATTACACACCACTTTATATAGTAGTAGAAATCTTAGTACAGTATTTGGTAAAGTAATCTGTTTACTATAGTTTTTATATTACCACAGCAACTATAGAATTACCACAACAAATTAATTCACTGTTGTTCAAAAACACTATATATTTACTATAAATTATTATAGTATTTTTCCATGTCCTGATCTACTGTCCTAACATATAACTATCATAATAATATTGAAGGCGCTTAATATGTAGCTCTGTTTGATACATTTTAACTATCACCTAAGGGGTCCTTGCCCTGAAAAACGTTGACCCCTGTCCTACGCCATTCCTTGCATGATTGTATCCGGCTATATAGATTATTTGGTACATATATATTTTGTCTATGTCTATTGTCAAGTGGTATCCCCAAAACAATTTCCATAACTCTGGTTAACAAGTTGCATGTATTAGCTCTGTTTTAGTCTGTTATGAAAATTACATTACATTATTATATTATATATTATTTATTTTTATCATAAAACGAATTATAGTTATGGAGGTTTTGCTTGAATAACATGCGCATCATCGCGCAGATGTTCGTCTTAATTAAGAGGTGTCAGTAAGAGTGACACAGCACAATCACTGTATATATTACAGGTGTATATATAACAGGACTGTTCCACAGGTGTATCCCTAAATGTGGAGAATGCGGAGGATTCCACGAGCTGTCAGATCCCTCGCTCGAGCGTCACTGTGCGCGCATGTAACAGCAGCGATGTGGTGCCAACCCCACGAACGCCATCCTGAGGTGAAATCACGAAGCCTACGCTTAGCTCATGACTATTAATTAGATCGAGTAATCCTCTAATAGCGAAGCCTGATGTTCGAATATGAATTAGCTTCTGCTGACGTTGCGCTTTAACAGTCCAATGGCGACGGTTTTGCTCGTGAATATTAATAAGCCTTCTACCATACAAGGATTAGTAAATTCGCATCCGGAGGCGGGGCCTAAGCGTGTCGTAGCACCCTGACCAACCGCAGAGGCGCATGATGTGGGCGAGGGCAAAACCCTTCCTCGGATTTCTTTAACGGCAGAGTACTGCGAGGGAGAGATGAGATGGGCGTGACAACGGAGTGTCTGGACTAGTAGACTGAAAACACTGTTCTCCTGGATTAAGATCCGCGCTGTCTTCCGCGTTACTGATGACAACGGCGTGTGGCAATGCAAACCACACGACGTGATGCGCGTGCCATCCAGTTTAACACCGCGAGTGATGAATTAACAGCACGACGCCCAATTTTCAGGCCACACGGGGATTGACAAGCCAAGGATATTCAAGTCAGGGGTCTATAACATCATCAGGTGAGTAGGCTATTCGGATAGTTTTTTGCTTGACATTCTTGTTCTGGCGGCCTGCCAACGAAATATTTTCCTCGTTTTATTATTTATCACTTAAACAGTCTTCTCGTTATGTCAGTGCGGAGTGCCATGTCTAGATGCGTGCGTTCTTCTGTAGTTGGTTTATTTATTTTCTAAGCCGTAAATCAACAATGAATGTAATAAATTATTTTAGTTAAAGTGTTTTGTTTAAATTATACTAATTATAATTAAATTATACTATTTATAATTAATTAAATTAATAATGTATTTATTTTCCTTGTGTACTTCCCAGGCCTGTGAAATGGCTCAGGATAAATAAGAGCATCTCAGTTCTAGTGGGAAACAATCGCAGTGATGATTCTGATGAATACCAAATAGATCTAGTTTTGGTATAATAACGTTATGTAATATGTCCATATGTAACATGCATTTAAAAAAAAAAAAAACAGTATTTACCTACGGATTAAAAGAAATGGGAATAATGCGAGTGTGACACATCGTGGTGACACCTCATAAATTAATTATTATTAAAAAGTGTTGCCTGACTTTTCATATTTCATCTACGTCTCACGTGTTTCCCGGGGGAATCAGTATGATTACGTCGTAAAATTCGAATTAGACATCGAATTATAATTCGGATTTTAGACTTCGAATCTTTGGATTCAGATGCTCTGCTCTTGCTGAGACGCAATCCGCTGCAATCTGTCGTCTGAGAGCACGGGCTGGTCCACGGATCATGCTGTCTCGAGTAAATGAGCAGAATATGAGCAATATCATTACATATTCCTGTTTATATTTGTTTCTCATGTGTACAATAACATTTATATAACAGATAATAGGGGGGAAAGACTTTAACGGGTCCTGTTGTAAATCTAAATTGGACAACCATGTGGTGGAGTTAAATCACAGAGTGTTGAGTATATACATTATATTATATTATATATTATTATCATGTTCAGATAAAAATACATGCTTTTCAGATGACTAATAAATCTGATCTCATAAATCTTCCCCATTTACTTGTTGTCTGACACAACATATTCAACATTAATTTAAAAAGTTGCTTTGTTTTAGATGTCTCCATTCTTTAAAGTGTATAGATGGGGAGTAGCCACATGCAACACCAAAAATAAGTCTTAATAATAATAATTTTGATTTCCAGTAAACATCTTTAAAACAATATACTTCACATTTACTGGAGAAAGATAATGACATAAGAGTTTTCGGTGAAATCTAGACATAATATCTTGTTATTTTGCATGTCAAGTAGCCCTGTAACAAGACAAACATAATGATTAAGAAAATGATTTTGTTTCTACCATTTTGAACCATGTCTGAGAGGAGAAATTTCTCAATTATCATTAGATTGAGAGGGATGAGTGCTCATTTAACCGAACATCATTTTAAAATCTAGTTCTTTCTTAATATTTTTTAGGACTCGTTTCACAGACAGGGTTTAGATGAAGCCAGGATTAGGCCTTAGTTCAATTAGGACATTTAAGTAGCTTTTTTAAACGTGCCTGCCTTAGAAAAAACATTACTGGTGTGCATCTTGAGACAAAACAATGGCTCTGATATATTTTAAGATCTGTCAGCACAAGTTGCTTTCAGTCAAAACAGCTCAAACATGCATTTTAGTCTGGGACTAGACTTAAGCCTTGTCTGTGAAACAGGGGTTAAAATCCCCCCAAAAAATATTTAAGTGGCAGAATGTGATGTTATTATGAGGTTGTGAAAGTGCAATGATCAAAGTTTGCTTGTGTTGAGGTTTGACACAGTTTTTAAATATTCCCATTCATTCATCTATAGTGATTGCTTATTTCTTCACATATTGTCTTTATGTGATGCATAGTAATGCCTCTTGGAATTGTTGTTTGTTTAGTTCTGCAGTTGAAAGAACCTTTCGAATTATAAACAAATGTCTTTGCAATGTCACATACGTGACCCATATACGATTTTGCTGACATGTATCTGTGAATGCTGATGTGCTGTTAGATCAGGAAGAGTGTAAATGATAGAGCTTCTGCGGAGGTTCCTGCTCTGAAGGTCACTATCATGTTTCACAATCACGATACCTCTAACAGGGTGACGATGTCAACGTGTTCTCGCTCTTTCTCTCGTTCCCTCCCTCCCTTTGGTGGCTGCAGCTCTTTCCACTGCTCGTCCAGACAGGAGCAGCGGGGTCAGACGGCACTGTAAGACACTTACTCCATCATGAGTTGCACACACACACCTGCTGCAGACCACAGCTTCACAGCACACTGCAATAAACAACAGCCATGACATCCATTCAACATGCTGCTGCTGACTACAGAGATAATGACATTATATAGTACAATGAGCAGCACTGTTATAGATGGTGTTTACGCATTAATTATGCAATATGCATCACTGTTGAACTGGTGCAGACCGCAGTCTATTCAGCTCACCAGAACAAATAAAGGGTGTAATTCTGTTAAAAGACAACATGGTGCTAATGTAGAACATAGTGTACTGTGTGTGTAGCTATACAATAGATTTCCATCATCACAACATTATTGTATATATTAATTTAGCCTAATGATTTAAAAGAAAAGCACTCAAAATACAGAAAGTTTTTGTTTGATTTGTTTGCCTTGAAAAAATGCAAATGTGCAGTACAAGAGCGAGAATATCGCAAGATAAAGATTAAAATGAAACCTATACACTACCATGCAAAAGTTTGGGGTTAGTAACTTTAAGAAATGAATATTTTTATTCAGCAAGGACACTTTAAATTGATTAAAAGTGACAGTAAAAATGCTTATAATGCTACTAAAGATTTCTATTCACATAAATGCTGATCTTTTGAACTTTCTATTCATCAAAGAATACTTACAGAAAAAGTGAATTGCTCTTGTCACAAAAATATTAAGCAACACAACTGTTTTCACCATTAAGAGATGTTAATTGAGCACCAAATTAGTGTAGTCAGACAAGGAAGAGGAGATTTGGATCTTAAGCCTCGTTCAGACTGTCAGACCAAATCCGATTTTTGTGCATATCCAATTGAAATCCGATTAGATTTAGCAAATGTGAACAGCAAAAAATTACATGAAATGGGATTTTTACAAATCCGTTTCGAGCTGAATTCATGTGGTTTGAAATCCTATTCAAATCGCATTTCTGAAAATCCGTTTCAGTCTGATCGGATTTCACATGGTTTATGTGACTTCCTCACGCCATGTAAAACGTGTTATAGGAAACATGCTGAAAGTCACACTGTGCCGAAAGTACAGTGCCGGACGAGCAGAAAATTACAATATTAACAGTGACATGTATTGAGACTGGCAGAGAGGACAGCGTGGAATAAAGCCACTCATACTAGCCTCGTATGTTTCTGCTGCTGCCTCGGAAGACGCAGTAGTCCAGTGCGCCGGCTACACATTGTCATGATGTAAATAAGACATCTGTATTGCAAACCCCTCCATGCTGTGGTTGCTGTTTTTGGCGTATACCTACCAACTCAATGTCATTGCCATAGAAGCCAATGCAGATATTCCAGAAAATGAAAGAGCGGCATGGGAAACACAAATTGGATCAGAACAGTTGCAATACACAGTGTGGACAGTCAATAATTTAGATTCCAATCAGATACACAAATATTCGGTTTTGGAGTGACAGTGTGAATGTAGCCTAAATGCAGCAAAATTACTTAAATAACAAAACAAAGAAGATAATCCACAGGTACGTATAAACTAAACAAGGGACTGGTGAGCGTAATCACGGATCAGAAACCATGGAAACAAAATAGCAGAGGAAACAAAGGACACAGGAACTATACACAAGAACAGAAGCCTAGAACTAAACCTGACAATCAGCATATTAGGATGATTTCTGAAGGATCATATTACACTGAAGACTAAATAATGCTGAAAATTCAGCTTTGTCATAATAGGAATAAATGTATTTTTAAAGTATATTAAAATAAAAACAGTTTTAAATTGTAATAATAATTCATAATATTTTTTCTGTATATTTTTTATATAATAAATGAGCATAAAGGCTGCGTCGGACCTACGCTGGAGCCTCTGCCCCATAGGCTATGCATTTGATTTTCATTTATACTTCTGCGTCGCTGTCCGCGTGCAACATGCAGATTATTAGTAGTCAGTGTCATGTTGAGTATCAAGGCAAAAGCTGAAGAAGAAGCAGCTTGTCATGTACGTTGTCAGAGAAGCTTCAGCAGTGATGGCGGCAAATAGGCAATGACTTTTGTTGCAGTTTGACGATGTGTGTCCCCTGAAACAGAGCACCGCTCCGCTTGCTCCGTGCCAGTTTTTTGACCTGAGGGACTGCATAGAATTGGCGCGTTGTTACATTTTTTAAGAGGTGCACGTCAGGCTACGCGTGCTACTCACATCCCACGCGATAGCTACGGCGTACACTTGACAAAGAAAGTGTAAATCAGCCTTAAAAGACTTAAGGTACATTTACACAACAATGATGTACTAAAAAGTATTTGCTTTTTGCGTACAGATGACTACGTTATCAAAACAATCCCCATTCACACAGATCTGCGTAAACAAATAAAAATGCTGTATTGTTCATGCCAGGCCAGTAGTTGGTCGATGTCACTTTGTAAAGAAACACTATGTTCCTATATACTGAACACATAACACGCATGCGCATGTCATCACCGTTTTCACAAATTTGTTTTTTGTTTTTTTGTAGTTTACACAGAGACTATAACGGTATCATTTTCAAAAACTTGTACTTTGAAACACCATTTTCAAAAGTTTGCATTTTCAGGCCCCTAAAACGCATACAAAGTTTTTAGTTGAAAAAGGCGCCATGTAAACAGCCCCTTATTTCAAAAACATTTAAAAATCATACTGACCCCAAAACTTTGAATGGTAGTTTAAATAAATATACAATATAGCAGGGTTACAATGACCAGCAGTCACTCTGCAGACATTTTAAACAATATCTAATAGTCACTATAACTATATAATACTTAAGCAATGGTTTCCGTACAGTGAGTCATTATTACAAAATAAAACCCTGACAGGGTAATCAGGATGCACCATCTTGAATTTATTTTGACATACTGACTGTACACTAACAAAATCCTAACATAAAAATGGTAACATCTAAATTATTTTTAAGTCAAAAATATTATTTAGCGTCACTAAATCACATAAATAAATTAGATTACACCAATAAAACTAAAGAGTTAGATCAGGTAGAAATAGTAACAATTGCAGGTTTCCACTTTTACTACTGGCCAATCAAATAAAAAAATATTACTTTTATTATGTGAGAACAAAGAGACCACTGAGAGACCTCAAACCATCTGTGTAGGAAATTGCTTGTTATACAAATATATTTAAACCACAAATTTCTGCCACTGACCAATAAGAAGCAAGTACTCCAGAGAGCTGTGCAATCATATACAATAACAGACCATTGTAGACACAATGAATACACAGTTGTATAACATTGCATTTATGAGATGCCATCACTTCAGCTGACTCCTGCAATTCACTTTACAACAGCATCTCATATGTGTTAAAGCATAACAGAAATACTATTGTTTGCAGTCAGAACAACAATGCAGACAGAAATTTTGCAGCCCTACAAGCATTCAAGATGTGTACTACTACAGAAAAAATGCAGCTCCAACAAAGCTGCGAAATAGCTAATGATCTGCTGAAAAGCAGATATAGATTTTGAAGAATTAAGTCTGGCAAGCCTGGACTTGAGTAAGGCTCATAAGTTATTCGTGAGATCATTTCCTTGTGCGTGTATATTTAGAACCCACTTCATCTGGCTCCTGATAGAGATGGATGAGGCAGACTTGCTCTCTGTCTACCCCGCTCACACTCATACGCACGGTCTCACACGCCGCACTCGCTCACCCCGCTGCAGAGGCAGTATAGAGGATTGTGAGAATGAGGAGAGAAGGTGACGGGAGATGATACAGTAAGCAAGGAGGACATAAAATCAGACCGGAGGGAGGATGTGGTGATCTGAGAAGGAGAGATGAAGGGAATCAAGAAGGAGAAAGATATTAGAAGTACCTGCACTATGGGACTTGAGCCTTTTAATAAAGGCACCAGAAGAAAATGAATTATTAATAAGCAGCCCATTAATGTGTGGAGAACAGTTAGAGCTCAGAGACGGTGCTCGTCATTTTATTACAGCCATGCACTATATGCTAAGGTTGTTGTGTCTGGAAAGATCTCATTTCATAATGGTGCATCTTGTTCTCACCACCCCTCCCTGCATTCCTGTTGATCTTCCTTCCCATATCTCTCTCATTCCCTCTTTCCTCCCCCAGGTTGTGGGCTGATTAGAAAGTGCGTGGCACGAAACAGGCAATCCATCACCCTGCCAAACCTAAGCGCGCACACACACGCCATCTCTTCGTAACAGTGCTTGTTCATCCCTAGTAATCTTCTGTTATCTACAATCTGCTGTTTTGTAAGCACTCTATATGTATTACACCTCTACATACCCTTCTCCATCCCGCTGGCCCTCCCTGCTCCTCTCCCTTCTATCACCTGCACCACCATGCTATTTCTATTTTTGTCCTCTCTCAATTTCCCTCCCTCTCCTTACTCACCCCCTCATCCTCCAGTCCACCTCTCACCATTGCACACCCACAGTCATGCAGTGCCATAATAGCGCAGAGATTGGCTCATCCGTGCTGTCCGTCATTTCTAAACCAGTGAGCTTCCTGTGAAGGCGAGGGTTTGCACTCGGTTCTGATTAATTTGCTGCATAAGGGAGCCTGGAAGAATGAAATGGACAGTTGCTGTTAATGTTTATTTTTATATATATTGTTAATTGAGTTAAACATTACACAAAAAAAACTGCACTGCAAGAAAAAGAAAAATAAGAAAAAATAAGTGTGATCATAAAATTGCATTTTGTTTTTTTTTATTTAGAGCTACAGTGAGGAAACTTTATAATAGATCCTTATGTTGCCCTGTGTATCTCTACCCTTAAAGGGATAGTTCCCCCAAAAATGAAAATTGTGTCATCATTTACTCAGCCTCATGTTGTTCCAAACCTGTATGAGTTTCTTTCTTCTGTTGAACACAAAAGACAATATTTTAAAGAATGTATGGAAGTCAATGGGTTGAGCTTTAATTGGCACAGTCTTTTTATTTTCCTCTGTGTCAGTGAAGAAAGTAAACAGTGTCGAATGATATTTATATGTTTTATGAATTATTTTCTTAATTTACTGACGGCTAACAGGAAAGCTAGGTTTATTCATTCACAATACATTCATATTCATAATTAATCATATGCTTAATATGATGATAATTGAAAACGACTTCATTAATGTTTCATCTTGTTACATTGACAGTTACGAATTACATTACGTGAATCACGTAAATTATATATTTTTTCAATTCAAAACGGCAAAATTAGACCAATGTTAATTCGTTTGTATCCCTGATTATTTCTGTCGGTTGTTTAACATTTCTATCATAAAACAGCTGTCAAAATATCAAATGTTTAGAGTTTAGCTTTATCTTATCTTGCACTTTATGACCATTAACTGAAGTGTTGTGCTGGAATTCACACTCAGCAGCTTCTGTGAACAAAAAGCCCACCTACTTTGATTTGATTGGTCATCTCAAACATTTTGACATTGGCGAGTGTTGTTAGACCTCTGAGGCCATAGATAAAGAGTGTCCGCCCACTTTTTCAGTGACGTTGGTTCCGGAAGTATTTTTCTCAGTCATTTTTTTCCCATAGGGGTTTTTAAAAAGTATTCATTAAAGTGCTATAAGCCATGAACCAAGCCAACAAGCTATGAGGTGAATCACAACATTACAGACTTTTATTTGAAGCAAAAAGTATATGAAAATTGGACAAAACACAAAGGTGTACCTTTGGTGAGGGGAAAAAAACTACAATCCCATGAAGCATTGTGAATGACATAATCAAATTAAAAACGATGGAGAAATAAAACTATTCATTTAAAGTTGTTTATTGTATCTATAAAAACAACATATTTTAAAATATGCATATATGTACAAATATTTAAGTGTTTTGAGAGCATGGGGAGACTGATTCGATTACGTCATTTGCGGTGCTTCATGGAAGCGGGTGGAGCTAAAGATCTCGTTTGGCGCTCTTTGCTGCCTGCAACTCTCTGATTGGTGGAACTTTCAGTACAGCATCATGGGTAATGTAGTTTTTTACAAAGAATTCTGCTATTAAACACGAATATTTTAAAAATAAGTTTAATTAACGCAAACAGATAGCAGTTAACAACCTCGGAACTCACAACAGGTCTGTCTCTATATCTGTGGCTGAGGCATCTCAGATGTGAAGGTCGGTATTTGTCAAAAATGGCAAAAGCATGTAACAAAATTATGATATCTAAAATAAAAACTGAAAAATAAAAATAAAAGCTAATTCAAAATACTAATACATACTATAATTGCGTACAAATAATACTACAATAACACTTTAATACAAAACACATCACCTCAATGTAAAGTGTTCTAGGGTGTTGCATTGCTATGTGGTTGCTAAGATGTTTTGAACTTTGGGTGATTGGTAGCACAGGTAGATGCTGGTGATTACTGGCCACCAAAGAGCCTACTGCACAGGTCTCTGTTCTGGTTCATAGACATGGCACAGGTCTCTCCTTCAATGAAAGTCTGTTTGGATGGATGGAAGGATGGACAGACAGTCTGACAAACAGACAATGAATGGACAGATAGATAGATAAATAGATATATATCAATATTTTCCCCCAAATAACACACATTAAGCACTTGAAGTAATGACCACACCAATTTGTCTGACAGAAGTGTCACTGCTGTGACTGTGTTTCCATTAAGTCTGTATGAAAAACAACAATGAAGTCATTTGCACTGGAGCACTTGACTGTGTTTGCAGAGAGGTTGTTACTCTCTTGGGATTGGTTAAATCTCCTGTTCCCGACAGGTTGTCAATTGATGGTTGGCTGCTTGTTGACTTCAAAACACTGCAGGGACAGCCACACTATCTCAGGCTGTTCTCACAGGATCAGCTGTTACATAAATACATAACAGCTGATCCACGATACGCCTGTTATTGTTTGTTACAGGTGAAGTAACTGGTGGTGGGGAGGGTTGGGATGCAGATAAGAATCATACTGTTTTTTCATTTCCTCTCCCTATAGTGCTTATTAGATAAAGCTGTCATTTCACTGTGAGAAAACAAGCAAATGTGCTGAACAACAATATCAGTCTCACATGCTTCTGTTCGCTCTCTCTCTCATAGCTGCGAGTCGTTCTTGTGGATATGGTTTTGGAAGGGAGCTCCGAAGCTCTTTGCCCTCCTCCGTCCCTGGAGCTGCGCCCATCATGCAACAAAAACCAGCCGTCTCCTCCTCTGGGCTCAGGATCTCAGTCCCATGATGCTCTCTGCCCTGAGGATAAGGAGCCCATCAAGTACGGGGAGCTGATTGTACTGGGGTAAGAGAAAGTCCACGGCATCCCCTGAGGGGAGAACAGTAATATTGAAAGGATGAAATCTATCTATCTATCTATCTATCTATAAATATATATATATACTATGTACAAATTTTTTGTTTTTGAAAGAAGTCTCTTATACTCACCAAGGCTGCATGTGTTTGATCAAAAATATATTGAATAAAATATATTTTAAAATGTAATTTATTCCTGTGATAGTTGAATTTTCAGAAGCATTACTCTAGTTTTTAGTGTCACATGATCCTTCAGAAATCATTCTAATATGCGAATTTGCGGCTTAAGAAACATTTCTTCTTATTATTATCAGTGTTGAAAACGGCTGCTTAATATTTTTGTGGAAACAGTGATATATTGTTTTAAGGATTCAGGATGAATTCTTTTTTTAATACAGTCTATACAATGAAAGTAAATGGGGTCCAATGTATCAAAGTATCTTCACGAAAAAAGAAAGTCATACAGACATGATGTCAGTTACCACAGAAAATCATTTCTACTTGTTTCGATTTGTCCTTTTTTTAAGCAAACATTGTAGTATACAGTTTGCAGGAGGTAAAGAAGACAAGCCAATAAATGTTAAAATGCACATACAACCTGTAGAGCCACAACACCAAAACATCATGCATGTTAACATGAGACTTGAGTGATAGAATTGATTACCAACCTTGTAAGTTGTATCCATTATTACGTCATGATCCTGTAAAGCTGGTAAATACTGTAACTTGATATGCAGATGGATAAGAGTAAAAGAATTGTTGGTGATGAGGTTTAATCACCTAAAAAAAAATGTGATTGTTTTTCAATTCATTCATTCATTGCTTAAAAAACAACAACAAAAAAGCATTACATTTGTGCTTTAAAACTTTCTGTACCCTCTTGCCTTAGACTTCCATTGTAAGTGCATTAAAATGGTAATTAATCAAAAAAAATTTATATTATGCGACAGTTTGTTGAGCCCAGAACATGCATTGTTGCAAAGTAAGGAAATCATAAAATTATTCCAAAGAGATGTTGCAGATTATTAAGTATTTAATGGATTGTGTCTGAACATAATTAGTTGTGATTAAATTAAATCTTTGACGTCAGCAACACTGAGTTTATTATCATTCACGTTTAACTGTACCCACACACCTTAGAACTGTAAGATACTGTCTCAGATTCCTGAAATCCATTTATCTAAATTACAGCTCCTCCACTCAGACAGTGTTTTGCTGAATGCAGGAGTTCAGTGGGAGTTCAAGGGTAAAATTACCCTCAAATAAATAGGACTTCAATTAACATCTTTTCTCACAGATGAATGAATGCCACGTCACCCGGGCCAACTGGTTCCCCCGGTGTACCTGCGGTTGGTTTTCCTGACTTATCTTTAGATTTCAGCTGCAGATGCAAAACACTTCATTTGACTGCCAACAAAGATGTCATTCAAAGCACACAGCCATGGAGCAGAGCAGAGCAATGAATGTTTCCAGTGCCAGGAAGGGGAAGAGAGTTTAACCCTTGAGCTACAAGAAGTGGGAAAGAGAAGTGAAGATAGTGGTGTTTGTATTCCTCACAAAATTCTTCATTTCTAAATTTCGTTCTATTTTGCACATCTATATTCAAATATTTTAAAATGTGTCAGGAAGATGATATATTCAGTAAAATTTGACAAAAATGTTTGCTGACAGAACAGCTGTCTTTAGCCGCTTTTCTACCGCAGGATCTTCCTCCAGGAAGAGACTTTGGGGTGGTACTCGGTGTGTTTTGACCGCAGGGACCAGGGTCTAAATGAAGTTCCAGGTAAAAATCCCCCCTCAGAAAGTCTCTGCTCACGAGGTAGTACTTTTTCAAAGTTCAGGAACGTTTGGGGGTGGGAATTGGGTGCTGAACATGCTGATTGGTTGACTCCACGCAGCATTTTATTTCAGCCACCATTTTTAAAAGTCTGTTGCGAGTGTGTGCAGTTATTTGAATCAACAATGGAGTTTAAAAAGTATGACTGATGGACCGACGACGAGATTCAGGCTTTTTTAAGCTTATATGCGGAGGACGAAATCCAGCGGGAACTGGAAAGTCGCGCGCAGTCCTGCGTCACTTGTCTAATCATCACAGTACTTTAGACCGCGATGGAAACGCAGACAGCAACAGGTCTGGGGAAAAAAGTTCCTGGGACAAAATTTTCCAGGTAATTTCAATGGAGAAGTGGCTATTAACTGTGTTAAAATCAGTATATTAGAATGATTTCTGAAGGATCGTGTGACACTGAAGACTGGAGTGATGATGCTGAAATTCAGCTTTTCCCCACAGGAATAAATGACTACTTAGCACAGACAATGAAGTGAATAGACAGGTAAATCAAAGTAAGATTAGTCTCACAGCTTGACATGTTTTTGTTATTTTGCACATTATCAACAATTTTAAAATGTTTTTGCAGACTAAATATTAAAGGGGTGGTTTAATAAGACTTCAGTTTTTTATCTTTTGTTAGTGTGTAATGTTGCTGTCAGAGCACATACCACATCTGCAAAGTTACGACGCTCAAAGTTTAGCAAAGAGAGATATTTTCTTTTAAAGAATTCTCTGTTTAAGGACTACAACAAACGGCTGGTAGGGACTACAACGAGCTTCTTCCCGGGTTGGTGACATCACTAACCCTAAAATTTACATAAACCCCGCCCCCGAGAACACGCAACAAAGGGGGTGAGGCCATGTTATTGCAATACAGTACATATCACAAATACAATAGCATGTCATAAAAGCAAGATAACAACATGACAAATAACCGTAATTAAACTAAACTATACCTGTTCTATCTTCATGCAGCATATTCTCTGGCTCTGTAAGATCTTACAACAGTTCCCACACTAGCGATATATAGATTATCATGACAGAATATGCTAACCAATGACTTTAAGATAGTTAACTCCACATCAGCTACATAAATTCATCAACTAACCATTCAGAAACGTCCTGTTACATTCTACGTTGTCACTTCTTCTTGAGTTTCTCCATCATCGTCCGACTCCGGTTTGAACATAAAAGGCTGAACAGTTTCTGACATTTTCACTGAGTCTGCATGAGATAATCGGAGCTGCTAACATGAGCTCCTGAAACTCCGCCCTCTTCTTGAGAGCAGCAGCTCATGCGTTTAAAGGGACACAAAAACTGAGCGTTTTTGCTCACCCTCAAAAAGTGACAAATTTAACATGCTATAAAAATGATCTGTGGGGTATTTTGAGCTAAAACTTCACATACACACTCTGGGGACATCAGAGACTTATTTCTCATCTTGTGAAAGTGGCATTATATGACCCCTTTAAAGTCCAGTATAGGTTGAATAGACAAAAAAATACATAAAAAGGACATTTTCATCACAAGATACTACAACTGAAACAAAAAACTGAAAAAATTAACACTGCCTCCCAGTCATATGAAAGAGAGCTCATTTAAGTGTCTGGACTATTGATCGTTGTCTAGATGAATTATAAGATGGCTTCGCCTCCTCATTGACAGACTCTCAGAGGCCTGCATCAGCCATTTTGTGAATGGCTCATGACTCCTGTCATAGTATCGACTGAGAGATAGATTAATGCCATTTAATTATTTTTAAGTACACACCAATGCCATTAAGTGAAAACAAGTCATCCATGCCTAGTTTTCGTCATCCCAAGACAATAGTCTGTCCTCAATCTGTCAGCGCTATCAAAATCAGTCAGCGGGTGTGGTGCTGCTTCTAAATTAAGCATCAAATGTGTTTTGATTAATTCATTCTTTATTGTTCAAAGCATTTGCAAAGCTTAGATTGTACTATTGTGGTTTTGCTACACGCAGGCATAATGGTTCACTAGCTAGCGGGGACAAGGGCCGCAGGAGGAGTCGGCTGGCCCTTTACAAACGGCCCAAAGCCAACGGCGTCAAACCCGATGTCATCCACAATGTCTCCACACCTCTGGTGTCCAAGGTAAAAGCTTTAGCGTAAATTCCTATTTCTGTGACTAGTTTTAGTGTTTTAGTGTAAAGTGCACCTATTATGCTATTTTAAAGGTTCCTAATTTTGTTTTGGAGGTCTTCTAAAATAGATGTACATGCATCAAAGGTCAAAAAACACTTCAATTTTCTCATAATATACATTGCAGCATCACCTTTTTTCTCACAGTGTCTGAAACAGTTAATTCAAGGATTCAGTCTCTCTAAGCTCCTCCTTTCCGAGAGCCTATTCTGCTCTGATTGGTCAGAATGCCCAGTCTGTTGTGATTGGTCTACCACTTACAGTGCGTGTCAGAACCCAAACGCCTATTACCATATCTGAAATTCAGCTCAGAGGGCTTCTTCAGCACTTGATACACAGTGATACAAACAGTAACAATGGCGTCAGTTTTACCGGATCAATTCGAGACCGACTCCTCATCCTTTGAAGGTGCATGCAAAGAGTATTTTCTTTCACACCACAGAAAACATTGCCTTCTCGACATGTCGGCAGCACGAACCAAACTCAAGCTACAACTACAGTGTTTGAGTGTCAAAGTAGATGTTGTACACAGACAGCCAACGAAGACCATAGGCTGGCATTATGCACATTTGTTACAAACCTACGTAGGTTTGTGCAGGAATTAAGACTGGAATTACTGATGACTCGTTTTAGGCAGTTCAGAATCTGTTATTCCTTTTGGGAGACAATAACTCCATCTATCCTTTGATATTTGAAACTTTGTAGACCTTTTACATTCACAAACAGCTATATTACACACACTACATGAAAGATAATATCTGAAAAAGCATAATAGGGGCACTTTAATATCTTAACATTTGATAAGACAAAATACTATATCTCAAACATTTTTTATGGCTTCCAAAAGATTTGAAATCTGTTCCAGCATAAGTGTCCTCTTGACCCACCCACTAAATTCTGTAAGAGTCATTGCATAACATTGCAACCAACTGAGTGTTTTGCCAATCTATTGCATAAGGTTAGGGAACCTGAGAGTACCTTTTGTTCCTCTGACTTGTTAAGGGATGCATAATGCAACAAAGGCCATTAGTCAAAGAATTGTGTGTGTGTGTTTGCAGGCCCTAAGCAACAAAAGTCAGCACAGCATCTCCTACACACTGTCCCGGAGTCATTCTGTTATAGTGGAATATACACATGACCCCAACACCGACATGTTTCAGGTGAGCAAAGCATCATACCGGGATAGGAGAAAGAGGGGATTCAACTGTCTGCTCACATCTAATCTACAAATAAATTTAAACTAATTTAATACTGTCTTAGTGGTGAATGTCTTTGCCTTCCTATATTTCTGGCCTCGATGATGTAAAATGTGTTTGTTTTTTCAACAAATGTTAACCCAAAAATGAACATTCATTTATTCACCCTCATGTCATTCCAAATCTGAATTACTTTCTTTCTTCCTTCCTTAAGACATAGAAAAGAGAATTTTTTTAAAAAAATATTGTACTGGTTAGTGATGCATCAGTATTAAAAGTCAGGCTGATAATAATAAGCTAGTAATTAAATAAATTAGAAATAAAATCAATATTCATTTAGGCATTATAGCCTTGCAGTATATTCAGTATGAAAGATGGATGTTCATTTGAAATTTGCTGAAGATTGTTTAACGGTGTTATTAAATTATTAGCAGTAATACAAATTAAATTTAAGTAAGCATTATGATGACTAAGGTGTCAGAAATCAAAGTGTAAAAATTGGTGGAAATGAGCCTTCACAATTAATATTCGATATTGACTGATATCAATAAATAAAATAAGCCCGGTAACACTTGACAGTAAGGTCCTATTAGTTAACACTGGTTAATGCATTAACTAACAATTAGGAACACATCTGTAACAGTATTATTAATGGTAGTTAATAAAAATACAATGCTTCATTGTTAGTTCATGTCGGCTCAGGTCCATTACATAATATTAACAACTTTTGATTTAAATAATGCATTAGTAAAATAATTAACATTAACTAAGATACTCACCAAGGCTGCATTTATTTGATCAAAAATGCAGTAGAAAAAGTAATATTGTGAAATGTTATATATTTATATATGTTAAGATGTACTTTATTACTTTGATGGCAACAAAAATGTTTCTGAATAAAAGTTATTAATAATATCATTTAAAGCAAAAAAATCTTACTGACCCCCAAGCTTGTAGTGTATTTACTGTGCATCCCTAGTGCACGTTGTTTTTTTCTATGAAATTACAGTGAATAGGGAGTTATGCTTTCAAGCTTCAAAAAGAACACAGATGGACAAAAAACACATCATAAAAGTAGTTATTGGAATTGCATGGAAAAGAGCAACCAGAACATTATGAATCATTTTTTTGTTTGTGTTCCACAAAGGAAAGAAAGGAAAGAATGAGGGTGAGTAAATAAAGAGACGAATCCTTTAATATCTCACTTACTCTTGTTGTTAATGTGTCTTTAGATCGGCCGTTCCACAGAGAGCATGATAGACTTTGTGGTGACAGACACAGCGGGCAGTGGCACTGGAGGACAAGGGCAGGGGGGCGCAAATGGAGAGGGAGGACAGTCGGCCCAGAGCACGATCTCCCGCTACGCTTGCCGCATCATGTGTGAGCGTAGTGCTCCGTACACAGCACGAATATATGCAGCGGGCTTTGACTCTTCCAAAAACATCTTCCTTGGGGTGAGTCATAACACAGCCTACTGAGTCATAACCGCGATTTCTTATGCAGAATCTTTGCCAAAGTACAGAAGAAGACAACTCGGCTCAATAGGATTATTTACACTGATATCAAAGAAAGCGACACAGATGAAGAGGATACATTATTTTCCTACTGTTTTGCCTGTTAAAGTCTGTTTGTGTTGTCTTAACGGGGTAGTTTACCCAAAAATGAAAATTCTGTCATCATTTACTCACCCTCATGTCGTTCCAAACCCGTAAGACTTTAGTTCATCTTTAGACATGATGAGTAAAAGATTTAATTTCATTTTGGGGTGAACTATCCCTTTAACAGGCAACGAGAATTAGGGTGTGTTCATACTTGGCAGGTTTGGTTTGATTAAAAGAACTCTAGTGCGATTGCTCTGTTAGTGCGGTTCATTTGAATAAGTGTGAACGCTGCTATCCGAACCTTGGTGCGCACCAAACAAGCGGACCGAGTCAAGACCTACATTCCGCAACATGGAACCAAAGACATCTAAATGAACCAAAAACAGCATGTGATGTGACCTAAAAAGGACAGAATGCTCAAGCATACATAGGGTGTGTCCGAAATCGCTCCCTATACACTTAAATAGGGCACTATTTGAGGGGACAGCCATTTGTAGTGGTGTCCAAAACCATAGTGGATGTTATCGAGTGCACTCATTCAATCCCATAATGCACCACAATAACGAGTGTACAACTGAAACCCATAATGCACTGTGATGGTCGCTCCGAATGAATTCCCGCATCTCGCCAGAAGATGGCGCCCGCGGGTGAATCATCCATCCATTTTTCAAACCGCTGGTCCAATGTGGGTACAAAGTAATATCATACAGTTATAATTTTGTTTTAATTGATTTTTAAATTGTTTAATTGAGGTTTATACATGCTAGTTTCCATGTCAGATTTCAAGATAAATATTTTCATTACTACTGAATCAGTTTGCTAAGTTTCAAATAATTATTAAAAAGCAAACACAAACTATGTAAAACCGGCAGCCCTTCCGGCGCATTTAGTGTCCGAATTCGCTCACTTGTTTTCATTCATTCCATTAAGTGGACTGTATAAGTGTAGTAATGTAGGGAATAGTGAATGAGTGTATAGGGGGCGATTTCGAACACAGCTCTGGTTTTTCTCGGCATAGTCGCGATGTTGCCCATTTCAGATCGTTACGGAGCGCAGTTAGCCCAGCACACAACATTGTTTTGGATGTTTGGTTACAAAATATACATCATAAAAGCTGTCTAATCGGGTTGTGACTTTATCCTTATCCTTACAGTGTGAACGCTAAGCGAACCAAGACTAAATGTATCATTTTTTTCTGTTGGTTGAGAGTTTTGCAGCAAGAACTGCAAGTCTTGTTGCTTAGAAAAATATAGCACGCGTTTCCTCTACAAGCACAAGTATCATTGCTGTCCATAGTACAAACAGTGTTTGATGAGTTACTTAGTGTAAATGGTTTGTTTAAACAGGTTTGTTGCCTTAGCAAACACTGCTAATTACAGTAGATCTATATTTACAACATTAATAGATACATTTACATCACAGACTGAAATTAACATCCGTGTAAACATTCTCAGTGTAGCTTGAGCTATGTAAAATCTTTTCGGGGGACAAAGGTTTTGCTTGTTCATTAAAAAGCAACCAGTGAAAGCAGATAAAACCATCCATCATTCATGTCCTCACAACCACCAGGGAATGAAACAGGAGAACATGCAGATACAAAACAATGTGCTAAATTCTGAAGACAAATCATTCATAAACAGCAGGCAAATTATTGAGGTTTACACTTACTGCTGTCATGTACTGAGATGCTTAAGATCAAAATGTCTTTATGACTCATTTCCCACGTCACATTTCTACTCACATTTGATGCGCTTGATTAAATGATCAGCTGTTTAAAAACCCCTCATGCATAGAGGTCACTACAGTGGACAGCTATTCAAAAAGCATTTTCTTGCATATGCATGGGTTTTGATGGCATAGTTGCACATCAGCCTCTACAGTGGACCCCAGTGCATCATCCTATACATTGCCACCAAGTGGCAAGCCGTTGTATGTCCTTTTTTTCCCTCCAAACCAAGATGGCCGATGGCCAGTCAGAAATGCTCCGGACTATCCATCCATTCTTTCTATTCTAGGAGACTCTTGCAGGTAAAAAGTGTTGTAGTATCAAGCAATATCTAATGAGTCATATCACATTTAAATTTTCCAAGTATTGATTTTAGATTGGGACTGGGAGAAAATTCTGATTCATCATCTGTCTACTATAGTGGACATCATGCACCAATAGCTACATTTCAGCTACAATTCATACTATTACTGTGACTGTTGTTTTTGAAAATACTTCATCTGCAGTAACTTTTTTTTTTACTGTAAATAAATGTGTTTGTGTTATTAGAATGTAATTTGCATTAAAGGATAAGGGTTAGTTCACCCAAAAATGAAAATTCTGTCATTAAACACTCACCCTTATGTTCCAAACCCATAAGACCTTCGTTCATCTTCGGAACACAAATTAAGATACTTTTGATGAAATCTGAGAGCTCTCTGATTCCTCCATAGACAGCAATTTAACCACCACTGTCAAGGTCAGAAAGGTACTAAAGACACTGTTAAAACAGTCAACGTGACTACAGTGGTTAAACCTTAATTTTATGAAACGACCAGAATACTTTTTTTGCGCAAAAACAAAACAAAAATAATGACTTTGTTCAACAATCTCTTCTCTTCCATGTCAGTCTCCTACGCAGTTGACGCAGTACAGGCAGTGCAGGCTTCCGTGTTTTCTCCATCAGAGCGCCGACTCATTATTGGCGGACACCAACTCATTATTATTATCTGCAGAACATAAAACGAGATTTTGAAGAATGTTTCAACTGTTGTTGTTGATACAATTAAGGCAGCGGTTATTTGCGATAGATGCTATTTACACTAAGTAACAATAGCAATATATTCTATTTACACTAAGTGACAATAGCAGCATTTTCTTAGCGATATGCTATTTACACTTATTGAAAATAGTGATATATTCTATCATGTAAAAGTATTAGTTCTTTGCAATAAGAGTAAATAATGCTATCTATACTTTATATTGGAAGATAGTATTTGCACCTCAGTATTTTTGTACATTAACAGGATGCAATAATATCATAGAGTGTAAATGATTATATTTATTAAAATTATTATGGATGTTGCCTTATTGGGAGAATAAAAATTCTCCCTACACCTTCCCCTAACCCTACCCAATAAACACTTTTAATATTATTAAACACTCGTTCGCAGTTTATTTCCACTTTTAGAACATTATTTTCATTTTTATTGAAAATAAATGCGAGCTTGGCAAAAGGCAGATTCGAATCGCATCAATCTCGTTAAAAGCCAGGTCTGCGAGCCTTACTCGCTACTGCTGCACCACTGAAGACGTTAAATTCTGGGCGTCTTTTTTAAAACTTGAGTGGCCCAACCAGACATTGGTGGGCGGAGCTAATGTAAATAGCATTTGCCAACAAGGGATGCTATTTGCACTTAGTGTAAATAGACACTCCGTACAACACAAGTCAATGGGGTAAATAACATTGACCTTTATCGTATAAACAAAAAATGACATGAGGGTAGAGCAGCACAATTAAATGTAAACAAAAAAAAAAAACACACCCACACGATCTCAATCCTAAATTACAACAATTCGGCCATGTCTATTAAACCTTTGACTAAATCACACCAGAACATTCAAATCTGTGTTTCCGCTGCCTCTGACCCACCGAAAGTAGTTAGGCTATCTAGGTATGAAACAGCTTTACAAACAGTCTTTTCAACCACACAGAATCGTTATTTCCATGTTAAATAGTCAACTTATTACAGAAGTACTGGGATAAAAGTTTATAGTTCGGTTATAAACACTGATGTCTACGGAAGCGATCAAAATAAAGCAAATCACTCTTTTGAAAGTAACTTAGCACTTCAAATAACGATTATATAGATTGCATTGTTACGCCAACAAGTGGCAACAAATGACTATTAATAAATGTATTTGTCATCCAGTAATGAAACAAATCATTGAATCATTAATTCAAACTGATTTTTTTAAATAATTCATTTAAATTAATTAAACATTTTAAATAGCTCCAGCAATTAACATTTTGTCAGAACCTCTAGTAAATTACATGTTATTTTGTTTAGTCAGAGAGTCATGATCTCTATTCGAAACAAAAAAAAATTTGATTCTCAGTTTATCCAGAATCGTGCAGCTCTACATGAGGGTGTAGGAATATCACGCATTTGACTCAATAGAACACTGCTTTAATCCATTAGTATTTGTATGCTTTCATTCCAGGCCTTTTCAAATTGTGGCCTTAATATTTCCTTTGACCTTGATAGTAGCTAACACATTAGTGGAGATACGCTTCGCTTTTACTCTGAAAAATACACAGACACCTCGAGGACGGTAATGGTCCGGTTTCCTGCAGTGATGCATGACATATCAACACATGGCTATGGCCTCATACAAATGTCCTTGACAGGCTCTCTGCCCACTGCTGTTCTCTGGAGGTGGAAAGAGAACGAGAGAGAAAGAATGGATAATGTATTCCAGTCGGGTATAAATATTTCAGACTCCCACTGTATAATGCAGCTCCAAGTAGTAGGTGTGTTGTGTAATAGCTAGTAGCTATAAACAGAAAGCATACAGTGTCAGTCTGTGCATTATAATCCTCTAAGCTTGGTTATAACACACAATGTATATTACAAACAAAATAATCTGACAATAAGCTACGACACGTTTTGATGTCATCTTAGGTACATGGGAGATTAGTAAAATCCTCTTAATATGCTTGATTTCCAGGAGCGAGCTGCAAAATGGAGGACCTCAGATGGTTTGATGGATGGACTAACAACCAATGGGGTGCTGGTAATGCACCCAGCTGGGGAGTTCGTATCTGAGCCCGCTCCAGGGGTGTGGAGGGAGATCTCAGTATGTGGGAATGTTTTTGCCCTTCGAGAGACACGGTCCGCCCAGCAGAGAGGAAAACTGGTGAGAATTTGCCTTCATCTCAGTAATGAATCTGCAGTAAAAATGTTTTTAAGGTACACTGCGGAATTCCAGCCTTGCTATGGACATCTGTGGTTGACATACACTATATTGCCAAAAGTATTGGGACACCCCTCCAAATCATTAAATTCAGGTGTTCCAATCACTTCCATGGCAAAATCAAGCACCTAGGCATGCAGAAACATTTGTAAAGTGAATTCAAGTGTGGTACCGTGATAGGTTGCCACCTGTGCAGTAAGTCCATTCGTGAAATTTCCTCACTACTAAATATTCCATGGTCAACTGTTAGTGGTATCATAAAGTGGAAGCAATTGGGAACAACAGCAACTCAGCCACGAAGTGGTAGACCACGTAAAATCACAGAGCGGGGTCAGCGCATGCTGAGGCACACAGGGCGCAGAAGTCGCCAACTTTCTGCAGAGTCAATAGCTACAGACCTCCAAACTTCGTGTGGCCTTCAGATTAGCTCAAGAACAGTGCGTAGAGAGCTTCATGGAATGGGTTTCCATGGCCGAGCAGCTGCATCCAAGCCTTACATCACCAAGTGCAATGCAAAGCGTCGGATGCAGTAGTGTAAAAAACGCCGCCACTGGACTCTAGAGCAGTGGAGACGTGCTCTCTGGAGTGACAAATCACGCTTCTCTGTCTGGAAATCCAATGGACGAGTCTGGGTTTGGCGGTTGCCAGAAGAACGGCACTTGCCTGAATGCATTGTGCCAAGTGTAAAGTTTGGGGGGGGGGGTTTGGCCCCTTAGTTCCAGTGAAAGGAACTCTTAATGCTTCAGCATACCAAGACATTTTGGACAATTTCATGCTCCCAACTTTGTGGGAACAGTTTGGGGATGGCTCCTTCCTGTCCCAACATGACTGCGCACCAGTGCACAAAGCAAGGTCCATAAAGACATGGATGAGTGAGTTTGGTGTGGAGGAACTTGACTGGCCTGCACAGAGTCCTGACCTCAACCTGATAGAACACCTTTAGGATGAATTAGAGTGGAGACTGTGAGCCAGGCCTTCTCGCCAACATCACTGCCTGACCTTATAAATGTGCTTCTAAAAGAATGGTCAAAAATTCTCATAAACACACTCCTAAACCTTGTGGAAAGCCTTCCCAGAAGAGTTGAGGCTGTTACAGCTGCAAAGGTTGGGCCAACTCCATATTAAACCCTACGGATTAAGAATAGGATGCTATTAAAGTTCATGTGCACGTAAAGGCAGGCGTCCCAAAACTTTTGGCAATATAGTGTATAAACTACCGTTCAAAAGTTTGGGGTCAGTAAGATTTCTTTTAAAAGAAATGAATACTTTTATTCAGCAAGGATGCATTAAATTGATCAAAAGTGACAGTAAAGTCTTGTACACTGTACACACAAAAAAAATTCAACATCAAATAAATGCTGTTCTTTTGAACTTTGTATTAATTAAAGAATCCTGAAAAAAATGTATCAAGGTTTCCACAAAAATATTAAGCAACACAACTGTTTTTTAACATTGATAATAAGAAATGTTTCTTGAGCAGCAAATCAGCATATTAGAATGATTTCTGAAGGATCATGTGACACTGAAGATGCTGAAAATTCAGCTTTGTTTTAAATTTTAAATATATTAAAACAGAAAACATTGTAATTGTAAATAAATTGTAAATATATTTCACAATATTAGTGTTTATACTGTATTTTGATCGAATAAATGCAGCCTTGGTGAGATAAGAGACTTCTGAAAACAGTACAAAATCTTACTGACCCCAAACCTTTTAACTGTAGTGTATATAAACCAACTACAAAATTCTTAAGGTGGCATTTCAAACATCAAACTATCTGTCTGTAAGGCCTATAAACGTTCAGATGCGAAGGCTTTGTAAACATTGTTCAAAAATTTAATCCAAGGTAAAAGAGGCCAACAAAGGATATTCTTGACAAAATTTGCTTTTCTACTTTTAAAAGTTAAAGTCATTTAAATTTTAATTTTACATACACATTTGAATGGCACTTCAGCATCCTGTTTGCTACATCACACTCAGGAATTCAATTGGAATTTAATTCTCAGTTTCTATGATTTCTGTATGTTCTGTATCAAGAAAGACTACAATTTAACACCAAATCAAACATGACAACTCTGAATAAGAACAGAGTTCTGAGCACAGATTTACAACCAAAACACAAATTGAACCAAAAAAAGTTTCATAGTGTAACTTTACATTTACATAAATCAAACATTTGTTAACATTAAAGGTACACTACGTAACCTAAAAAACAAAACTGCATGCATTTTGTGGAAGAACATTGTTTTCATTGTGCTTCGGCTCTGTGTGACTGTGCAGATGAATATGATTATTTCTCATGACTAAAAAGATAGAAAGATATTAAGAGATAGGTTTAAGAGATATACCCAGTTTAGTTGGAAAGGATCTCAAGCTGAGTAGCTAAAGACGTTACTGTGGCTTTACCCATTAATAGACACAGTACTTCCTTGAAAATAAACTCCAGCACAGCACTACAACAACCTTAATAAAATGACTCTTCACAGTGGATAATGGTTTACATTGAACTCTGTTAGAGAGCTACATATGGCAATTTATCTGTTCAATAAAATTTATTACTCACCTGTTAAGTAACAAACTATACAATGAGTTGGATATTATGGCACATTGTGTGCCAGTTTCAGGCTTAAAAGTTCAGTTCACCCAAATATGTACATTCTGTCATAATTAACTCAACTTAATGTCATTCCAAACCTTAATGACTTTCTTTTTTCTCTGGAACACAAAGCATGTCCTGAGTGAATATGTGTGTGTGTTTTTACCTCGCAGGTAGAGAACGAGTCAAACATGCTGCAGGATGGTTCTCTCATCGATCTCTGCGGGGCCACTCTGCTTTGGCGGACCCCAAGCGGTCTTCGTCACACCCCGACTCTCAAACAGCTCGAGTCTCTACGTCAGGAACTAAACGCCGCCCGTCCCCAGTGCCCCGTGGGCTTTAACACACTCGCCTTCCCCAGCCTGGCACAGCGCGCCACCATTGACAAGAAACAGCCCTGGGTCTATATGAACTGCGGCCACGTGCATGGCTACCACAACTGGGGGTTTCGGAAGGAGAAAGCGGGATCCTCTGCAGTGGCGTTAACTGGGGGTGGAGGCACAGCTCCGGCCACGACCGGAGAGCGTGAGTGTCCCATGTGCAGAGGGGTAGGCCCCTATGTGCCCCTCTGGCTTGGGTGCGAAGGGGGCCTATACCTGGATGCAGGGCCTCCAACACATGCGTTCTGCCCCTGTGGTCACGTGTGCTCGGAAAAGACGGTGCAAGGCTGGAGTCAGATCCCACTGCCGCACGGAACGCATGCCTTCCACGCTGCTTGTCCTTTCTGTGGAACGTGGCTGACTGGGGAACAAGGCCACATCAAACTCATCTTCCAAGGGCCGGTCGACTGAGAGGCACAGCTGCTGTGCGGAAAGTGAGATGTTGAGACTGAATAACAAAAACTGAGAGTTTGGATTATGGAGAATGGACACAAAATGAACAGCTTGTGAATAAGGCAAGGATGACAAAAAGGGAATATACTTTGTTATGTCATGCAGAATGTGTAAATAAAAGTGATGAAATAAAAGTTGAAAACATGAAATCATTGTGTGTAAGAAGAAGTGAATGGAAATGGCATATATTTGCATATGTAATATCTTCATGCAAGGCCTTCATTTACATAATGTGTAATGTTGACAAAGCAACTGCAGTCAGCTGCTGGGTTAAACATATCTGGGTCACATTTCACCCCTAAATCATGAGGAAAAATATATAGGCAGTGGCGTAACTTTGTTTTAAAAAGCGGTTGGGACAGGAGTGTGTGTGTGTGTGTGTGTTGGGGTGGGGGGTCATCAATAAAAAATTAACAACATTTATTGACATAGAACTTGTGTTTAATGTGATAGTTTCATCATTACATCTACAATAATACACTATATTAAGTCTTGAGAGTATTTACATTAATGAATAAATACATAGATCCGCTTTAAAAATGCATATGGTCCGGTGGTAGAATTTTTGTCAAGCGTGCCAGAGGTTCTGGGTTCTAATCCCCACTCGTATAGTTTATTTTATTTTTTCCTCATTAAAACCAAAGATGTTCATCAGTGATTGTATATCAAGAGTAGGGACATGTTTGTGTGCATTTTGTTTTGATGATTTCACCGGAATGGATAGAGTCTCCGCAACAGCATTAAGCGATAGGTTGAAGCGCTCGTCCGTGTGAAGACTGCGCTGTGTGCATGAGCGTCAAAAGAACTGTTGCGCCACTGATAACAGCGGCAACAAGCACTCGGCATGATTTCAAAAACAACACATCCTAGCACCAGATTGCCTCTTATTTAACACAAACGTACAACTTGCTAATCAACTAGAGGTGTTTCTTTTGTATTAGATACATCCGGGCCGCGAGATGTTTCAAAAAGTGGTGGGGACGTGTCCCACCCGCAAATTACGCCTATGATTATAGGACCATTAAGACTTTTTACATTGTGGCATTTAAGACATTAAAAATTGGAAAAGCACGTTTTCCCCCCAATTTCTCATTACCATAATGAGTCCAGAAATTTTAATTAAAGTTTTTTATACCCATCATTCTCAATGAGGATTCTCATTCATTCTCAGACCATTATAGTCCTTTTAACATTATTATAGTAAAAAAAAAGAATGCAATACAATTATTTTATTTAAATCAGGTAAAAATTAAGGCAATGCATCAAATAATACCATGATGTGCATATACTTGAGAATTAATGAAATTAAGAATTTATTAAAACTATGTTTGTTTTATTTTTGTTTTACATAAAATTAATGAGAATGGGGGAAACTGTCTTGAAAATAATGCAAAAACCCTTAAAGGGTTAGTTCACCCCAAAATAAAAATTCTGTCATTTACTCACCCTCATGTCACGCCAAACCCATAAGACTTTGATTAAACTTTGAAAGACAAATTAAGCTATTTTTAATGAAATCTTATATGTTGAATGTTCAGATAACCAAAATTAGAAGATCCAAAAAGTCATAAAGCCGTCATAAAACAAATCCCTATGAACTGAGCAGTTTAATCGAAGTCTTGTGGAGAGATACGATTTATTTTAGGCAACAACAACAACAAAAAAACCATATTGATATTTGTATTGATTTATTGATTGATTGATTATTGATTTATTATTGATTTATAGAATATTGATTTGTTTCAAAGATGAACCAAAGTCTAATGGCTTTGGAACAACATTACGGTGAGTAAATTATGAAGAACTTTCATTTTTGGGTGAACTATCCCTTTAAGGGCACTAAAATAGCTTATGCTTATTTCTTTCTTTTGATTATGGGGTGAAATCTGACCCAGACATGCTTTTGATAGTGAAATTCACCTAATCAGCAATGCAAAATTTTGTGCTAGAGGAAAAGGGTGAGAACAATAAAGAGGTAAAACACAAAGGCAAAGCTATCAACCAGCTCTCAGACAGAAAAAAAAAAAACCTGTTTAAATTTAGCTTAGCATGAGCTATACAGAAATGCTCAGATCTCTTTACATTTTCAGGGTCTCACTTTAGGGATTCTGATGAGCTGGCACACTGAGAAATTAGAGGGATGCTGCATCCTCCCTTACCTCCTCCCCTCTCTCCCTCTCTCTCACTCACTCTCTCAGGGGAGTCTGAGCAGAACGGTACAATCCTGCATACTGACTGCAGCTACTCTAACTGGCTATAAATAACTCAAGGTCATTGGCTCACCCCTACTACACATGCACACACCTCCCTCCAAATGTGTCTGTGCAGAAACAAAAACAAGCACACAAGACATAGTAAATCCATCAACAAATCAAATACGACATCAAATGGTTTCTATATATGGTGTTCAATCATACTGTAGGCCTGTCTGGAACAGTGTTGTCAATGTTAACTATTAAAAATTCATCTGTCCATTCCCCATATACCATTTATCCTCTGTAGGGTTGCAGGAGGGCTGCCGCATTCACACATTCACTCACATCTACAGTATGGGCAATTTTGTATCTCCATTTCACCTACAGTTTACTGCATGTCTTTGGATTGAGAGAAACTGAAGCATTCGGAGAAAACCCACACTGGCACAGGGAAACATGCAAACTCACTAGTAAAATTGTTGGATCCACTTTATTTTAACGTGTCCTTGTTACAGAGTAACTATACATTTAACTATCAAGTAATATTAATTAACAACATGTACTTAATATATAATTAGGGTTTGGTTTAGGGTTAGTTGCATATAATTATGCATAACTCACTGTTATTAATACAGTACATGTAACATATGTAACAAGGACACTAAAATAAAGTTACCCAATTGTTTTTGGCAATTGAAATTAATCTGAAATACAATAATATTAGATGAAAAACCAAGACTTAAAAAAACTAACTGAAAAAAGTTTAAGTACAAAATGACAACTGAAATAAAAATTAAAACTATATAGAAACATTAAAAAAACTAATAAAAATGAAAAATCACGTAACTTGCGTTACTCATTTGAAAAATTAACTCCGATATTTAGTTGTAAATTTAAAAGTAATGTGGTAGTTTGCTAGTTAATGGGAAAAGTAATCAGATTACGTAACTCACGATACTTGTAATACATTACCCCCAACACTACACTGGGTAAATCTCAGATAGCTAGCTTAGCAAGATAGATTCTTACATTATTTTCATGACAACTATGCACATTTCCTCACCCAATTCTCATTATTATAATGCGTCCAGATGTTTTACTGTCGAGTTTGTCTGTAATTCTCATTATTCTACATAATGTTCCTCATTACATTCTAAATTATACTGTAATTCAGTAATGAGAATCATCCAATCCAGACAAAATGATTTTCATCATTAAAATCGTCATGAATATTTTGTGATTCTGGGGTGAAACGAGTCACGTTCATGTTCTTGACAGGTTTTATGAGATTCAACTTTCAAAATGATCAGTCATCACATTTCCAACTAGCACAGGAAGCGATATTTACCGCACCACCCACACAATATTACACTCGACACAACAGGAAAAACAAGCAGGAAAAGTCATCTTTAAGTCTCATGTTGATCATTTTATTATATATATTTATAATATGTACAGAGAAGAAAAAACGAGATCAAACCCAGCTATGAAACAGCACCGGGGTGAGCAAGCAAAGGGGGATAGAGAAAGAGCGTGTATTATTAGACAGGGAAACTACTAAAGAGGTGCTTGCCATTTTACCATCGCCGTGTCTTAATCCAAAAAAAATTAGATGTGCAAATGACATGGGTAAAAAGTAAAACTGAAAAGATGAAAAGCATAAGAACGCTCCATCACATTCATAAGCATCGACCCCCCCCAACCCCAAACCCTTCATCTTTCCACTAACCCAAAACATTACCACAAAACTCTAAATTCATAGATCAAAAGACAGCAATCCTTCTGAGAAAACAGACCCTTCCGAATGCATCCAAAAAAGCACTTGTTTAGTGTGTGAATGAGTGCAGGGTTTAAATGAGACTTTCATATACTGTTTATTTTCACACAGACGTAACGCGGGATCCACAACGGACCCGTTTTAAAATCAAAAGGAATGTTCCCAAACACAGTTTATGCAGTTGCCCCTTGCCCGTCCCTCCTTCCCAGCCATTGCACTCGCACCCATATCCCTGCTACTGCTCCCTCCAACCCGACACTACCAGTTCACTAACAAAATAGTACAAGCAAATCCACCACACAACATTAGAGATGAGATTGTGCGGTTATGTTAGCATTGGCAGATGTTAGTGGTGTAAAAACTAGATTACACTGATCTAATGTCACGATGGTTAGACTATCCTAATTAAGACCGAGTGACGCACTAATACTAGTGAAGTTCACAAACTCTTATCTACGTTATCTAGATCCACATTGTACATAATAAAACAGCCAGGTCACAAACACTGTCATCAGGCCAATCAATTGCAGTTCGTGTTAGAAATTTGCTTAATGCAGATGAGATCGAACCATGTGGAGGGGCTTTAGGTTGCCATGTAGGATCCGTATGAACCTCTTTGATCACCAAAGGCAACATCTGAATGAGACCCTTATTTTGAGAAAGGTCCATCAATTAGTAGGTAGATTTGAAAGCTAGAATCTACATGAATATGAATATTTTTTTTCATTAAAGAACATGGGAGGTCATATCCGGTCTCCTACATTGGACCAGTCAATCCCAATATTCCTAGATGTAATACACAATATTCCCACACAAACACAGCACACTGAACCAGATCCATGGAACTACCACACTTTCATTGGTGGCGAAATTAAGGCCCTTTACAAATATGCAAATATATTTACCGTATTTAAATAAATACAAAGCACACACAATGCATGATGGACCATTTTTGGCAGCAGCGAGGACTACAGGTTGGCTTTAGTAGAAGTCTGGCTCAACAAGATGGTAAAATTACACCAAAATATAGATCTGAGGTTTCAAACCAAAGCCAAAAACATGCTGACCACAGGAAGAAACGACCTCAACGCGAGTCAAGATGGTGTACGTGCATTTGTTTTGAACCTGTGGTGGCCGAACACTCAAAAGTAGCAGAGGTCATTGAGGTAATAGAGGGAACAGTAGCTGTCATCGACCAACCTAAAGCCTAGACCCTCGTAATCCAGATTATGAACAAAAAACCCAACCCTATCCGTTCCCTTCCCCACCCGGACTACATCATTGACAGCAGTAAGCCTTTGTACAAGCCTTCATTAGAAAATCAAAAACCTACAGAAAAAAAACAAACAAAAAAACAAATCAGTCTTAAAAATCACCATAATAACAATAATATACTAGTAGTATGAGAACAAGTATAGAATATTGCCGACTTTGTATACGGTTGACTTCCTGTCGATTCAGCCTCAGAAGCCATGCTTTCGCCCACAAAACCTCATTCAAGTGACAATGTGTGAGAGAGAATTAGAAATACTAGAGAGATAGGTTAACTTTCTTAACACAGCCTCGCTAGTTGTTTAAAAGGAGGATTTGAGAATCACCCCCACATCTGCTCTCATTACAGACATCTCTACATAAACATATGACTGTACCAAAGCTCCACTTTAAGTACAGGGGGTGGGGCTATGGCAGTGGGCGGGGTTATTAATGTGCACGGGGAGGAAAAAGGGGTGAAGTTTCTTACAAAAAGGGAAAGGATAATTAAAACAAGAAGACTATGATGTCATAAATGAAGCCGTAAGGCTGTTAGACGTTGGCTCTTAATGCAGTGGTTCCTCCCGTGAGAATGCTGTTTTTTTGGTGTGTGTGAGAAAATGTGTTTGAGGGGGAAAGGGATGGTTGTGTGTGTGTGTGTGTGTGTGTGTGTGTGTGTGTGTGTGTGTGTGCACGCTCAGGCTCTTCAACAGCAGCCGCCGCCAGACTGCCGCACAGGAGTGCTCTCGATCTTCAAGTTGGGCTTGTCTCCTCCAGTTGTTGCTCCAGGGCCCATGCGCTTCTTGATCTCGGCAGCCATAGTCATGAAGGCCTGCTCCACATTTGTGGCATTCTTAGCGCTTGTCTCAAGGAAGGGGATTGCTAAAGAGTCAGCAAATTCCTGGAGGCAAAAAGAACCAGAGTGAGACACTTCAGAACGCTTTTTTATTTTGCCCAATCTCATGCTTGGCACTTCTGTAAAAAGGCCCATTCACACCAAGGATGACAATTATGACGATAAAGATACAGTTTTAAAAATAGTTCTAAATGTAAACGAAGAATAGAGTCCAAACCACAGCTATAATGATAACGAGACAGAGAAATGATATTGTTGATCACTTTCACAATGATTTTTTCTAGCTGATGAATGATAAAAATATTGACAGCCAATCGCTGTCAAGAGCTTGAGCATTTAAAGCGACAGATGATGTGTGCGTTGGACGCCAATATAGTTATAGTTATTGGTGTGAACAGGCCTTAACTCTTTCCCTGCCAGCTTTATTTAAAAGAAGTTGCAAGCAAGCTCTAGCATTTTTGATCATTTTCACAAAACTTTTGTGGGCCCCAGAATATTTTGCTGTATGAATATCAGAACATACAATATATCAAAAGTTATTATTCTAGCTCCATGCATTCTTTTTTTTCCTTTTTCTTTTCTTTTTTTTTTTTTTAAATCAACACTTAAATTTTGGTATGATTCATTAAAAAAAAAGGAACATTTTGAACAAAAAGCTGAGAAAATAGCATTTTTGTCAAAGACTACGTCCGGATCAGATTCAGAACAATGATCAAAACATACACTACCAGTCAAAAGTTTGGAATCGGTAAGATTTTTAATGTTTTTAAAATAAGTTTCGTCTGCTCACCAAGGCTGCATTTATTAAATTAAAAATACAGTAAAAATGTAGATGGAGTAGATTGAGTCCATCAACACCCCCAAATCTTCACAGTCCTACACCTCTTCATGGGTTTGACATTTCACTCGGTAACATTAGGCAGTCTTGATTTATATGCTGTTGAATGTTTGATGATTGTGTCAGCTTACATGTGCATAAGCAATGCTTCTATCACTTGTTTCTGCTTCTTCGCTTGTTTTTGGATCCGGAGATTCTGCACTCTTTCAGAAGATGTGTAACAGCGCCCCCTACCATATAACAGTGAAGGCCCTGATATACTCACGGCGAAGTTCTAAGATAGAATGCTCAAAATCAAGCAGCTTTACCATGTTAAACATGAAAAACAGTGTGAGTGTTTTCATTTCAGAAGTGGGTTTAATGTTTAATTCATTTTCTACTATAAAGCAGCTCTCCTATGTGTTCATGTTTTCACTGGCGGACGTCTGGCCTCGACTAACTGAATGGGAGAAATTAACTGGAAAGGATTTCCACGTGAAAGAAGTTGGAGCCTCTGCACACACCTACCTATTGTGCAATCGCCATGGACCAATGATAGTATAAAGGTGTTTACCAGTCATAGCAAACTTTTCTAGAAAGTTTGCTTTGGTATTTTGGCAAGCTGTTTCGAACTCCCAAAATGAATGAATTAAAATTTCCTGATAATTTACTCACCCCCATGTCATCCAAGATGTTTATGTCTTTCTTTCTTCAGTAGAAAAGAAATTGATGTTTTTGAGGAAAACATTCCAGGATTTTTCTCCATATAGTGGACTTCACTGGGGTACAACGGGTTGAAGGTCCAAATTGCAGTTTCAATGCAGCTTCAAAGGGCTCTACACGATCCTAGATGAGGAATAAGGGTCTTGTCTAGCGAAACGATCGGTCATTTTGTAAAAAAAAAAAAAATAATAATAATATATATATATATATATATATATATATACTTTTTATTCACAAATGCTCGTCTTGCACTGCTCTGCCATGCGCCACACATTATGTAATCATGCTGGAAAGGTCACGCGTGACGTAGGTCGGAAGTACTGCGGTAGGGCGAAAAACATTTTCATCATTTTCTCCTCCAACTTCAAAATCGTCCGACATCATTGTTTTACCTTTTTTTGTAATGGGTGTTTGGCTTAGTCTTCGCACGTTTACTTGTAAACACTTGCTTGCTACTTCATGCATGACCTTTCCAACGTGATTACCTAATGCGTCATGATTCGCAGAGCAGTGCAAGACAAGCATTTGTGGTTAAAAAGTATATACATTTTCCTTTTTTTTTTTTTAGAAAATGACAGATCGTTTCACTAGACAAGACATTTATTCCTCGGCTGGGATTGTGTAGAGCCCTTTGAAGCTGCACTGAAACTGCAATTTGGACCTTCAACCCGTTGTACCCCACTGAAGTCCACTATATGGAGAAAAATTCTGGAATGTTTTCCTCAAAAACCTTAATTTCTTTTCAACTGAAGAAAGAAATAAACATCTTGGATGACATGGGGGTGAATAAATTATCAAGAAATTTTAATTCTGAAGTGAACTAATCCTTTTAATTATCAAAAAGCTTTATCGACTGTATTCAAGACTGTTGATAACTAAAAGTTTTTGTTCTGAAGAAAATTTATGCCTGTGCAGAATTTCTCACCATAAAGTGTTATAAGTAACTGTGAGGGTGTTGCTATGCTGTTGCTGAAATGTTCTGAGTGGTTGTTCATGCATTGCCATGCAGTTTCTAGGGTGTTCTGGTTGGTTGCAAGGTGGTTACTTGATGGCCAAAGCCAAAATGGGCTCACTGCCAAGTCTTTATGACATTCAGGCCTCTAGCTAAGTCTGGTTCCCTCCTACAGCACAAGGCTATGGGATTATTTTGGCCTATTTTATCATCTACCAGGTGAAAGCATAAATCAGAACGCTTAGTAGCCCCACAATTTGACATAACATTCATGTCCATAAAAGAAATCGTGCAAGATGGGTTAAATATTAGGTTGGAGGTTTATTCAAACCTCCAACCCTTAGCATAAGCAGCAGTAATAGTGAGCGAAAGTATTATGCTACCAATGTCACAAAAATAGGAAGCAATTGGGCTTGTAAAGTCCACTAGTTTTGATTTTAAAAAAAGGGAACAGAGATTTAAACTCAGACTAATACAGATTAGATGTGTCTATTTTGACGCATTAGTACCTTGGCTGTTGTGTAGTCCACTACTTTCTTGGTGGTGAGATCACATTTGTTCCCCACCAGCAGCTTGTTGACATTCTCGCTTGCATAGCGGTCTATTTCCTGTAGCCACTGTTTCACATTGTTATACGATTCCTTTAGAGAGAGCAGGACAGAGAAAATAACTCTCAGTTTCAACAGTTCATGTGATAATAAAAGCAATATTATCTAGTGTTGTTATTGTAATCTACAACTGAAACTATTACATTTCATTTTCAGTAATTGAAATAAAGCTGAAATAGAATATTAGATGGAAACTAATGGCAAACTAAAAATGGCAAAAGCACACAAAAAAAAATTAAGACTAAAATGAAAACTGAAAACAAAAATAAAAGCTAATTCAAAATATTAACAAGTAGTTCAATAATACATAAATGATATAAACTAACACTGGTATTATAACACAAATATGACAAGCGGGTCATCAAATAAGAGAGGTTTTCTGACGATGACATCAGCACAGTTTACACAGCATCAGAACTATAGAAATATGTGGTAAATATCTTTGAGACTTGAAAACTTCCATTTTTATAGACAGCAATTCATTATTGATTCTGTTGCAGAGTGTGCCTTGTTAAATTTGGGCCAGATAAGGAAGGAGAACTTCTGATGATGTCTCACCTGATCCGTGACATCATAAACCACAATGATACCGTGAGCCCCTCGATAGTAACTGGAGGTGATGGTTCGAAATCTTTCTTGCCCTGCAGTGTCCCACTATGAGATAGAAAGAAAGCAAGAAAGAAAAAAAAAACAAAGAAAAGAAGATAATTTATTTTAATGTCAAACCATGCATGCTTCTATAAAAGGTTTGGCCCCATTTTCACATGTAAAATGTAATTTTGTGAGTTACTAGATTTGTCTATTGACCAAAGAAATCAGGTCATCATAATGTACTGGTGTGCATACTAGTGACTGTCATGCTGTCCCAGAAATTGTGAGGGAGGATGTATGGACTTACAATCTGTAGCTTAATGGTTTTGCCATCAAGTTCAATAGTGCGGATCTTGAAGTCCACGCCTATGGTGCTGATGTAGCTCTCAGTGTATGTGTCATCCTGCAGGACCACAACACAAACAGAAAGGAGAATGAAAACGAACATGTGACTATTTACATTAGTGGATATAAATAATCTACTATGAAATACATTCAGTCAATTCTATATCATTTGCAGACTGCGTGACTTCATTTCACTGATCTTTAATTGATATTTGGCAGCAAAAGCTGACAAAACAAGCCATCTGTGCATGTACTCACAGCAAATCTCAACAGAAGACATGACTTTCCAACTCCAGAGTCACCGATGAGGAGCAGTTTAAACAGGTAGTCGCTAAAATGGAGAAACACAATAGCAACACATTATATACATCAACAAGAATATTTACAATTTTTAGTTTCAGAACAAATTTAACTTTCTTATAACATGTACCAGTCAAATGAGTTTTTAATCTCTTTTAATCTTTTTTTATAAAGCTTATTCACAGCAGCGCCACCTTTTAACGGGAATGAAAGCGAGGCTGTGAGGGATAGGCATACACCCCTTCAGTGGGTTGTACTGTTATTTAATGTGTTTTTGGATTGTTCTGCTGACGAAACACTGCGAAAATATATTTACAAGAAATTTCAGTGCAGAAAAAACTCCAGACAACATGAGCTGTGGAAAATTATCAGTGATCAAGGAGCTTTATACAGCTTTTTACAGTGGATGTCACTGAAAACACAGTAAGTCTGTCTCACACAGCCTCGCTTTCATATATGTCATGGCGCTGCTCTGAATAAGGTCTATTAATACTTCATGTTTTATTGCATCACTACAGTACAGTGTTATTTTAGCATTTTTGTGTTATTATTTTTAGCATTATTTTACTATTATAATATTTATTAATATTTTAAATTAGGTTTTATTGGTATATTTTCAGTTTTCATTTTAATTTAAGTTTTTGTAATTTTATTATGCTTTTTTTTAATATATCTATTTAATTTCAACGTATTTCAGCATATTCGGTTTCAATTCTAATTTTCATTTATGTTGTTTAAATTTAAGTTTTTCATCTAATATTTATATTTTTTATTTCATCTTCATTTCATTTGTAGAAAACAATTCATACCGGTAATACTTTTAATTTTCATTATCAATGACTACAATTCTATAGTAGTTACTTTAGTGATGATAATCATACATATTACAGATCTAACAGGTTTTTTGTCTCATTATGTGAACAAAAAACTAATTCTCTCCTCATACTCACTGTAAACTGACCTTTAGGAATGGTGTTATCAACATATCAGCGACATTAAATCTCAGTGAAATAATCATATATCACACCACATCTGGCTCTAAGGGGTTAAACTGATATAGTAAATGTGCCATTAGTCTTGCTAAAATGTTAACTGGTTTGAAAAGACAACTACATCAGATTACAAGTTGCAAAATCAACTGCAATTTCCAGGAAGTGGCGTTCAAGAACTGATGGTGAAGAAGGTTCAAAACAAAATCAGCATAAACAAAATATCCCCTGCCACCAGCTCAAAATACAGCTGAGAGAATCTAATTCCAACTTAGACACTGTCGCAATGGTTACTGAATTCAAGTACTAACATTAGACAAGCTGAGAAATGTTGCATCACATGAAGCCATCGTGACTGAGCATGCTGACGATGATCTACATAGTGCTTGAATGTGTCAAGAGGTATTATACAAAAACTTCATCTCAGACAAGTAAAGCATTTCATTTTTTTGTTTTAACAACTAAATTTGATTCAAACGCTTTTTGCAATTAAAAGAGCACAAACTGGATAGTAGTAGGTTTGTCAAATGTCAATAGCCAGTGATGATCCATATGTATTTTGATATAGGCTAATACAAATTAAATACGGCCACTAGAATGTACTTGTGTATTAACAAGGCAGACAACCAACAAATGCCACCAAGCACGCCTTACTTTATACTCAGGTTCAAAAATACATACATCACCATCACATGAGCATTGTATTAACATTGTAAAATGTATAACTTCGCCATTCACAATTCTGAGAGGAAGTGAAATCTGTTTGAGAATCCTGACAGGGCCTGACACATCATTGGTTCAACCAATGGCACGAGCTTGGGGCGGGACTATTTATTTAAATGACCAATGGCAAACAGAGGAGTGTTTGAAACATGTTTGTGCTCTTTGCTGCCAGTAAATTAGCATGTGAAATACTGCTGATGTATATGGCGAACAAGTAATCCATTTCTGTTAATCGGCATGTGTTAATCTAATCCCACTATTCGTGGAATATTCATAATTATTCAACCAAAGACTAATAAGCTGACCGCATGCAACTGAGAAATCACGGAAAATACGAAGCTTCTCCTTTTCATGACCTCTTCCAGCTGTGACGTTGACTTTCAATTCGCAGGCCTAATAAAAAACACATGACACTTGAATGCCTCACAATGACAAGCTGGAGTCGTATATGGTTCAAAACACCGCGTGCATGCGCGCAAAGGGCATATTCGCTCATATGCCAGATCCATTTTGACAGCTGGATTCAGCCTCACTTCAGTAAACTAATGACGTCACTCCGTCGCAACGCAACACACCGAAAATTACGTCACGCAGTACGGCAAATGCTGAAATTACGTGTGATAAACACCAAATAGAGACGGTTTTGAAGTTTAAACGTTTAATAACGAATAATGCTGTCATTTAGAGTAAGAAACTTTCTGAATAGAGGCTCTGAATAAGCAAATATCCTTTGAATTCGCCGTTAGTTCCGGACGTTGTTAGCCGTTTAGGCTAGACAAAGCTACTGGCACTGACGCTTCATGATTATACAAACACTGACATCCGCAACAAAAGCCTGGGCGTTAAATACTCACTATTCTGGATTCATGGTGTGTTTGTATCGTTGTCGTTGTGTTCAGCAGGAGATTGGACTCTTTTCTCTGCGAGCAGACGCGATAATGATGAAGAGGATGACTTGTACGTCTGGAATCCCGAGGCACTGGGGCAGCTTTCTCTGATTTACCCCCTCCGATCACACCTCAACACTGTCTTCTCGTTAGATTCAGTCACTTGACGGACATTACTGACCATATAACGCAAAACACTGTTATTTTGTTCTGCTTTTCTTCCTTCCTTCCGATCTACCCCTCGCTCGAAGTACAAGATGGCTGCGCAGGTGCGGCAGTGACATCAGATGACGTGGCATTACGAACTGATCTCAAAGATACAACCCAGAGATTCAAGATATTCGACGGGTAATATTTCAATATTTCAAATATTTTTTATTTTTTTATTTTTTTATTTTTTTTGAACTACATATGATTACATTTCTAAATACCACACATCATTAGGCACATAACAAACCTCCAACAAATCATATTTTCCCACCTCAGGCATTAAAGCCCTTTTATTATTTTAAGCTTTTTCATATTTGGACTCCTTTTATTGGTTTAAAAAGGAATTTACAAAAAAATTGTAATAAAACAAAGATCTACCTACTGTCCCTCATAACAATTTGACTACAAATGTAACATTTATGATGATTTTCACATTTCTATGGGACTGAAGTTATAAATATACAAATTGTCTGCTGTCTTTATTTTTGTTAAAAAAAAAAAAAGTTTTAAATTTAGATGTTTAACTACAACCACAATTTTATTGTGTTAGTCCTTAACCTGTCAGGTGATAATTTTTATTATTAAAATTATTGATAAATCAAGTTAATAACTCAACCCTGTTGTATAATGAAATATACATATATGTGACAGGGTTGAGTGTGATGGGTTTTTTGTTTGTTTGTTTGTTTGTTTTGTTCAAAATGTTGTAGGAGTGTAGAAAAGTAGACCATATATGGCAGCAATGAAATAGGTAAATTGTATAAACTTACTCTGTTTGGAAACTCTGTTTCCAAAACATTGGAAATCTTTTCTTTGTACTTTTGTCAGTTAAATAAATGTTCAAGATTATTAACAAATCACAGATTCCCAATTTTTCTGGAAATGGGGTTGTATTTACTTGAAGTAAGCCCTTAGATTTTAAGTTAATAAGTTAGGCAAATAATAAAATTATGTAGGTAAACAAATATATTTTAAAATCTTTTTTAGTAAATGTTTTATTTTGATTATTTATTTAATTTATTTTTTTAATGAATTACTTACTTAATAGCTTTTCATTAAACTCAAAAACCCATGCAGTTCCATCAGGAACCCCAGTCTGGGAAACTCTGACGTAATGTAATATTTAATGCACTTCATGTTGTTAATAACAAAGAATGGAATATATTTTCTTTCTGTTTGTATTTTTATATCTGTATGGTACAAGATTATTCTATTCAGATCAATGTGATAAACGAGTTGGGTCAAAACCAAAAAGTAGTTAGAATACAGAATACCTAAAATGATCAATATTGCATTACTACAATTTTTGTCATGTAATTTGGAATCAGTTACTGACTACAATTTGTAAGTAATTTACCCAACACTCCACAAGGGGTCCCTCAGCTCCAGGACCAAAACAACAGTGGCTCTGGGGATCCTTTCCATGCAGCAAGACTTCCCCCAACAATACATTGTGCTTCAGCATCAAAATAGTCTCTAAAGAACTTTGCATCATGGTTGTATTGCAGCTTTGATTCTTGTATATAATCTTTTTTCCAATGAAATATGCACACAAATGTTTATTCTCGTAATACAACCCATATTTCTTATATTTTGACTTTAGTGCTCACAACTGTGCCTTTACTTCCCACATTTTATCATAATGTCTTGTTATACGGATATTTCATCTTACAATTGCAACAACTTCTAATGAGACTGGTGCTGCAGGACCTTGCCAAACTATAATCCATAGTTGTTTATGTCAGGGGTTTTCAATCTTTCGATGCCACGGCCCCCAAATATGATCGAGGGAACCCCATCTTAAAATTTAAAAGCCATTTTATATGTATAAAGACCCAACCTATACAGTGAAAATTACTATTATAAATATGTTAAAATATTATTTGGAAAATATTTAGTTTATCTTACTCTGTGGAATATACACAATACATTTTTTTTTTTTTAGAAGGGTGGATAGATAGAATTGAAATGAAGTGTTTTCAATTAGAATGAATTATGATCTGTATGTGATGATTTAGAGATTAAAAAACAAGTCTGTTTCATCATTGACAGGTCCATAATACCACGATATCCCATTGTGAAGTTCAGAATGTCAAATGTCTTGTTTGGTGAAGGGACACGTGAAGCATATCTGCCATTCAGTGAAGAATATCAGTAATGCAGACGTCTCTCAACTGCTTTAAAGTCAGGATAAAACAGAAGTAGTCTTTTCTTCCCTATTGTGACGTATGTCAGAGTGAAACGCCACTTTAGAACTAGTGGCAATGACGGCTTGGGCCGCTTCAATAAAGTAATTAGTGTATTAGTACAATAGAGTAGAGTATTATGAAAGAGAGAAATAGAGTGTGATTACCTCTGTTAGAGCTTTCACTCTCTAGGTCAAGTCAATGTAACCTGCACTGAAGTTGCTGAAAAATCCCCACCACTAACACAGACCGTTTCTCAATACCAGATACACCAATATTATTTATATAAAATATTATTTATTGAACAATAATATATAATGAACAAAAACATTCTTTGGATCCTTTGGAGTGGGCTGTGGAAGGAGCAGCTTTCACATGAACTTCTGGAGCGGCCAAGAGAGGAATTCTGACCATTACATGCAGCTCTGCCTTAAGTCTGTTCCTAGGCAAGTAATATCGCCAGATGCTTATATTATTACAAGCCAAGAGTCGCCAGCCAAGACATGGAGAGAGGGATGCCACTTGTATTAGGCCATGAAATGATATGTTGACGCCTACAATTAGAAGACATTTCTTTTCACAATACAAACACAAACATGCACAAAAATACATAGGCAACATTCTTAAAGAATATAAATTGTTAGGGGGGAAAAATAGAAAAAGATTTTTAAAATCTTTAAAATGAAAAGCAAATATATCTTCAAAATCATTTGTAGCTGATCTTAGGCTCAATACCATAAACCATTCATGGAAAATGATTTTCTTCAAATCAATCCGCCGGCTTGAGTTTTTCTGCAGGAGGGATCGAATCAGGTGGCAGCATTCTGTGCAGAACGATGGAAGAAAGTCAGATTATTACTTCAAACTTTACACCTGCTGTCTTTGTATTAAGCTGTGAGATCATTGTATGATTTAAATTACTTTGCTGTGATGAATGCCATCTTACCGTTTGACAAGCCAGGCTCAGACCAGATGTCATCAGCAATCCTCTGCAAATCTCTGGGTTCTGGAAAGCGTCCACACACCAGCAAGAATAAGAGCACTCCCAGAGACCACACAGTAGCTGGTTTACCGTGGTACTTGCCCTCTGTGAAGTACTCAGGTGGGCAGTACTCATTTGTGCCTGAAGGAAAGATTTTGTTTGATGGGTAAGCTTAAAATCCCAAGACATGTTTTCTTTGTAAAAAAATATCTGGTGTTAATTAACTTAAAAAATATTACTTCAAAAGTGAGATATGGTTACCATTGAACCATTGTCACTAGAACTTCTAAAACTAGAAGTCTAAAACTGCAGGTTTGGTGCATAATACATACCACAGAATCTTTCATATTTAGATTCTTGGAGAAAATCCCCGCACCCGAAGTCGATCAGCTTGACCTCAAGTGTGTCTGTGTTTATTATCAGGTTCTCCAACTTAATGTCTCGGTGGAAAACTCCACGGGAACAGCACATGTGAGCGGCCATTGTTGCCTGCGTCATTATAAACCGCGCTGTGTCCTCATTGAGGGTGCCGCCGTGACTGTTCAAAAAATCACACAGATCTTGACAGTGTGAGGGACGCTCCAAGATCATGATGTATTGGTCAGGTTGGTCCTGCCAGTCCAGCAGCTCAATAATCTCTGGAACTTTGGGGCCCCTGTTAGCAAGGATCAACAGGCCGACCTCTAATGGAAGGGGTGCGGGATGACCAGGCTAGAAGAAAGATCATGAAGAAAGAAGGTGCTGTCAGTGTGTTTACTCATTTTAATTTGAAAACAGTGGAAGAACAGTTTAGCGAATGTCGCCTACTTACAATGGAGATGTATTTCATGTTTCGTGGCTTTTTTGCAATTTTCACAGCCACCTGATCAACCACAAATTGTTACTTTTCCAACATGTCAATAATGAACACTAAAAGGACTTGAAATGGATATAGTGAGACAAAACAATTTGTTAACTAAATATTGTAAGGAAATGACAATACCTCAAAGTCATCTGCCACGCGTTTCCCTTCATAGACAGATCCGAATCCTCCCTCACCAAGCTTTCTGCCGATTTCATACCGGCTCAGAATGTCGTCTGTTAAAAGATGAATTCTTTTAGTTGACATGAAATGTCAAGCATGGACAGCAGTGAGTGAAATGTTTTTGGCCATAAACTCACCCTCAGTTGTCACGTCCACTCTGTTGTGATCTGGTTCTGGACTGACTGGACTGAGGTGGACTGAAGCTGGAGGGGTTTGATCCTGTTGATCTACAGGAGAAAGGACTTCAAGTCCACTGGAAAGAGGTTCCTGAAGACCATCATCCTCTAGAGCACAGGCGCTGTACCGTAGAGAAATCTGATCTAAAGCAGGGAATGTTAAACAGTAAAGTTCCCATTAATGGATACTTAAATATGCCTGAACATTACAGAGCTCTAGATACACATTTTCAAATGGTCATTTGATTTACCCTCAGCACTTCTCTCTTGATCTGAGCTGCCGCTCCAGTCACAGAAATGACGAGACGGCAGCTTCTCAAAACTATCCGTCCTCCTCCTCTTTCTCACTGGCATCTCAGTGTCCTCACCAACACTAACGGGCTGATGGTTTTCAGCCGCATCGGTGCTGGATGTTATACTCTGATGGGAGTCGTACACCTGAGCGCTGTGAGAACTTCGTTTTCTCTTTCGGCCATTGTTAAAAGATGTCCGCTTGGGTTCATCTGTGTTTAAAGATATATGACAAGTCCTGGAATAAACATCCGATCATGACTTTGATCTGACTTCAACTGATTTTTGATAAAATGTGTGATGATTTTTAACATATGTAATGAATGACACTTCATCCTAAAGAACAGAAAAATTCACCCTAATTTATGAATTTCCATTAATGGTCACTCATAACTAGCTGAAAATGATGTAGACTTTATGATGTACAGATTCTCAAATGGTCACTGGATTTACCCTCAGCGTGTCTCTCACTAACAGCTGCAGTGGTCTGATCCTCCACTTTCTGACCCTGACCTGAACTGCAGCTCCAGTGAAGAGTGAGCAGCTCGCCAAAACTACTCTTCCTCCTCTGGCTCTCCTCACTATCACTTCCCTCACTAACAGGCTGATGATACGCAATAAACAAAAACAGCAATCAGGGTAGGTGCCGACATACATTACACATAGAAGAGATTTGACCTCAAATTTCTTCTCATATCACAAAGAACATAAAACAAAAGAGGTTGAACCTGCTGATCTGCAGGAGGAAGGACATCGAGACCACTGGAAAGAGGTTCCTGAAGACCGTCATCCTCTAGAGCACAGGCGCTGTACCGTAGAGAAATCTGGTCTAAAGCAGGGAATATTGAACAAAAGCATGTTTCAATCAATAATAATTATTAAACATTGCATACTCATATAATGGTGATTCTTCAGTTAACATGTTTTATTAACTTTATATAGTTTGTAAAGAAGCCTTGTTCATGACATGTCTTGGAAGAAAATCTGCTCATTGCCTTAATCAAACTTCAGTTGTATTTTGATATGTGTTTTGGTGTGGATTTGTAACATATAATGACACTTCAATGACATTCTCAAATGTTCATCTGATTTACCATCAGTACTTCTCTCATTCGCAGCGGTATCTTGATCTGAGCTGCCGCTCCAGTCACAGAAATGAAGAGACGGCAGCTTCTCAAAACTATCCGTCCTCCTTCTCTTTCTCACTGGCATCTCATTCTCCTCAACAACACTAACGGGCTGATGGATTTTAGCCGCATCGGTGCTGAATGAGGATGTGCCGCTGTAAGAGTCGCACACCTGAGCGCAAAAACTACGTTTTCGCTTCAACATTGTCATGATAACAAATGTTGACTCGGGTAAACTCAATACGAACAGCAGAAGAGACAGCAACGAGAAGACTGAGAAAACTGAGGATATGTTTCACAAATCAGCGCAACACAACGTTCTATTTCATTATGACGTGATTGAGGAATGTGATTCTGAGTGAAGCTTTCGAACGCGCGTGAGACTGAACTCTTCTCACAGCTGACAAATGCCTTGTTTCCTATTCTTTTGTTATTTAGGTATATTTAAGAAAATATTTCTAATTAAAACATCTTACCCCATGGGTCTCACTTTAATCTTTCACTTCATAATAAAAAACAATATTTTACCCTATTTAAATGAATTCCTGTGTCTATTAACAAATATAAAACGTACAAAATACAACATAAATTCACAGACCACTATCATCCATTGACAAAATTGAGATCATTTAACCTCAAAATAATGTAGGTTTAATTAAAAACAAAAATCAGATCACAAAATGACAGGATTAATAAGAGAATAACCATTCAAAAAATGAGTTAAGATGATATAGTGACATCTCTGGTCAAGTGGAAATTTAATTTAAATCCTATTCTATGCATGAATACAATAACAGTTGCTTAAAACCTACAAATTTTAATAAAAAGTATAAAAAGTGGTGCAAAAATAGCTTTGTTTTAAATTTTAGGGAGTTAAATGAAATACTTGACTTCTCTTCTTAATTTTTGAGTTCATTTTTTTTTTTTTTATGTTTCAATTATGTTGTTGAGTTCACAAACTTCCAAAAGATCTATAGTAATATAAAGATTAATAGAAAATGCAGAGATGTTCACATAAACATATTTCATGTTTCCTCCAAACAATGTTTTCTTGAGTATCAAGACAGGCACATGAAAAATCAATGAACAACAACATTTATGAATTGTGTGTGGCACAAACATGTTCATTCAACAGAATCTCTGCTTGAAGATAATTACTTGTTTAATTTTGGACAAATTAAACATACATTGTGTAGGAATCTGTATATGCGGTGCATGCTGAATTTAACAGGGCACACAACCTTTTATAAAAACATTTGTCCTTAGGTTAAATAAAACTGTGGAATGTTTTGGATGGCTGCCTCTCAGTTATAGTGTTTTGAAAACCAATATTAATCACGTTTAAATGTGAATCCAGTTTTAAGAGAAAGGGAAGCTAATGTGCATGCTAACAATAAAAACACTTTGGATAATAATGTATCTGAAACTGACTCATACCTTTTCTTAAACAATAGTTAAAAGGGTTGAAATGTGATGTTTATCATTTTATAAAAATCACACTTTTCTGGAAATTGAGAATCACATTTAAAAAAAAAAAAAAGAGATCACAATTCTCCTACGATAATTTACTGGTTCTGACAAATTGTTAACTGCTGCAATCTATATAAAAAGTATTTAATTAGGCTACTTTTAATGTTTTTTTTTATCGTTACGCATGATTCAATGACTCATAGAGACTTCACTTGCTTCATTACTGGATGAATCGGCGATTTTGAACGAATCTCTTGATAAATTATTCAATGACATACATTTTTAAAACATTCACTTGTCGCCACCTACTGGTTTAACAATGTAATTGATACAATTTTTATTTGAAGCGTCATGTTACTTTCAAAAGGGGATTTTGATCGCTACCATACACATCAGTGTCAGTTTTTATATCCAAATATATAATATAATCTTTTATCTCAGCATTTCTGTGGTAATTTGAATTATTGTAAGATAGAAGTAATGACTATGCGGTTGAAAAAACAGTTTGTGAAGCTTTTTCATATATATGACAACTGCTCTTTCTGTGTCAGCAGCAGCGCCAACACAGATCTGAATATTCAATGTGATTGTACTTGTCAAAAAATAAATAAATAATTTAAAAAAAAATCACATTCTTTGAAGTCACTTAAAATGTCCTGAGCTGTTTAATTTGTGATGTCTGGCATTTTCCAAACCTCCCACCATTTGGTATCTTTGATATACAAAGTACAAAAATACAACATTGACAGTGAAGTAAAAAAAAACAAAGAATTAAAAACAGTTTTTCCTATTTCCTTCTAGCAATGGAACTTTTATATGCAAAGTTTTATGTCATTTGAAGAACTGAAATCTCATCATAATACTTAAATATATAATAATAAAGACCTAATGTGAGCACACAAACGTTAATTGCACAGCAGTGCATTGTGATGTTTATAACATCCCCTCCACCTCAGGCTCCAGGGCCTCTGCGCTGTCCTGGTGATCGCTGGCTGCCTCCAGGCCCAGGCTGATGTAGTGGGCCTCCTTGCTGGCCTCCAGTGGTGGAAGCTCAGACAGAAGCACTTTGAGGCTCTGGCCCAGCTCTCCAAAATCTGGCCTCTGAGAGGGATCTCTGTGCCAGCAGCTCAACATAACCTCATATCTGACAGAGAAAGAGTCAATGGAAAATGTAGAAGGAGAGTAGCAGAAAAAATAAATCATGAAAACACTACAAGACTGAATCATCTCTTGCCATTTATGTTTGTAGACCATGCACAAAATATTATTATTTGTCATGATTCATCTTCATAGGCACATTACTGCTTTGACACATAAGTATTCCTAGAACACTGCTACACTGCTCTGATTGGTCAGATGGCCCAATCCTTTGTGATTGGTCTACTGCACGCACCGCGTGCCCTTTGCTATAACTGAATGACAGCTATCAATTCGCAAGACATTGTATACAATGTATGGACAGAAACGATAGCATCGATTTAGATATCATTGTTTGACATTACTACTAACTAGGATGTTAAGATGCTAGTCCACGCTATTACAATACAGACAGAGCTCCACTCTACTGTAATAATAATAACGCAGAGGAAAAAACAGTTTGTTTTGTATGTTGTAAACTCCCACGTTAGCCGAGCACAAACGTGAATAGCTGATAATTACACTTTGTAAACAAAAGTCGTGCTCCATCCTTGATCATTACTCCAAGTAATAAGATAGACAAGCTGCATTAATCGACACATTTTTAGACAATATTGGACCCACATCTGAATAGCAGAACTACAGAAACGTGAGTTAGCCGGTTAGCAGGAGACAGACTAGGGTGTACGTTACACAACATAACATACAAAACTATGAATTTTGCACGATCGCTAGAAAATATAAACATCAATTATTAATCATACTTACAGGTTGAGATTCAGAGGAGCAAGCTGGTCCAAATAAACGGGACATTGATCCATATTTTAAGACCAAGCGTTTTGTGAATCCTGCGTTAAACTCCCTGAGGTTTGAGAAGTAGTCGTCAGTAAAATGACGGGAACACAACAAAAGATTGTACTGCAAATGAATTTTCCCTGGCATCTGCGCAAGCAATAAGTGGGCGGGCAATATGCTAATGTTTCGTTGTGACGTCACAACGAAACGGCTTAGGATTCGTTTTACAAACAACTTGTTTAATTGACTCTGAGTTGACTCTTACTTTTGAGAGACAATAACTTTATATACGGTGCACTTTCAGATTTAAAACCTTGCAGGATGTTCTCATTCACTTCGAGCTATGTTACACACTACATGAAAGGTAATTTTCAAAAATCCATAATAGGGGCACTTTAACAGTCCTTCCTGTTAAACAGAATATTCTAATAGTTTTTATATTTTGTGATGATTTGATGAAAAATAAGCAAAATGCTTACAATTTGCTATCACTGTCCCCTTGTCGGAGACGGTGTCCTTTTTCCAGGAGGTCCAGGAGCTCATGATTGGAGACACCTGGATAAGGTAGCTTCCCCCTGGATGTGATCTCCCACATGGTTATTCCAAAAGACCACTGTGAGACACAAGGAACATCACAGTTGATAAAATTGCTTGAAGGTTGTTGGTGGGTGAATCTCACAAAAATATGCCCGGGTCATATTTTTCCCAAAAAATAAAAAATATATTTTATATATAAAGATTTAAAAAATAATCCATTTCCACCTAAATAGTTTTAAATCAAAATAATGCTATAAAAAATGTTTATTTTTGCATAAAGGTAATGGGAATAGAGAAATTTGTTGTGTTTAATATTCAAAATATAATTTCTAAGTTTTTCTTCTGCTTTTGGGTGATGTACACCATGTTCTCGACAGGTTTTGTTAGATTCACCAGTGGTGAATTTGTAATAACATACATTACCTATTTCACTCATTTCTACAAGAAAGAAAGAAAGAAAGAAAAGACATAATATCATCAGTAGTTATACACAAACTGTATTAATTGCTTTTTTTACTGCTAATGAGTGAACAGCTCGCAACGAAACTTAAAAAAATAAGAGGCTGTCTATGAAAGCCTGTTTATGTGAAGGACTCGGGACGTTTTTGCCAGGAAAATCAGATGTGACGTTTGATGACACATGCACTATTAGGCTTAAAATGTTAAGGTTAATGCCGAAAGAGCTATTCTGTACTGTAATGTCAATTTGTCATGCAAAAAAAAAAAGGATTAATTCAAAATATAGTCTCACATAGCCAAATCTATATAGTCTAGTCTCAGATATACTTTAAAAACAAACTATCATAGTAGTGTAATTTTAATTAGGCTACTTCATCTGTCGACATGGTGAATTGCAGAACTTGTGCAAACATATCCACATCGCTATGATCAGATGCTTTCTCAACTGCTGTTTTTACACCGTTGTCATTTTTGTTGTGTTTATTTTGTTATTGAGAGGAAAGTGTGCAGCACAATTACATATTCATCTAAACGTCGCTCTCAGCAGGATGGTGTTTGGGATGTTTAAGTATATCACTGCAAAGGTATTTCCAACTTCTTTAATTTTATTTATAAGCTAAGAATGAAAACGTCATTGTGAGTATATCAGGGCCCCGAATCACGTTCAGTCTCTTGTACATGCATGAGTGCGAGCAAAGTCGCTGGCTGCAGTTCACTTAACAGCCACCAGTGTCACTAATAACAAGGATTTCTGAATTCTACAGTATAGCCCCTTTAATCCTGTATTGGAAGCATAAATGGGACTGACCACATCACTCTTGGCGGTGAATATGTTGTCAGACACACTCTCTATTGCCATCCACCTTACAGGAAATTTAATAGTCCTGTTCTCATGCCTATAGTAGTTAATGTAATAGATCTTCTTAGACAGGCCAAAGTCAGCCACACACACGTGCAGGTCATCTCCCAACCTGTGAAAGTGATTCCAGCATTGGGTGAGTGTGGGGAGAAAAAAAGAGAGATTTGGTTAGGAGTGGCTTCTCAAAGACAATGGAAGTATTAACAGGATGTTGTTGTAAAATGTGCTCTGTGTTGCCCTCCTGTGGACTCACATGCAATTGCGGGCAGCCAGGTCTCTGTGTATAAAACCACGAAGGCTGAGATACTCCATTCCTGCAGCAATGTCAATCATAAAATGCAGAAGTCTCTGATAAGGCAAACACTGGAGAGAAGAAGTCAGTTTAAATGATAGATACATGATCAGATTTGTGGTTATTTTACTGTTAAGACTTAAGAAGAAGGAAAAGTCAACTAGAAGGTGTTGCAAGTTTGTTTGTTTTTCTCTGTATGCGAGACTCGCCATGGGAACATCACCAAGGCGGGTTGCTTTGAGGAAGCTGTGTAGGTCTCTATATTTCATGTATGGGAGAATAACAAGTGGTACAACGATGGAGGACTCCGGATTCCTCTCTAGTACAACACCTGGTGTCAAGCAAGTATAAAATAAGCTCATAAAATCTGTTAATCTCTAGAGAAAATCCATGATGGACAATTTAACGATAATACTGTTTTATCCACCTTATTTTGCAACGTGGAAGTAAGCCAATGCATCACAGTGCATTATGGGTATTCTCTAGCCGTTGAGCGCATTGCGGTGCATTCCAAATGGGATATATCGCCCTCCAAAGGGAACTTTGGAGTGAAAACAATCATGGTCGTCATATTGAAGGGCCGTTCCAAACCGAAGTGCTCAAAACTGGCCACTTCGAAGGGCCCTTCGGAATGAAGGATTTCAAAGGGTACAACTGATGGACACTTCGGGCCCCCATGATCCTTTGCACAGGGAAGTTGTTTGATGTCACAGAATAGGTACAGGAGGTTAGGAGTTTGATTTTACCTATAAAAGTATATATAGTATTTTTCTATACTACTGCAATATTTATACAAGTTAGATTTGGTACATTATTATGGTCAAAATGACATTGTACTTCAACAAAAATACTTTACAGCTCCCTTTATCAGACCATTCAAATGTTTCAAATACATAGACACAATATATTTAACGTAAAAGACCGGCAGTAGCTTATAATGTTACTACAGTAAATGAATGCGTATTAATACAAAGAGTAAACCAGGGGGAAAAAGACGAAGGCGCCTCCTTGATTGTCTCGTTAAGATGACGCTGAAGTGCGTTCCAAAAAAATAGTTTTTTTGACCCCTACACCCTTCATCCCTTTGAAGCTCTCACTCCGGAGGGTAAACCCTTTGAAGGGATTAGGGCATAGGGATGAGCCCTTCCGAATGGAACGCAGGGTTGATATATATACACCGATCAGGCATAACATTATGACCACTGACAGGTGAGGTGAATAACACTGATTATCTCTTCATCACGGCACCTGTTAGTGAGTGGGATATATTAGGCAGCAAGTGAACATTTTGTCCTCAAAGTTGATGTGTTAGAAGCAGGAAAAATGGGCAAGCGTAAGGATTTGAGTGAGTTTGATAAGGGCCAAATTGTGATGGCTAGACGACTGGGTCAGAGCATCTCCAAAACTGCAGCTCTTGTGGGGCGTTCCCGGTCTGCAGTGGTTAGTATCTATCAAAAGTGGTCCAAGGAAGGAACAGTGGTGAAGCGGCGACAGGGTCATGGGCGGCCAAGGCTCACTGATGCACATGGGGAGCGAAGGCTGGACCGTGTGGTCTGATCCAACAGATGAGCTACTGTAGCTCAAATTGCTCAAGAAGTTAATGCTGGTTCTGATAGAAAGGTGTCAGAATACACAGTGCATCACAGTTTGTTGCGTATGGGGCTGCATAGCTGCAGACCAGTCAGGGTGCCCATGATGACCCCTGTACACCACCGGAAGTGCCAACAGTGGACACGTGAGCATCAGAACTGGACCACAGAGCAATGGAAGAAGGTGGCCTGGTCTGATAGCCAGTGGCACAGCTCCTCAACAAACCGTCCATACCAGTGTGATGAATACGATCCTCAACTGGACTGAACTGGAATAAATACTTTGAATGTTGCGATCCTATCGGACATATGATAGCAACCTGAATCGTAACAAAGCACTGTTCGCCAGAGGAGAACTCGCCCCCCGACTAAGCCTGGTTTCTCCCAAGGTTTTTTTCTCCATTTTAACACAGAAGTCTATTTGCCACCTGTTTGCCATCTGATGTCACCTGTTGGAGTTTGGGTTCCTTGCCGCTGTCGCCTTTGGCTTGCTTAGTTGGGGACACTTGACATTTGACTTGACATTTGATATTCAACAGTGCTTTGATCTGCCGGCATTGACACTATTCTTTTAAGAGCTGCTGTGCAGCCAAAATTATATACCAGTTATCAATGTAAAGCTGCTTTGACACAATCTGCATTGTAAAAAGCGCTATATAAATAAAGGTGACTTGACTTGACTCGCTTACCTGGTGAACACATGGCACCAGGATGCACTATGGGAAGAAGGCAAGCCGGTGGAGGCAGTGTGATGCTCTGGACAATGTTCTGTTGGGAAACCTTGGGTCCTGCCATCCATGTGGATGTTACTTTGACATGTACCACCTAAGTATTGTTGCAGACCATGTACACCCTTTCATGGAAACGGTATTCCCTGGTGTCTGGGGCCTCTTTCAGCAGGATAATGCGCCCTGCCACAAAGCAAAAATGGTTCAGGAATGGTTTAAGGAGCACAACAACGAGTTTGAGGTGTTGACTTGACCTCCAAATTCCCCAGATCTCAGCCCAATTGAGCATCTGTGGGATGTGCTGAACAAACAAGTTGAGTGTACATCTGGAACTTAGTTAGACGCATATATGAATATCTATATCTGCAATAGTCTTTAGCAGATGATTTTGCTAGATAAAGGCGTCAGCTAACATGACATTAAAAAGCTACCATAGTTTAAAACCCTGAATTATTGAGTAAATAAATATAAAAACACAAACAACACATTCTCAACTGTGAAAGGTAATCCCATTCCTTTGGGAATTTAAATATCGGTGGTTTTTACAACCAGAAGCTGTGCAATGTTGTGGCATCATTGATTCTTACTCTGAGTGATGACACACTGACCATCCCAAGATGGCGGGCGCAAGTTTTTTGAAGCATCAAAGTGTCAGTTGCATAGCTGTCAATGGAGGGACAGAAATTGCTCAGATTTGTGTTCGAGATGAACGATGAACGAAAGTCTTGCGGGTTTGGAACAACAAGAGGGTGAGTAATTAATGACATAATTTTCATTTTTTGGTGTACTACCCCTTTAATGAAAAATTAAATGCTGTGAAAATCATCTGCTATTGTCTATTGCAGATATAGATATTTATACTTGTGAATAACTAGGTTGCAGATGCACAGTCAACTTGCTCTCAAGTGTTCACGGCCCAGATTTGACTGTTTCAATATGATGGATGGCTTGCATATCGCGGCCCACAGAAACAAACACTAATGAGGCATCTCTCTCTCTCACCAACCCCCTTTCTATATATATATATATATATATATATTTAATAGGTCTAATGTAAATGGTAAAACAATTTGTGTTACAAGCCAGTGTGCTTATAATTACCATAATACATTAAAATAATACCAGTTTCACCATAACTGGAAGCGAATGGCACCGGAGGCCAGACACATTCAATTTACAAAAGGCCGCGCCCACTCTTAAGTGAAAAATAAGGTGGATATATGTACGGTGGATATATGTACGGTAAATCTAGCTCAACCAAAATAAATAAATAAAAATTGCTAATATTATTAATTCAGTCAAACGAAAGCAGTGAAACTGCTCCTTTAAAGTGATCACTACATACTGCGTGACCTTGACTGTCTGCTGATTATCACAGTATTGGAAAGATGCCAATTACAATATTACACAGAGTTTCCATGATCCATTTAATTCTTACAATGGTACAATCCCCCTATAAGTCAGGTCAAAGACAAGCAGGAGGTAAAAGTCAACCAGATCACACTGTTACTGTGCAGCTACAGGCATCACCAGGGGAACTTGTGGAAGTTTACACTTTGCACTTGGACAGACCTACAAGCCACAGATGACCAGTTGCCATGGAAACATCTGTGCCATTTGAAATCAGGTTATCCAAAATGTTCCCCTCCAGGCTCCAGCTAGATATAAATTATACATTTTAGCCTAGATATCAAACATTTAGGGGTGTCCCCAACTACGGATTTACATAGTCGATTCAGATTCGAATCAGATTGCCTATATTCGACTGACAGTCGAAATAGTCGAATCATATATGGGGGGGATCATATATGATCTTAACGCGTTTTATAAGCCTTTTTCTTAACGCGTTAAGATCATATTTTGGGCACATCTGATTTTTTGCACATAGTATACTTTATTAGCATGATATTTAGTGAGTTTGGTCGGTTAAAATCACTGTCTTAGTACATTAAGCCACGTTAAGCCTTTTTCACGTTAAGCGTTTTATGTCCCCAAATAGCGCGCTATAGTCAGCTCGTTAACGTTGGCCGGCAGAAGCGCGCCGCAGTGTTTGTCGTTATTGAGCGGTAGGAGCTGTTGGCACAACTTGCATCTTACTTTTTTTGGATCATCTTTTACAATTCTACACTTTAGATTTTCTTATCCCAGACATTGTTAAGGATTTAATCCCTGCCGCCAAGATGCTCCTCTGTCGGTCACGGATCATGGAAGTGAAACTTAAATCTGTCACAGGGGTGGTTGGATTTATTCACGCACATTAAAAATATTTATTAAAAGCTTCTTTCTTTTCACATTTTTCTTTACAACATTATCATAATAGGCTGTATATTAACCTATTGGGAGAAAACCGGTACATCTATGTAAAATCAGATATTGAGCACCCCGATATCTCTTCTCATAACACCTCTGCGAAGATTCGACTGTGAGATTGGTAGTCGAATCAGGCTCCTCCTATCGAAGATTCGAATCGTCGACTATTCAGGGTCACCCCTACAAACATTAAATAATTTCATTCAAGAAAGACATACCAAGCAATTTAACTACATTGGGATGATTGAAATGCTTCATAATTTCTGCCTCCTTGAGGAAGGACTCCAGATCTTCTTTATTGTGGATTGCTTCTACAATTTAACAGGAAAGTTTCATTATGTTACAGCATGAACAACATTGATTCAACTAACTGTGTAAAGCTAGTACTTATTTCTAAATTAACATAATACTTTTTAATTTATTATCAGAAACTTTCACTGTCACTTGCTCTCTGCACTATATACACACACACCTTTTGAGGTTTTCACAGCCACTCTGATATCTTGTCCTCTTTGTGGGGAAAATATGCCTTCATAAACAGCCCCAAACTCACCTGCAAATGGAGAAATTTCAGTATAAGAATCCAAAATTCATTTGCAGAATGAAAAATGACACTCAAAATACTGTTTTCAATTGAATTATTCAATTGAATATGAACAGTAGTTATTAATTCTTTCCCCGCCATTGACAGAATTTTCCAGCTTTCCTTGTTTATTCTGTTATACGGTAACAGAAGTACAGAATCTCCAGATCAAAACACAGGTGAGAAAGAAGCAAAAACAAGCGATAAAAATATTGTTTATGCATGTTGTAGTCTTTGAAAAAAAGAAGGAAAAAAAACACGATTTTCTTTGCTTTTTGTTCAAAATGTTGTCAGTTTTTTGCATGTGTTCATAATTTCTTTATATATTTCATTGCGTTATTACAAATAAAAAAAAATTATAAGCAGAACTACGCATTATGCTTTCAAAATCGTAAACTTAAAAATCTTGAAAACTTAAAAACATTTTTAATCATTTGAATAAGGGTGCAGATGCCAATTTTCCTATGCTGGACATAACTTTTGGCCACTACTGTATGTGTAATACTGCTTACAAGAGACCTAGAGCAAATTTGCAAGACCCAGAAAAAAGAGAAAAAATCAGTGTCAGAATCAGTTTATACCTTTCCCAAGTATTCGGTGCATTGTCAATATTGTACGTTCAACCAGCACGTCTTTAAGGCCACACAGCATATCACTCATCCCTTCCAACATCTGAACTGAGCCTGACACTGACAGACAAACAGAGACAAGGAAATTGGAGAGCTAAGGATGAGAATAATGTCTGGGTTAGTTATAAATAAACCAATTAATTAAAACATGACAGGTACCATCTCAAACTGTGCTCAGACTTGCCAAGATACCAAAGTCTGCAATCAAAATTTAGAGATTTTAATATGAACATTTCCAACAAAATTATAGCCCTTGTGCGCCAGAGAAACAAGCGCGCCGCCATCTTTAGAACTTTGTCTTTGAACTTCCGTTTTTATGGTAGCTGTGTATTTCTATGGCATCGCTGTCAAAGAGTAATTATCTGTTGAAGTGGATTTACTTATTGTAGAGTTGTTATCATGAGCATTGTAATGTTAGAATTGGATGTCATAACAAATGTCAGTAGACTGGGAAGATTTTAAAAGGAGCGGTTCATTCATAAATCCGTTTATGAAGATCTTTACGCTGTGGAAATACAAACCGGAAAACAGAACACAACGAGCGCAGCGCTGAAAAGGAGCGGGGCTGCATACATTAATTTTATGGTTTTATACTCTTAAGGCCTGTTCACACCAAGAATGATAACTATAAAGATGACTATGTTAGCGTTCACACCAGCGTTCTGTTTATTCTAAGTGCGCGCTGCAGTTTTGTGGTCTGCCGCTGGATGGATTCTGATTGGCTGTCAATGTATTATCGTTTATCAGCTAAAAAATCATTCTGAAAGTGATTAATTTCAACCTTTTTGTTTCTCTGTGCCATTATCAATAGTTCTGGTGTAGACTCTGATATTCTTTCGATTATATTTTTATTGTTATAGTTTGCATCCTTAGTGTGAACAGGTATTTACTGTATGAAAACTATGTAAACATTTCATGACATTTCAACTATTTTAATAAACGTGAAATATATATAATAAGCAAAGATGTAATAATGTTAAAGTTCTTCGAAAGGTCCCCTGGTTAGACGTGTTTTCTAAAAATATATAGGCTAGTATAACAATATGTCAATGCATGTGCAACTGAGTATTTTCATTTCTGGTAACACAATTGGTATGAGTTGTGAGAGGTTAGAATGTCTAGATGAAAGTGCAGAAATGAATTAAAGCAGTGACTTATCACTCAGACGTACTTGTGCATTTCTGTTGAAGAAGTGGGTCAATATGCAGCCGTTCATATCCACAATCACGCTGAGACGCTCCCTTTCCATGTGTTGTACTTCTGGGAGGACGAGGCCTATATTCTTCGCTCTGATTTGCTTCATTATTGCTGCCCACCTTATAAGCTGCATGGAAATCATTATTTTAATTGTGCAAACTCCACTTGACAGCTGTAATCTCAAATACTTTGAGTTTTTTATAGGGATTTGCAAGACCCCAAATTATACTCGTACTGTATACCAAAATCTATTTTTTTAAATAGAATTGTTTCTATTTATATGTTTTAAGGATGTTAAGGAAAAACATAACTGAACAATAACTGAACAAACTGATGTTCTGAGTTATGAAAGAGCAACATTTATACATTTTAAATAACATTTATCCCAAGTATTCACATATTATTAGGAGGTAAGACAGAAGAAGACTCACTATTGACTAGCTCAGACTCAGCTGTGTGTTGTTTAGGACGTCGATATCGAGTCACACCAGAGCTGGATATGAGCTCAGTTTCTTGACCTCCACTGAACACACACACTCTAATCAGTAACAAAACAGTCAATATATTCTATACAAACAATATATTTTTATATATATATATATATATATATATATATATATAAATAATCAACCAATCACATGCTTCCCAGGTCAAACTGGACATTTCTTAGTCATTATACAGTGTATACAATCTATACAGTAGGATACACTGTACAATGTATACAGTGTCTCATTACATCTCTTATAGTGCTTATATACTGCTTTTACAAAGATTTAGTATAAAGGTAGGATGAAATTATTATTAACCCAGAGATTTTGAAGGATTGAGACTGTTGTAAATGCATAAACATCTTGATTTTCAAAGAATTTTACCTGAGCTTGTAATGCCTTACAAAGATATATACAGCAGCTATGAGAATGAAAAGAATCAGAAGGCCACACAGTACAATAGTTAGGACAGGAGACAGTCCCTGTGTGGAATTAGCTATTGTGACAGGAAAGAGATCAGCTTTTGAGACAGGACTGGAATTGCCTTTTAGGCCAGGAGTGGCCATTGTAGTGAATGGATCTCCCTCTGAAACACACATATAAATATAGTATACATTGCCTTATAAATGAATAATACAGAGTGGTTGCATGTACAGTACTTTTGCTGTTGTAACTTGAATTCTTCAAAATCAATTGTCATTTTAGTAAGAAGTCATATTTTGAATAAAAGTTCCTTATAGGAACAGTTTAGAGAGAATTGGGCTTAATGTCGCCATGAAACAGTTGCTGCTTTTCTTCCCTATTGTGACGTACATCAGAGTGAAACAGATTCTTGAACAAGAAAAAATGTAGGGCAGTACTTGATTTTTTTTCTATGGGAAATTGATTGGATTGTTGGGGTTTGCTATTGGTCGATCTCATGTGAGTGACAGGTTGCCCCGCCCTTGTGCTAGTAAACACATCATCAGAGAAGAGAAGAGATATTGCTGCAAGAGGGAGGGGAAGTTATTTTGATTAAAGAATATGAGGGCACATTTATTAAAAAAATAATTTTGTGTACTACGGATAAATCATTTATAATAAATACTGCAATATATAAATAAAAATTTCAATTTTTACTATGAAAAGGATAGTTCATCCAAAAAGATTGTCATCATTTACTAGCTTGACACTCCATCTCCACAGAACCGTTCAAACACACTACTCTCCTTGACCCTCCTGCTGCCATTTCCTCAAATTCCATTTGGTTCCATGCAAATGTTGGACATTTCATGAAGAACAACTGGATCGATGCAATGAAAGTACACTTACCGCTGTAAGAAAATCCCATGGTAAAAGCCATTCTCAGAGATGTTTCCCAAATAAAGACCCTTAGCATGGCTCAGGTTCTCATCCTGAGGAACAGCATTGACAGGAAATGGATGCTCAACTGTTCTGCAGAGAACAGGTCTTTTTGGTCTTCTAAAGTACGGATTCTGAGTTTGGTTAGATTCTTGCACATAGATATAAAGAGGCTTCTGGTCCTCTTGGGCAAAACTTATGTCCAGTAGAAGCTCTTGGGCATCTTGTTTGGGGATCCAGTTGGTCCATAATGTGTTGGTAATTTTATTGAAAATGGGGTTACAAGTTTGGTAGATAGAGTGTGCATAGTCCTTTCCAAGCTGCATTTGTGTTTCCTTCCACTTACATTGACCAAAAGAGAAGTGAATCATTATTTGGTTCATTATTAAACATTTACCTATATTAAATAATTCATCAGTTATGATGATACAATTTGTCTATTATACACCATTATATCACATACACTACTATTCAAAGGTTTGGGGTCAATAAGATTATTTCTTTACTTTTTTGAAAGAAATGCATTAATTTAGGAAGGGTGCATTAAATTGATCAAAAAGACATTTATAATGTTACAAAACATTTCTATTTAAAATGTACATTTTATTTAAAAAATATCATGTGACACTGAAGACTGGAGTAATGATGCTGAAAATTCAGCTTTGCATCATAGGAAACTATTACAATTTACATTTATAATCAAAATATTTCACAATATTACTATTTTACTGTATTTTTGGAAAAATAAATGCATCCTTGGTGAGCATAAGAGACAAAACATTTTGAAAAAAAAAAAAAAAAAAAAAACCTTAAAGTAATGTCTAAAAAAGTAACAGAGATGACAGTTTATTTAGCCTTTAACTAGGCTATACTTGTGCTCAAAGACACACACAAGGACATTATGCATTTATTATTGATAGATTATTACAGATATTTCTTCATATACCCTGTCATATATAAAATAAAGTTACTGGATTTTTGTTGGTGTTAAGAAAATGTATAGCCTATTATAAAACATTTAAAATTGACTAGCCTTTCATCAAGTCATTGTTTATATTCATAAGGAACAAAAAACAAAAAAACAAAAAAAAAAAAAAACGCACCCTTTTTGTGGAATGACTCAAATATTACATAAAAATATAAAATGTAAAATAAAGAAACTGCCACTTACAGCTTTTGGTGATGAAGATGTCCATTGTAGTCTGCTCTGTTTGCTTGAATCAAAGATTTCTTCTAAAAATAAAATGCACTTTTTTTTTTATAGTTATTTCATTTCCATAAAAAGAACACTGATGTGAAGCCTCGGTCTTACCTCTGATTGGTGTCAACTGTGCTGCGGTGACAATCCATAAAATGTAAAATAAAAAATATAATATATTTAAAAGCAGGTTCATTTTAGTCTTCTTCCTTTATGCTGACATATACAGGTGTGTGTAGTTTTTCAGTAGAGTTCAAGCTTAAGTAGGCTAGTACTTGCTTATCGACAGTTTCAGTTCAGTTAACGTGAGCGCATGTGCGAATGAATCAACTTTTTGGAACAGTTTTATTTAAAGGGTTAGTTCACCCAAAAATGAAAATTATGTAATTTATTACTCATCATCATGTCGTTCCACAGACCTTTGTTCATCTTTGGAACACAAATTAAGATATTTTTGATGAAATCCAATGGTTCAGTGAGGCCTTTCAGATATCCAAAAAGATACTAAAAACATATTTAAAACAGTTCATGTGACTACAGTGGTTCTACCTTAATGATATCAAGTGATGAGAATACTTTTTGTGTGCCAAAAAAAACAAAAAACAAAAAAAACACTGCTTCGAAGCTTTACGAATCTTTTGTTTCGAATCAGTGGTTTGGAGCACCAAAGTCAAGTGATTTTAGTAAATGAGGCTTTGTTACGTCATAAGTGTTTCACAATTTTAATAGTTCACGCGACTTTGGCAGTTTGATACATGCTCCGAACCACTGATTTGAAACAAAAGATTTGTAAAGCTTCGAAGCTTCATGAAGCAGTGTTTTGAAATCGGCCATCAGCAGATATTGTTGAATAAAGTTTTTTTTTGCCGCACAAAAAGTATTTGCGTCAATTTATAATATTAAGGTTGAACCACTGTAGTCACATGAACTGTTTTAAATATGTTTTTAGTACCTTTTTGGGCATCTGAAAGTGTTCATTATCTTGCTGGCAATAGAGGCCTCACTGAGCCTCACTGTGTTCTGAAAATGAACGAAGGTCTTACGGGTGTGGAATGACATGAGGGTGAGTAATTAATGACATAATTTTCATTTTTGGGTGAACTAACCCTTTAAGGATTCAAACAAACCGACTCTCAAAGCATTCATATTCACTCGAGAGTTAAAATAATCACATGAAGGACCCTTATTTTAATTATCCATCCATAGAACTTATTAATAATAATTGTTTTATATTTCCTTCTTTGATTTTTGTTGCAGCGGAACACTTTAAAGGTCGATTCGGGACCCTTTGCGTGAACACATCCGTTTATACTCGATCAGCCTAGATGAACTTGTGAAACGTTTATTTCATGTCAAAAAAGAATGTGAAAAAGTATGCCAGGACAAACATTTTAGTGATGTGTTTCAACTGAAACTACTAAATATTAGTTTCAGCCAATTAAATGAATCAAATTGCACCAACAAATCGATTTGCTAATGAGTTGTTAACTGTAGTCAGTAGGCTACACAGGTAAACCTGCAACTGTTATTTAGTCTGGGCCAATTTTCCCCCCAAAAAGCTCAAAATATTAAGGTAGAAATTAGGTCTACACAATATATCGAAAATATCTTTTTTGTGTGTGTATAAATGTTTTGAATGATGTGGCATATATATATATATATTTTGAAAGAGTTTTAGAGAACTCACCCTTATGAACTTGATTGCGAAGTGAAACTTCTGGTTAGAGCACTTTCTATTACTGGAGTTCAGAGACATTGGGACCCTTTGCACATACTGAATCTGATGATTAAGGCATGCTTTTGTAAAACTAAACCGCAAAATGTACTATTGTAGCCTTCATACATAGATGATTCTGTTCAATCACCACCAAGTCTGGATGCAGAATATTAAAACAATTTTATTTCCCAAAGACATGTCAACTGTAGTGTGTTAGCTGACATCAGGATGTTTCAAAAGCAATTCACTGTGCAATCCAATACAAATAACATCAAATAATAACATTTCAAACAAAGTGTAAACAGATAATATCAATGCAAAGAGCAGGCAATCTCTAAAACAACCAGTCACTCAAAAATAACCATCACACACATACACTTTGAGGGAGAAATTATGTTTATTCACTGCTGAGAGTATCTGCTTCTGCATTCTGTACCATTCATGGATGCAAGATTATGTTATATAGGCCTAATTATAATCCCAAAAAATATTTTTTTTTATTCAGATATTTTAAAACAAAATGCTAACACTCAAAGTGCATGTGCACACTCTCTTTGACCAATTCTATGCATTTTAATTCAAGTCATTTGATATTAAAGTAGGGTTCTTAAAATAGAACAGACAACCCCTTTAACAGTATTTGGAGAGGGGTCATAATATATGGAGAAATTTTGTGCAAAATGTTGTCTGTGTTGTTGACGTGTATTTATTTAGGTTAGTTAAACATTTGAATTGCATAACAGAACAGAACAAAATCTCCATGTAACAGATCAGTGTCTTTTAAAATGGCCTGATCCTTCTTTCAAACTCTGCAAACTTATATTCTACCTAGCTTTGACATGAGATATCTTAAAATCACTGTGCAGCAACTGACTTGAACACACAAGTTAAACAATGTAGTAAATAACACTGCAAAGGCCACATGTATATTATTTTTTACTGAAAACATAAAACTAGAAGTGCTGACAGGACACTTTTGACCAACTGTCTATTTAAATTTTTCAAACTAAATATTCAGAGACTAAAATGTCTCTAAAAGTTAACAACTCTTAATTCACCCGAAATGAGCATTCATGCAGCTCGAACTTTTCAACATGAGGACTGAAGATTCATCTAGTCACAGTCTCCTTGTCATTTATCGTAACCTGGTCCACACACACCTCAATAGTCCATCAGCACAGTGTTTAAAGGGACGGTCCTGTATAAAAGCAGGTGCACAGCATCCCTCACTGTAACACACACTTCTCCTTCCGACTTCCATACTTCCTGCGCCTCAATTCTAGACCTCTCTCCAACCTCTCGTCCTCTTCAAGAGCCCTTGAGGATGACAACAGAGAAAGAGTAAAAAAAAAAAAAAAAAAAGTAGAGAAAAAGAAAGAATGAGTGGGTGGTTGCCCATGCAAAAGTAGTGTCACGTTGCTAGAGTGTTGCTATGCTGCCATTCAAAAGTTTGAGGTTGGTAAGATTTTTTAAAGGGGTCCTTGATTATGATTTCACTTTTTTAACTTTAGTTAGTGTGTAATGTTGCTGTTTGAGCATAAACAACATCTGCAAAGTTATGACGCTCAAAGTTCAAAGCAAAGGGAGATTTCTTTTACAGAAACCGCTTTTAAGGACTACAACAAATGGCTGGTAGGGACTACAACAAGCTCTTTCCCGGGTTGGTGACATCACTAACCCTAAAATTTACAGAAACCCTGCCCCCGAGAACACTCAACAAAGGGGACGAGGCCATGTTGGGCTGCTTTAGAGAAGAGGAAGAGTTGTTGTAGTAGAGTGTTGTTGCCATGCCTCATTTTAAGCCGGACTGCTTCACAAACGAGGGTCAATTCAACACTGGATTTGCACAAAAGATTAACATGACGGCACATGCTAGTAGTCGATGAGTTGAATCAACTCCACAGCAACTACATAAATTTATCCACTAACCATTCAGAAATGTCTAGTTGCATTCTAAAAGTTGTAACTTCTTCCTGAGTCTCTCCATCAGTGTCTGACTCCGGTTTGAACAATGTAAGGCTGAACACCGTTACTGACAATCGTCATTTTGGCTGTGTGAGATTCTCCAGCTTTGTTGTTGTTGAGCAACTAAAGCATGAGCTGTTAAGGCTCCGCCCTCTTCTTGAAAGGGGGCCAGGAGCAGCAGCTCATTTGCATATAAAGTGACACACAAAAACTTTGCTCATACCCAAATAGGGGTAAATTTGATAAGCTATTATAAATGATCTGTGGGGTATTTTGAGGTGAAACTTCACAGACACATTCTGGGGACACCAGAGACTTCTATTACATCTTATCTAAAATATCTAGCTTTCGCCAGACAGCCTTCCATATTCAATTTACGAAGAAAGTGTAGACTGGCGTGGCGTCAGTTGAAGGATTAGTTCACTTCTGAATGAAAATTTCATGTCTTTCTTTCTTCAGTCGAAAAGAAATTAAGGTTTTTGATGAAAACATTCCAGGATTATTCTCCTTATAGTGGACTTCAATGGACTCCAAATGGTTAAAGGTCAAAATTAGTTTCAGTGCAGCTTCAAAGGGCTTAACTATACCAGACGAGGAATAAGGGTCTTATCTAGCAAAACGATCGATTATTTTCTTAAAAAAAAAAAAATACAATTGTATATGCTTTATAAACACAAATGATCACCTTGCAAGTGCTTCCGCTTTCCATATTCTTTAAAAAGCTTACGCTGTATGTCCTACGCCTTCCCTATTCTACTTATGGAAAAAACGGAACTGGCGCCGCGTTCGTTACATAAGTTGAACAGGGAAGGCGTAGGACACACAGCGTAAGCTTTTTGAAGAATACAGAAAGCGGAAGCACTCGCAAGGCAATCATTTGTGTTTATAAAGCATATACATTTGTATTTTTTTAGAAAATGACAGATCGTTTTGCTAGATAAGACCCTTATTCCTCGTCTGGTATCGTTTAAAGCCCTTTGAAGCTGCACTGAAACCTTCAATTTTGACCTTCAACCATTTGGAGAGACCAGTCCACTATAAGGAGAATAATCCTGGAATGTTTTCATCAGAAACCTTATTTTCTTTTCGACCGAAGAAAGAAAGACGTGAACATCTTGGATGACATGGGAGTGAGTAAATTATCAGGAAAATTTTATTCGAAAGTGGACTAATCCTTTAAGCTTTTTTCCATAGGTTGAACAGGGAAGGTATTTTACATCATAACTTGTTAAATATGGATATTTTTTCAGACAAATGCATCACTTTGCTTCAGAAGGCCTTTATTAACCCCCCGGACCACAAGTTTATGATGGATGGATGTGGATGGAGGCACTTTCTTCAGCTCATACTCATTGGTCCTGTTCACTGCCATTATAAAGCTTGGATGTGTCAGGATATTTATTAATATCTCTGATTGTGTTCATCAGAAAAAAGAGTCATATACACCTAGGATGGCTTGAGGGTGAGTAAAGCTTGGGCTAATTTTCATTTGAAAGTAAACTAATCCTTTAAAACTCTGATATTCTGGCTGTTTTAAATAGAAGAGTCGTAGACCAGGAATCCACAAAAAGTACAGAGTATATCTTGTGAATGAACCTCACCCTCTCTCTTTGGCATCAATGTCATGCACAAGCTCGTCCCTCTGGTTGACTAAAGACACCAGCTCCTGCAACAACAGCTGCTCTCTGGTTTTATGAGCCTGGGTTTTCTTCCATTCTTCAAAAGTAAGACAAAAAATATAATAGTATAATGAAGATGGCAAGATTTCACGCAACTGATAAAACTACTTGATAAGAGGTAAAACATCTTTAATATTTAAAAACACATGCAGATGCTCCCAAACATATGTGTATTGTGTACATTCTTAGAGATTTCTTAGAGATATAATTCTTAGAGATATAGTTCTCCATTTTATTACCAGTACCTAAATCTGCACTTTCTGTTACTGGAGTTCAGAGAATTTGAGACCCTTTGCAAAATACTGAATCAGATGATTACTGCATGCTTCCTTTAAAACTGAACCACACAATGTACTATTGTAACCTTCATACATAGATGTTTCGTACCTTCCACAGCCATTAGATCTTGCAGTTCTTTCTTCAGCAGCTCAAACCTCCTTTCCAAATCTTGCTCTTCTTGTCTGTCATACAGAAGGAATGATAATAAGCAAGGTGTCTTAAATCAGCCACTGTTCAAATAAAGGCCATCATCTAAATGCGTATAGTGGAACACAAAAAGTAACTGAAAATAAGCATGAAAAGACATACAGTAACTGTAGATGGTCTTGTCTTCTGATCAAAGCATTCTTCTTGTTGACCAGGGTAAACCACTCCTGAATCAGTGTCTCTTCTTCTACACGATCACTACCTATAAGTGCATGATAGTTCTTGAACTTCATCAAGCCTCACAAATCAACTATATTGTCATTTTAATTTTAGCACACTGCATCATCTATGGCACAGCACAATTACCCTCCCTCACAATTACTATATATATATATATATATATATAGTGGTCTGTGTGCAAAAACATTGGGAAATACCAGGTCTGTTGCTAGGAACAATGTATGGGAGCAAGAATAAACAGTGGAAAGTACCAAAAAATATGATTACATAAAGATTTTTAACAAATAGAATAGTTGGGGACTTTCCATCAATACATAATGTATGCGGATTCAAAAATAATGGTGGCAGAACGCCATGGTAGAGCTAAAAGAAAAGATAAGTGGGAGAATTCCCATTGGACCTAAAGCGCTAAGAAAAAAGGTATAAGAAATGAAGTTTTGCATTGTGCAGATCAGATGATCAGCTGGCATCTCACTTTGTTGCATTGCAATAAAGATTATCTTCTGAGACCTGGAACTTCTGACTCTGAGAGCTTTCTTTGGGACCAAGCAACTGAGGGAACCGAGGAACCGAGGAACAACTGACTGGCCACAACACCCTATACTCATGAAATATTACAAATTAAAACTTTAACTACTGTAATCAATGACTTACCAGATTCCATAAGTCTTCTGAGTTTCCTCTCCACAGTGTCTGCTCTGCGATCTATCTGCTTCTGTTCAGCCTCCAGCGCCTGTATCTCACTGAGCACATACTGACTGATATCCTGCAAATAGACATAAACTTCATAAAGACACATGCAAATACTTAAACCCATGAACACTACCAGTCAAAAGTTTGGAATCGGTAAGATTTTTAATGTTTTTAAAAGAAGTTTTGTCTGCTCACCAAGGCTGCATTTATTTAATTAAAAATACAGTAAAAACAGTAATATTGTGAAATATTATTACAATTTAAAATAATTGTTTTCTGTTTGAATATATTTTATAAAGTAATTTATTCCTGTGATCAAAGCTGAATTTTCAGCATCATTACTCCAGTCTTCAGTGTCACATGATCCTTCAGAAATCATTTTAATATGCTGATCTGCTGCTCAAGAAACATTTATTGTGTACAATTGTACAAAATATTTGTGTACAATATATTTTTTTCAGGATTCTTTGATGAATAGAAACTTCTTTTAAAAACATTAAAAAGCTTACCGATTCCAAACTTTTACCTTGGAGTGTATATGCATTTGCAACCTTTTCAAATATTGTTTTGGAGCTATCATGTACAAACCAAACTATGAAAGAAATTAAATTTAGGCAATATTTCAACTGACGTTAATAACAAGTCACAAATAGAAAAACAATGAATGACCTGGTGTTCTCCTGCAGTTGCCGCTTCAACAATTTCTATGTTTCCAATACAAACAAGACAGAAGAACATACATGCAATAGTCAACAACATTTTACAATAGTTTACAACAAAAACAGACATTTTTTTTTTTTCATAAGTTCTTATACTCTGCAGAAAACATGTTCAGCATAGGTTATCAATTTAACAGTGTAAAAAAAAAGGTAAAGTCTTTGAAAGGTGTGTTTTGAGTTAAATCTTACGTGACTCTGAACCTCCTCTCGCTGTCTCTGTTTCTGCTTGGACTGATGCGATCTGGGTAAAAACATTATAATGTACAGCAGCTCAGTAATATTTACTGTTTATACAGATTAACCAGTTATAGGATAATTGAAAACTAATTGCCCTCACAAAGAAGAGAAAAATATACATTATGCTATACATAATACAACCTAGTTCCAAAAACAATATCTCTCTCATGACACAACACGAATCACAGATTCACAAACATCAGTTAAACAGAGAGCACACTGTAAACACGGACCCTCACAACACGCCTGCTGAGTCCTGAGCTTTATATAATGATCCTGGAAACTGTACATGTTCTGTTGAAATGAATTTCATGAAAAATGCATTAAACTAGAGAGTACACAGACCATTAACAAATCTTACATCACATTATATCCTTTTAGAGTTGTGACAGCTGTGTGATATTATTAAAAGGCACATTACAGACAATACTTGCAATGGTTAGCTTTTAGCTTTCATGCATTATAGTTATTATTAGTCATTTTGGGTAGCAAAGACCACACTATTAAATTTCAAGGTACACTACGTAACTTTTGGCCCTCTAGAGTTAAAAAAACAAACCGGCATGCATTTTGGTTGTGCTTCAGCTCTGTGGGACTGTGCAGATGAATATGACCCTTCACAATAGATAATGCTTTTCAATGAACTCTGTTAGAGCTATTACTATTAGAGCAATTTATCTGTTCAATAAAATACCTTACTCAGCTGTTGAGTAATAAAAGCACAATCTCAGTGTCGCTTTTACAACATTTCAAATCCCACAGTTCTCATTATCTCTGAAAAGCCAAGCCAATGTTGATTTTCATTTTATTAAGAACTCTGTCACGTCAACCTTTCTCGCTCGTTGGGTCAACTAACCTATGACACTCCCACATCATACACAAGTTAAAGGAGCCGGAGCAACTTTTCTCTATTTACATATATGATGAGACACACATGGGCGAGTGACGCATGTACACAACTCGACAGGTCTAAAATATAAATACTTATAATAGGATTACCATAGTGAATCAGAGTAAGAAAAAAAACACATTTTGGAAAAAGGATTGATGATGTATTGACTCATTTTGAACAAAAAAAAGGTTATATAGTGTACCTTTAAATACAGACTAACAATCAATATACAAGTCAATAGTTTGGAATAATTAAGATTTTATTGTTTTTTTAAAGAAGTCTTTTATGCTCACCAAGGCTGCATTAAATCAGTAAAAAAACAGTAATATTGTGAAATATTATTACATTTTAAAAGAAATGTTTTCTATTTTAATATACAGTGCACAGCATAAATAAGTACACCCCCTCTGAAACTTCTGAAATTCAGCAATTACTCAATTACTTAGAAGACATGTTAGGGTTCTTTTGAGATATAATGTTCCAGCAAATCTGCTCAATCAATTACCAAAGAAGCATGTCTAAATTATTCAGGAAAATAAGATTCTTATCGAGGTGATAAAATGTTGTGTAGCAAAAATGAGTACACCCTACTAAAAGTTACTAAATAAAATGAAATATTTTTTTTCTGGTGTAAGTTTAAGGCAATGTTTGATCAACAGGTATGCTGAACCAAAACATTTAAAGAGAAGTAATTTCTTGACAATTAAAAGTGTTCTATAGCCCACTGAATCATTCTCAGACTTAATGCTGACAACAATGGAACCACTTGGGAGAGAACTGTCAGGAGACTTATTTCTTAGCACAAAAGAGGACAGTGCTACAAGAGGATTACCAAATCATTGTTTTAAGTGTGAAAATATAGCAAAAGTAACACAGAAATTCAAAAACAATGGACTTGTGACAAGGCCCCTGAAATAATCAGGCCTTCATTTTAAGCTTTCATTTAGTGATGAGGGATTTTTTTGCTAGACAAAGAGCAGGAGAAATACCAAGCGAGTGTCTCAGAGCCAGCAAAAGCTATGAAAAGAGTGACTGTTTATCTCACAGAGTAAGATGCAGAAGATGCAGAGATGACATGCATGGTTGTTGTTCTCACTTGAACTACCTACTGTAGCCAAAGCACAATGAAGTCAGTTAGCCATTTCCAAAGCCCATATTTACAAAGTATAGATTCTGGGAATCAATACTCTGGTCTCATGATCTCTGGTCTCATGATCTAACAGCATCCAAATTGTTATGGTGTTGCTAGAGGAGGAGTACAGTGAGAAGTGCCTGGTTCCCACAGTAAAGTTCAGTGGTAGTAAAGCGCTTATATAGGGATGTATGAGTGCTGAAGGTGTGAGGGAGTTGTGCTTTATCAATGCTGTCATGAATTCCCACACCACTGTGTAATTTAATACCAAACTTGAAACAGAAGATGTTACCCTTTCCTCATTCCCTGCATTGTTGGGCATTTTTTCAACATGACAATGAGGATATGCATTCTCCCAAGGTAAAAAACCTTCTGTGGACATGTATTGCACTCAATCTTAACACTCTTGAGTGCCTGTGGGAGATTCTGTAGAGACGAGTTGAGCAACACTCCCCATTAAAGATCAGGGCATTTAAGGAGCTCTTCATCCAGGAGTTAAACAGGACAGATGTGACAATTTGTCATGAACTTGTACACTCTGTGCCAAGAAGGGTCAGAGCAGTATATTCAAAATTATGGAGGGCATACTAAGTGCAAGAATATTCTATATTTGTTGAATTAAATCTAGGGTGTACTCATTTCTGCAATCATTAATTTAAACAAAATTGGCTAATTTACTCATTTTATGGCTATTAATGACATATATTTCTCAGTTTTTATTATGTATGTATTACTAAAATACATTTTAGTTTTGCCATCCTTCCATTAATTGTATTAGTGATCATAAAGAAGATACATCTTTTGTATTTGTTCAGAGGGGGTGTACTCATTTATGTTGTGCACTGTATGTTCAAATGTAATTTATTCCAGTGAAATGTCAGCATCATTACTGTAGTCTTCAGTGTCACATGATCATTCAGAAATCATTCTGATATACTTTGCCATCACAGGATTTAATAACACTTTAAAAAATATTTAAAACATTTATTTTGTAATTTTGATCAAATAAATGCAGTCTTGGTGAGCATAAAAGCCTTAAATAATTAATTTCATTATTTTGAAATAAGTTTAATTATGTATTTCAAACTTTTGACTGGTAGAGTGTGTTTTTAATGTTTTACCTCTGTACCGCTCTGCTGTTCGTGTGGTTCGGGCTCATCCAGTGACTTCCCCTGCAGCTTTGATCTGCGCTTTCTTACAAGATCTGCATCCTTGACATGAGAAAAAGCCTTTGAGGAGTGAGTTCTGGCTGGTGCCACCGGAGGCTGAGCAGCCCCTGAATCTCCAGCCTGGCTCTGGACCTGCGTTCGCTTCGTCCTTGGAGGTGGCACCAAAGCACCGGCACCAGCCTTTCCCTCCCTTTCAGGGAAGCTTCCATTGGTCTCTAGAGTGATTCCGCTGCTCTGAAGCCTTTCGGCACAATAGCGAGCAGCGGCTTCAGGATCAGCTTCCTCCCTCTTTTCACCAACAGCATAACTGGACTCGCTGCTGTTCTTCTCGATCTGAATGACACTGAGCTCCTGGCCCATGAAATAGGTACGGATCTGGTTGAGATACGTCATCACGATGAGCCTGTCGGGCACTGCCAGCAGCACCATGTCAGAGGGCTCTATCAGCCTGGAGATGCCCAGTTCAGCAAAGCCATCAAATGCCTATGAATAGAAGAATCTTTATTTTTACAATTTCCTGATCACAGGGGGAAAAAGTAATTATCCAATATTAAAAGGGGTGGATCACCTTCTTGTTGTTGCGTTTAATGTCATACGGATCCAGCATTTCATAATTCCTAAAGACAAAATGACAAACAAATAAACAAAATGTTGAATAAGACTAAGCTGATCAACTATACATAACCCATGTAATGTTTATGAAATAAGCTTAATGCCTTTTTCCACATAAAAAAGCACCCACACTTTATCTGGATGAAAGTGATGCAGGATGGCACAGAAAGCAAGGCCGTTTCTCCAGGAGGTGCTGAAGTTTGTGATTCGCACACCCTTGTAACCTTGTGTGACCTTTTGGCACCATTCCAACAGAGACTGACTTGAATTCACCAAGGTCATAATCTGGATTTGAACACAGAAAACATTAACTACCTGCTAATTAATATCACAATGGTAACAATCAACATAATAAAAAGTATCAGATCCAATAACCTCTATTTCATTGGTTGGCGATGAGTGAGCTGTGGAACTTCCCTGAACTTCCATGGCATCTGCTGCAGCTCTTCGTTTATTACGAACAGGCACTGTGGGCTCAATATTGGCTTTTTCTGAAGCCTCCAGCTGATTGGCTGATGAGGAACTGGAAGTGCAGACATCTTCTGGGAAAGAGGCACTTAAACGTTTCTTCACACGAGGCATTGGAACAGGAAAACTTGAGGAATCTTCAGCTGCTTCTTGTCTAGATAGAAGAAACAAAAGAAATAAAATATTAAACAAAACTGCTGATTTCTATATTAAAACAAACCAATATTGCAAAAGCTATTCAACTCATGTAGATATCTCTTTCAAGCATAAAAAGAAATTCAGAATTAGTTACACAATGCATGACAACAAAATTAAACAAGCACCATTGTCTTCATCTTTATCAATCATTTATTTGTATTTACATTTTGCAATTTTTTTTGTAAAAGACAAACAGTTTAACTTAAAGGTCGAACATTTAATGACTAAATTAACTATACATTGGCATTGTTTTTGAAAACCCAACATTATTGGTGAAACAACAGAGCACCTCTAATGACCAGTTACAGCACTTATACAAAATAAAAATGTCACGTGTAATGTCTACAAATGTGACAACAGTCAATCCTACGAAACTTACCTGGACACATCTAAGACAACACCCGTGTCATCTACAGTGTCCATGCTCAAATCAACCTCATCATCTCCAGAATGTACAGCATCCTTTTCTTTCTCCACACTTTGATCTTTTTCAATTTGTTTCTCTTTCACAAGAGAGTTCTCCCCATTGTCCTCACAATATTCATCAAGTGGAGCACCAGTCTTATGTATTTCACTGTTAACTGCCACATCAGGAACTATCTGCCCAATGAGGTTTAAAACAGACTCCTTTCTGTTTAGCTCTAGTTCCTTTGCAATTGTGGTGGCTGAATCCTCAAGGCTCTCCATCCCTGTTTCTGCCCTTGCCTGTATGGGCACTTCACTGGAACACTGTTTATTTTCTGAGAGAGAAAGGATGTCTACATCAAGTGAATCTACAGGAGGTGGTGGACAAGTCAAGTGATCAGTGAGATCATCTGGAAATGAGCCACTGAGACGTTTCTTCACACGTGGCACTGGGATTGGCAGACTTGAATCTTGATGGTCTTTTGTTTGAAGAACAATGTTGTCTGAATCTGCTTGAGACACAAAGGTGGATGAAGGTTCTGGAAGATCATCTGGAAATGAGCCACTGAGACGTTTCTTCACACGTGGCACTGGGACTGGCAGACTTGAATCTTGATGGCCTTTTGTTTGGAGAACAATTTTGTCTGAATCTGCTTGAGACACAAAGGTGGATGAAGGTTCTGGAAGATCATCTGGAAATGAGCCACTGAGACGTTTCTTCACACGTGGCACTGGGACTGGCAGACTTGAATCTTGATGGTCTTCTGGTTGGGGAACAATGCTGTCTGAACCTGCTTGAGACACAAGGGTGGATGAAGGTTCTGGAAGATCATCTGGAAAAGAACCACTGAGACGTTTCTTCACACGTGGCACTGGGACTGGCAGACTTGAATCTTGATAGTCTTTTGTTTGGAGAACAATTTTGTCTGAATCTGCTTGAGACGCAAGGGTGGATGAAGGTTCTGGAAGATCATCTGGAAAAGAACCACTGAGACGTTTCTTCACACGTGGCACTGGGACTGGCAAACTTGAATCTTGATGGTCTTCTGGCTGGGGAACAATGTTGTCTGAACCTGCCTGAGACACAAGGGTGGATGAAGGGGCTGGAAGATCATCTGGAAATGAACCACTGAGACGTTTCTTCACACGTGGCACTGGGATTGGCAGAATTGAATCTTCACGGCCTTCTGGTTGGAGAACAATGTTGTCTGAATCTGCTTGAGACACAAGGGTGGATGAAGGGGCTGGAAGATCATCTGGAAATGAACCACTGAGACGTTTCTTCACACGTGGCACTGGGTCTGGCAGACTTGAATCTTCACGATCTTCTGGTTGGGGAACAATGTTGTCTGAATCTGCTTGAGACGCAAGGGTGGATGAAGGGGCTGAAAGATCATCTGGAAAAGAACCACTGAAACGTTTCTTTGAACGTGGCATAGCCACTGGCAGACTGGAATCCTGATGGTCTTCTTTTTGAAGAGCAGCTTGGGTCTTTCTTGTCTCTTCAGACTGAGACATATTGTTGATGACAGAAGACAATGTGTTCTTTATTTCAAACTCTTCACTGGCTTCATCAACATTGCTGGTTTGAGCTTTACTCTTCCGCCTCTGAGGAGCACATATTTGTGTGACTTTTGGAGGCAGTAGAGGAACATTTTCTCCATTGTTGCCATTACATGATGCTATAATTTCTTGGGGTGTGGGCTTCTCTTTGGGTGCTGGTGAACAAATCTCAATTTTGGATAACTTTACCTCATTTTCTGCTGCTTCTATCACTGAAGTATCATCAGGAAAAGAAGCACTTTGGCGTTTTTTGGTCCGTGACGACGGGACAGGTACATCCGTTTCTAAAAATGTACCTTCATCTGCCATAGCTGAAGAACTCTGGATGGTGGTGAGTGCTGTATCTGGCTGTACATTGTGTGAAGTACTTTGAGAGTAATGTTCAGTTTGTTTTATGACACAGGTGTTATCGCTCTGAGCATTTGGCTCAGCTGGATTGGAAACTGGTGTTGATAACAGAACAGTCTCTTGAAGAATATCTTGCCTCTTGGTCCTTCTTGGTGGCAAAGGTTCTTTTGAAGCTGAAACAGCAGTCTGTTCTGTGACAGTCTTTGGGTTATTAGGATTTTTTAAAGACGGGAAAGACATAGGTGTTTTTTCTTCACCCAGCAATTCGTCCTTAGTCCGTTGGATGAAAAGAGACACTTCATGCACAATACGATGTGGCCTTAAGGACAAAAATACAGTATCACTACATTTATTTTTGTGTTGAGATCTGTAACGAATACAACAGCTTTCCATAGACAAGCTTATAAACCACAGTCAACTTATACATACATTTTTTAGCAAGCAACATTACCACTGCAAGTACATCCAAGCAACATTACCACTGCATCCATCAGAAATTGCATACCTTTGCAACATGCAACAAACAGCTGCGGATTTTGTAATAACAGCATAGATCTCAGCTCACAATCTTAGCTGAACAAACAAATGTCTTTAAGGGTGCAGTGTGTAATTTTTTTGTTTTAAAATTCTTTCTTGTGCAGATACAAAACTGTGGCGGTTTCAAAATAGTTTCTGTCTGCTTAGAGCATGATTTGGAGGCTGACAACCCATTTGGCCATAATCATTATTTCTGCAATTCCATTTGGTGCCACTAGGGGCATTGAAATAACACTGCACCTTTATGGCAAAAAGCAAAATTAGACACATGGACATAAATATTTTGAGGGGAAAAACACAGCCATTTCAGTGCAAAATTTGTGCAAATATGAGGGGGAAAACACTAAAAGAAAAGAAAAAAAGAATATAGCCATGCTGCCGTTTGCAGGACTCTGCCGTTGTTGGGTTTAAATGCAACACTCTTGATGAACTCACCCCTCCTCTTGAAATACTGTGGTTGACACTTCATCCTTCAGTGTCTCAAACATTTTACTTTCTGTTACAATCTCATCATTACCAGCTTCCTCTTGAACAGAAGTTGTATCCTCTTGCATCAAGGGGTCAACATGTGTGTTGTCCTCTTCTTTAGTTATCTCATGAAGGTCAGCCTCCGTCAAGGGGGGCCATTTCCTCATTAGGCAAAATTCTTCATCTTCAACAAACCAGCTTTCAGCCTCTTTTGATGACAGTGATGTTTCCGAACAACCACTAACTAAACGCCACATGTAGGGTTCAGCAGAATCGAACACCTCAGGCTCTGCTGCCTGCACGGGCCCCTCCAATGAACGATCACATCCACTGGCCATGCGAGTCCCGCTGCCCTCGGGATCCACAGAAGATGAAAGGCTGCTGAGAGGATCTAAAGTGTCCGTGACCGATCCAGAGCTAGAAGGCTGCAATATTGCTGCAACTGTCTCATAACTAAAAGAAAGCAACACTTAAAATGTAAAAAGTAAAAAATAAAAATGTTTTCCAAACAATAAACTGCAAAATGACATTAATAAAAATTAAAATAAATTACTGTAACAAAAGAACACATTTGAATATGGTTAGGAGTAATTTTATTGATTCCTAATTACATTTACTAACTAATCATTGACCTAGATAGATTTCAAGTGTTTTTAAAATAAAAATCCAAGCCAACATGCTCAGTGTTTTCACTCAATTATGTACCCTCTACTTACCCTCTCTGAAAGACATCAACTATACTCTTAACAAGACCAGAAGATTCTTCTTTTTCTGTGGAAGTATCATCTGCCTCCAAAACCTCCCATCCTAACATTATAGCAGTCTCTCCTGGCTCTGCGGTATCATGGGATTTACTAGTAGATTGTTCCCCGACATGTTGCCCTTCTAGAAGAAACTTCTCCTGATGGTTTTCAATACTGATACAGAATAGTTCACTAGTTAAAAGTGAAGTCTGCAGGGTCTGTGATGCAATTCACATGCACCATGCGTACTCTCACGCACATGCACCGAAAATGTTTCAGGTACAACATCCAGTGAGATGATATAATAATGTTAGTGTAGAAAGTCATAAATATTAGTCAGGTAATTCAAATCATGTTGAGCTATGTTTTATTAGATAATTTTGAATGACACAATGGGTGTTGTTTTTACATGAACAAGCTTGCATAAAGCTCCCATAAAGCCAAAACAATGTCAAGAAATTATAATATAATATAAAGATAATATACTATATGTAAAATAACTAAACTAAAAGAAATGTGGTCTGCATTAATGCAAAGCGAATCAAACAATTTCAAAATCTATTGCAAATCAGTAATAGAACACAAATAAAAACATGCTATGTAACTCACCCTTCAACCAAGGGCATCTCATGAAAACTTCCTATTTCTTTAGGATTATCTTTAAAAAAAAAAAAAAAAAAATCTGAGTATACATATTGTAGACATAACGCTCAAGCCTCACTCTAATAATGGTTCTCTTACCAGTTCCTGTTATGTCCAGTGTTTGATTCCTTTCTGATTCTATGTACTGGGTAAATTTGACTTCAAATTCAATGTGTTCTTGGGTGGGACTTGATGGAAAAAATGCACATGTAGAAGCATGTGGGAAATCAGGAAGCCTTGCCTCAACTGGGGAACATGGCACTTCAGTGACCAGGTTATTAAAATCGAATTCATCGGTTGCAGAGAATGGAGCCTCTGAAGAAGGTGGCAAGACATCTGTCATCATACTCTCTTCTTTTTTTAGCCTTTCTGAGCATGGGAATCCATAATTGCGGGCCTTATTAGGGCAGGTAGGAGTAAGTAAGAACATAGTTTTTGAATATTCTTCATAATCCTTTGTAAAACTTAATGAAAAAACTGGTCTTTCTTTAAGAGGTTTAACCCATATGGGCTTCTGTGCAGACCATATCCTTTCTTGAGACACTTCTATGGGCATAGATTTTACTGTAGGAACACCTATGATAAAAGAAACCACTGGGCAAGAATGCAAAAGGCTGACTGTGTCTGGTTCTTTACTGAGATAGAAGCCCTCTACTTTAACCTGAGGTAGAGAGGGGAAACCAGGTGTGCGTGCTTCTCTGGGGCAGGTGGGCACCAGTGTAAACATCCTCTGCAAAATATATTTGTCTAATTCTTCATATGGATTTGCTAAATTAAACTGGATAAGCAGTTCTGATCTTGTTCTCAATGGCCTCTCCAACAGAGGCATTTCATCTGCAAACCATACTCCTGTGTTTATTCTCTCACTTGATGAGAATCCCATAATTCTTGAAGTCTTCGGAACACACTGATGAAGACCAACCATATTAGGAGAAAGTGTAACTTTGCTCTTAGGTGCATATGGGAATCCTGGTATTCTTGCCTTTGATGGACAGGTTGGAGCCAATGCAAACATTATTTCAGTTAATTGATTGAGCGAATCTACTCTGTCAATAACAACAACAGGTTGCTTTTTAAAAGATACATTGTACAATGTTTTCTTGTCAACAGACCAATCTAAATGCACTCTTTTAGAAGAAAATCCAATAACATTCGATTTCTCCGGGCAAGCTGGAAGCATGCGTAGCATTATTGGTTCGGGCACAGATGGAAAACCAGGAACACAGACCACTGATGGACATGTAGGTGCCAGAGCAAACATTCTATGACTGTTTTCTTTGCACATCTTGTCCATGTCCAAAACAACAGGGGGTTTCTTTAATTGACTTGACCACAAAATTACTGTACTCATAGGCCAATTGGACGTCTTCGGGATCTGGATGCTCGGACAACCAGCTATATGTGAAACCTTTGGGCAAGAGGGACAAATGTTTTGCATGTTCGGCTCCGTTTGTGACTTAGGATGTGGTCTAGATGGAAAGCCAGGAATACATGATGCCTGTGGGCACGTTGGTGCCAGAGCTATAATCTGTGAGTCTTTTTCATCTTTAGTGGGATCAAAAATATCAGTCTGTCTATCTTTGAATAAATTGCATAAGATTATTGATTGATCACTAATGCACTCCTTGCCTTCAAGGACTCTTAGAGATGGACATCCAGGGATTCTAGAAAGCACCGGGCAGGATGGAAGAAACTCCAACATATTTGGCTCGATTTGGGTTTCAGGGATAGAATCTGGAATTTGTGCAGTGTTTTCAGGTATGAAGTTTAATATCTCATTCACAGGCTTGGAATCGTCCCTTAGTTTAGATTCAGCAATTATAGACTCTTGAAGATCTAATTCTTCACATGATTGAGTAATTATTTCTTCGCTGTTTGCTGCAGATGGGAAATTAAGAGTTGAGGATGGCACTGTGACCATCACCATCTCTGAACACTCAACTGGGCTATCGATGTCTAAAACTGGCTTTGGCTCAGGAAGTTCTTGCAATAATGATGGTTCAATGCTCAGCCACTCCTGATGATGCTGTTCCTCTGGAACTAGGGTCTGTGAAGATGTGTCAACAACAATGGATGTTTCTGGGCAAGATGGACATGGGGCCTCTGTGAGTCTTTTAGCAGATGGAAAGCCAGGAATTCTTGCTTCATTTGGACATGTGCCTGCCAGGGACACCATATTTGCCTCATAGGGGGATTTGTCCAAGGATGGCATTAACAAAATATTTTTTGTTGATTTACATGGCACATCCAAAATTATACTTAAATCAGTAGGCCAGTTGATTATGTCTGTTTTGCATATGCTTGAAAGCGCTGTAGATGGACATCCAAAAACTCTTGAGAACAGTGGACATGATGGAAGAAGATCTACCATTTTGGGTACACATTCTTGTTGCAGTCCTGTAGGCCAATCCTTTGTTGTAGAAGGGACCAAACTACTGTGATATTCTGTAGTCTCTTCTTCTTTCTTTAAAGCGTCAGCAAACTGTTCTGTTCTGTCTTGTGATGCCCATAATATACCTTCATCCACATCTATGTTTTCAGTCAGAGTGTCTCCGTAATTTTCAGAAGGTGGAATCTGAGCACTTATGCTTTGACAGCTGAGAAAAATAAGGATATGATCAGATGTCATATGTGAGGTTGTCTGACAATACAAGATGATTCGACTGCATGCATCATTCCATTTAAAGGCAGCCAATTCATTTTCAATGAATGTGTCTTCCTGAACACTTCATGAACCAACTGATGGGCTTGACAACTATAGCAGGGCCTAAATTGTCTCTGCTACACCTTATTTGTTGTGCCTAGCTTTCATACCATTATGCATTTATGATTTTAAAGGCATAGTTGACCCAAAAAGGAAAGGGTCAACTATGTAGGGTCCACTGACTTTCATTTTATGAGGGGAAAAACAGACATTTTCCAAATATTCTCTTTTTTTGTTCAACAGAATAAAGAACTGCATATGGGTTTGGAACAACATGAAGGTACATAATGTAAATGATGACAGATTTTTCATTTTGGGGTGAACTATGCCTTTAGTGGATAAATGTTATGCAGACAGAAAATGCAATTAAGGCAAGGCAAAGCAATAAATTAATACTCTATCTAGTGTTTCCTTGCAAAACTCACCTCTCCTCAACAGTCAGTAATAGTGGCATGTCTGGTATGGAGTGCCACATTCTGAAATGCATTTTCCTAGAAACAAGTGTCAAAGTATTTCATGCACTATCCACTGATGTGCAATACAAAATGACTTTTTTGTGAAATAAACACTTGGGCAATTCTGAACTTACCCCCTCTCCAGAATTCCCTTTTGTCCTTCCTCACAACTTGCCCAAAAGTTCACATTCTCCTTGGTCTTCTCTAATGCAAAACTACTGTCAGACTTGTTTGCACTGAACAGGTCTATTTCGATGTCTGATGAAGCAAGCACAGTTGAAGTTTCTTGTTTATGGCCAACATCTTCTGTAGATGCTCGACTATTATTTGTCTGATAAAGAATATGTGGAGATTCTGAATATGTGGATGGAAACCCAGGGACATTGGACTGCTTTGCACAGGATGGCATCATCATAGCCATGTCTTCTATGTGGAAATTCAGGTGATTGTCATTTGTTTGATTCAAGTTTGTTAAGGAAGAACATACAATATCAGACTCATCCTTTGAGGTTCTCCTGTACAGTTGCTTTGCATCCAGTGGCCATGCACTTGAATCCATTGCTTCATTTCCCAAATCAACAAATGGCATACCTAATACTTTTGTAAAACGCGGACAAGATGGCATGAGGGAAACCATATCTGGTGCCTTCTTCTCAGTTTTTAGTCTTGGGGCAGATGGGAAGCCGGGTAATTTAGCACTGGTTGCACAAGTTGGGCGCAAAGCTACCATATCCCTAGTGATGGCTTTATTCATTTCTCTGTACTGAGGTGGAATGGTGTGCATGGCCTGACACTTTCTGCTTAATTGTTTAACCCATAATGGCCTTTCATTTTCAGGCCACTGTAATTCCACTCCAGATATTACACTTGATAGCATTCCAGGTACATTTGAGACTGTTGGGCAAGAAGGGACAAGATGAAGCATTAATTTGGGCTTTGGTGCAGATGGAAAGCCAGGAACATTTGCTTTCACTGGACAACTTGGCAAAATAGCATACATTTCTTTAAAACTCTCTTTGTCCTGATAAGCAATGTTTAACCTCTCAGATGTGTACATTGGCGAACACCTTCTCACAAAAAAACCTTTCTCCTTTAAAGGCCAATTATTTACCAAAGCCTTATCAATTTCGCTTGGGACTAAAGAGGGGAAGCCTGGAGTTTTAGCTGTCTGTGGGCATGTTGACAGAGTACCAGATATTATTTGTGTTTCAGGCATGAGCCATGGTGCAGAAGGAAATCCAGGTGTACTTGCTTTTCTAGGGCAAGATGGTATCAATGACAGCATACTGTTAAAAACAGATGTGTTTTCTGTAACTTCATACTGAGCTGGACATGGGCAGATTAAATGACTTGGCTGAGATGCTAGCGTCTTCACCCTAAATGGATTAATGTCCTTTGGCCACTCCTTAAGTAAATCTGAAGAGCTTGCAAGAATTTGTATAGTTGTTATTCCAAGGACACAAGAGGCTGTTGGACATGAAGGTAGGAGTTTTGTCATACAGAATGTAATGTCTAGTTTTCGTTTTGGTGCAGATGGAAAACCAGGAGTCCTTGCTTTTCTTGGGCAAGATGGTACTAAGCTCACTATACCTGTTAACTGATCCTCTTTTAATATGTTTACAACTTGAGGCAAACTTGACTGGTTCTTTTGTGCTATTATCAGAGATGATTCATTGTTGGATGGCCATTGTTGGATAATATTTTGACTAGCAAGCTCTTTTGCAGATGGAAATCCAGCAATGCAGGAAACGTTCGGACAACATGATGAAATCCTGACCATACTTGGTGTAACTGGTTTTGGAGCAGATGGAAATCCTGAAATCTTGGGTTCTGCTGAACAAGATGACCTCAATGAAACCATATTTTTTGCGGTTTCAAAATCCATCTTCACTGAAGACATTGGCAAAATTTGTTCCTTACTTTTCTTCAAATAATATACTAAATTCTCTTTAGGCCAGACTTCATCTGTGCAAATGATTGGATATCTTGAAGGAAAACCTGGAACTACAGAGAAATCTGGACATAATGGTAGAAGACTGACCATATTGAAAGGCAAAGATGGGAATCCAGGGATGCTGGCAGTTCTTGGGCAAGTTAAATGTTGTGATATCATATGTTCCACAGTGCTCCGATCATACAATGAGCAATCCATATCTTGAATAAGTTTTGCTGGTTTCTCTTTTTGAAGGTATTCTTTCAGTATCTTCACAGACCCATCCCAAGGCCACTTAGTGTCTTGAAAAGTTACAGATGGCATCCCAGGTACAAAAGCAGTTTTCGGACAGGCTGGAAGAAGATATATCATGCTGGGAACAGATGGAGATCTGTTGACATTAGCCTCTTCTCCTTCATATGCTTTCTTGCAGATGGGTAGAACGCTGAATTCCTGGTTCATTCTAGGTAGTCCATCTACAAACAAGCCTCCTATTTGATTTTCAACTGTATCATCAGCCAATATAGATGGTGACCAAGGAGAATGGGACACTTTTGGGCAAGAGGGCAGCAAAGCGGCCATGCTTTTGGCGCTGAGGGACAGGGACATTAGAACAGAGATCAGAGGTAGGATGTAAAATGGACTTATGAATAATAATAAGCGAATGGACCGCAACACATACAGTATATGCATTTTATATTAATATAGTATAGTAAGCTTTAAATGTAACACAGTAACTATATGCTAGCAAATATTACGGTCGGATGCAGAACATACTTACCTTTCATCAATGTGATCTGCCTGGGACATTTCTGGACTTGAGAGCGGCTGCGGCACAGATTCTGGGCTGACTTCTTGCTCTTGTATTTCCGCTGGTTGAAAACTACTTTGAAACGGCTCTGTCTTGTCTTTACAAGGAATCATCTTGTCTTCTGTCTGCTCACGTGCAGCTGAGTGTAAAACGGCCAGCTCAGCAGAGCTCTGTGAATTCTCTGACTGATTGATCTGGATCTCAGTTAATGGGGCGGCGAATGTAGGGGCTTCAGCAGGTTTTGGGACAGTTTCGAGGGCTGCAGGAGTGGATACTCTATCTGTATCAGACAGCTCTGATTTTGGCAGCTCAAAATGTGTGACATCAGTGACATTGGGTGACGTAAGGTCAGTGGGCAGCAGAGAGGTCATGCTCTCTGGTCTAAGAAGAAAACACATCAGAACTGATGAGATGTGCTCAGATGATACCATGAAAGAAAAAGTTTCAATTATACTGCATGGCATCACCTTGAATTAATGTCAATTACCTTTTTCTGAGATTAATAGTGTTAATGAACACCATGCCCTGTTTCATGCCCTTGGTATGAACATACAATATTTTTTCTTCGGTTCACCACAGTGTGCCAACTTGTGTTTTAGCATACAAACTAATACAAAAAGAAAATTAAGTGACTTTAACCCTGAATTCACACCAAAGAAACCCAATGGTTTCAAAATGTCAATAACTATTTCTATGAAGTTCAAAATTTGTTTGTTGCTTTAGTCACCTTGTGGCCTAATTTTACTAAATTTATATAATTTCAATGATACATTTTTGGTTTTAATGCAGGGTTTAAGTCCTCACAAATGTAAGTGATCATTAAAATGTATGCAATACAGCAAAATACATTCAGGTTAATTTTACAAAGAAAAAATAATAATAATAAAAACACAATACAATACAATGCAATACAATACAATAAAAAAATAACAAAAATAAAATAAAATGCAGAAAAAATACATTAGGTCGTTATTGTTGCATCCAAGATTTCAAAAAAAAAAAAAAAGGAAAAAAGGATCCAAGAGTGTTTGTGTTCACAAAGTCATCCATATTAGTAAATGCAACACTAAAGTATTCCAGGTATTGATACCAAATTGTCAGTGCATTTCTGGTGTCAACCAACAACTTCACTCCTTTAATGCACTTCCTATTGACATCACCCAAGATTTTACTTAGTTTTCTGCATATTACTCACCTTCTTGCAGGCCGTACAACTTCAAGTCCAAAAACAGGCCGTTGCTTGTCCATAGTGAGCTCCACGTTTGGTCTTTGGTTGGCTATGCTGATGACTCCGGCTCTGCGAGGATGAGGTTCATGGTTTTGAGGAACATCTGAGGGTTTTGTGTTTGCATCCTCATCAGCTGTAGAGATATTCACAGAGATCAAAAAAGAATGACTAATATGTCAATGAAAATACTCAAATTTATAAACAATGGAAGGTTAGCTATAAGAGCAGCTGTAGTGTATACTCACCAGTACACGCAGTATTGGGATATTCCTCCTCTGGTAATACACTTAACTGTCTGTGTTTCTCTGAAATATAACATATTACATATATAACATACAGTATAATTTGTTATATCTATGTCAAAATATTAAGTACAAAATATGAAGCATCATTCAACAAGCATTCTACTGATGCATTGTTAAAGACCTCTGCTAAGGTTAACAAAGCACACAATAGAATTGAGAGAAAGCTCAATCCTTGTACGTGTTTGTTAAGGTACAGATCTGCTTGAAAGATTAGTATTTTACAAAATTCATCCAAATCATACAAGCTACATGTATGTATCAATCTATCATGTAAACCATGCATCTGTTATGATATATCTCACATCATACACTACTGTTCAAATGTTTGGGGTCACTAAGTTTAAAAAAAAAAACATTAATACTTTTATTCAGCAAGAATGCTGAATAAAAAAAAAAAACATTTTTATTTCAAATCAAAAATGCTGTTCTTTTGAACTTTCCATTAATCAAAGAATCCTTTAAAAAAATCATCAGTTTCCACAAAAAATATTAAGCAGCAAAAATGATTTAAACTTTGATAATAATAAGAAATATTTTTTGAGCAGCAGATCAGCATATTAGAATGATTTCTGAAGGATCATGTGACACTGAAGACTGGAGTAATGATGCTGAAAATTCAGCTTTGAATAACAGGAATAAATGCCATTTTAAAATATATTCAAATGGAAAACAGTTGTTTTAAATTGTGTAAAATTTCACAATGTCACTTTTTTTTTATTGTATTTTTTATCAAATAAATGCAGCCCTGGTGAGCATAAGAGACTGGAAAGTTCACCCAAAAATGAACATTTTGTCATCATTTTCTCACCCTCATGTTGTTCCAAATCTGTATGAGTTTCTTCCTTCTGTTGAACACAAAAGATATTTTAAAGATTGTTGGTAACCAAACAGTTGACAGTAGCCATTGACTTCCATAGTATTTTTTTCCTTCTATGGCTACAATCAACTGTCTGGTTACCAACATTCTATAAAATATCGTCTTTTGTGTTCAACAGAAGAAAGAAACTTATACAGGTTTGGAACAACATGAGGGTGAGTAAAAGATAACAAAATTTTGATTTTTGGGTGAACTATCCCTTTAAAATGTAATCCCACACTTTTGAACAGTATTGTGTTGAGTAGTTTTGTTGATGTGTCCTCCAGGGGGCATAACATCATGTCATTTAAGACTTGTTACATATAATGAGTTATCTGATTGTTATTAATTACTGGTTTCATTTTTTTTTTTTTTTTTTTTTAAGAAGATTGTACTATTGATATTAAAACGCCTGTATGTTTATGGAAAAATTCAAACAACAACAACAACAAAAAACACTAGAATAAAACTTAAAATATTGTTTAACTGAATGTTACTAGTATCAAAAACATTGTAAGTTAGTCAGAAATACTGACTGTTTTTAACAGTTTTATAGTTATGATGGATGTATGCAATACACTGGAAAGAATGGAATGTTTGGCCTTTTGATGCTGTACTGCTATGCAAGCAATGTTGGAGTGTAATCTAAAACAGATCTCACTAGCTCAAGCCATGTTTAAATCCTTTACTCTGTTGATCAATGTTCAACACACAACGACAGTACGAGCACACAGAATGAGAATATAACACAGATAAAGGTTCAGACCAACATATGTACCTGTGAGTGAGTCACAGGAAGGGACTGAAATGGAGGCAATAACAGGGGCTACAGTGGTTGTTTGAGTATGAATGTGGGGGTCAGGGATCATGGAAGAGGGTGAAGGAAGAATGAAAGGAGTGGTATAGAAAGGAGAGTTAAGGGCATCTACAGGAGAAGGGGCTATTGGCCTGCGCACATTAGGTCTAATCACTGTGGGCACAACCTGATGTCTCCATTCGGACGTCTGGACCGCTGGGAGAGGCTCTGAGGTTGGCAATGACCAGATGAGAAAGGAAGATGATAGAAAAAGGAGAGAATGATTACAAGGGAAGAATGGAGGAGGAGGAGATGAGTGCAGAGAGGAAACAAATTAAAGGGTTTGGTTTTACCCCAAGACTATGTTTTTACTTTTATTTAGGCTCATATGGAAGTAAAATAATGACAAATTTAAACAAAAAACAAATATATTCTCACATCCTGCTGAATGGCAGCCACCAAAAATGCAATTCTTGAAAATGTAATGCATTAAATTTAGGGTTATTATAGTTAACTCAAACTAAAACCATAAAAATTCTTGCTTTAAAATAAACGTTAACTGAAATAAATTATTTAATAAACAACTTAAACTTCTTTTACTTCAGCTATTTCCCAAAGCAACATTTCTCACTTTCATTTAACTTGATGTAATAAAATAACTGAAACTGAAATAAAATTAATATAAACCAAATATACATTCAAAAAAAATAAAATATAAAACATTGATAAAATTGACAAAACTAAATTACTAATACTTTAAATGATATTAAAATGAAATTAACAGAAAATACAAAAAATAAAAAAGCTAACTATAATAGTAACTAAATTATAATAAATGAACACTGATTAAAATGCAAGCAATGTTAATGCAATGCACAATTTTTTTTGTTTGTTTTTTTTTTTTTTTTTTTTTGGGATTTGTGTGATTCAACATAATTTTTTGTTTTAAAGGCATTTGTGATAATTTTACTTCCATAGGCTCATGTCATTCCTTTCTTTTCCAAAGCCAACAGGTTTGGAATATCATAAGGGTGAGTAAATGATGACAATTTTCATTTTTGAAAATATGCCTTTAAAAAATATGAACTTTGAGTATTAGAGCTTTCACAATATTCATGCTCAATTGAAAAGGCATCCGAAACCCTTACACAATGCAGATTATTTTTTTCATCTGAAACTCAACAGATGAAAACTGATCATTTCATTAGTTTAACACATGCAAACGAGTTCAGAACAGTTGTTCTAGAGTGTTTGTTTGTTCTCTACCTGGCTCAGAGACAACAGATGCTGTGACCACAGGACCAACATCAGGAGAGGAACATAGAGGAGCACCAGAAACAGTGAGATGAGTAGAAACACAGGGATAAGGGGTGGATGGAGAACTAGATGAAGCAGCAGGAGCAATAGAGAGAGAAACCAATGTTGCTGAAGGAGGAGGGAGGACAGAAGCTGACCGGGTTTGAAAACAAGACGTAGAGACACACTCGGTGCTGAGCATCTCAGAGGAAGGAGCTACACTTTGAGATGTTGCACCAGGATTGGGAGTAATAGTGGAAATATCCATTGGTTGTGGAAGCACATGGGATAAAGACAATGTGGGAAAGGGGGCATTCATTAAGGGAGAAGTTTGTGCAGGCAGAGAGGGATTAATTGAGGCTGGATGACGCTGCTGGTTAGTATGTTCTGCAGAGGTGAAGGGAGCAGGACACAGAGTGGGGTGCAGCTTGGGAGACCTCCACTCTTTTTGCCAAGATGCTGGTGTTGACCATGGTAAATAACAGAGGTTGGTGAATGACAGAGTGCATGTATGAACAGATGGGGAAACATAGGGGGGAAAGAGGAAAGAAAAAGGTATGGTTAGCATTGATTTGAAAATGTTAACATACTAGTATCACAAAATATGTAAAAGGAGAGAGAAGGGAAATTGTAAGTGTTTAAGACTAACATTTAATCAAAGACCCCATTCATGTTTTTTTTTTTTTTTTAATATCCAGTAGCTTTTAGTTTATGTCACAGCCATTGGCTACTTGCTTTTGTGGAAAGAGGTGGTATGTTTAAGCTCATATTATGGAAAGTCACCAACATTTTTGGTCCATATTTCCATAAGAGATATACATAAATATCACAGCTTTACTGCATTTTTAGATTAAATAATTCAGGCTTGGTGAGCATTAGAGATCTCTTTCAAAGACATTTTACCAACCCCAAACATTTGAATAAATAATGTATCTGGAAATTGAGGTCCAAGTTTTAGGAGTATACAAGTATATAAATGGCCTCAGAGCAGACATGGACTAAAAGCTATGAATCTCTAATTTTGATTTCATGGGGTCCTAACATCAAATATGCATCTTTTTTAATAATTTTCAGAATGTTAGGAACTGAATGTGAAAAGTGTGGTTCAAAAAAAACAAACTTTAAAACCAAATGCCATCTAATCTGAAAATGTGCTAAATATGAACATCTGCCTCATGTACCTGTCTCAGTGGCAGAGGGCAAGCTCGTAGGCTTTGTGAGGGCGGAGCCTGGCTCAGCCAATGAGGCGCGATATATTTTTGAGGGCCGTGGTGCAGGTAGAGTCATTGAATCATGAGCGGAGGAGCCAAATTCAAAGGAGGAGGGGTCAAAAACAGGAGGGGGGGAGCATGAAGAGGGGAAGCTGTGAGGTCTCCAGGTCTTGCTACGAGCAGCAGATAGAGTGGCTAAATTAGGGGAGAAAACGATGAGACAGAAAGGAGAAGAATGAAGAAAACAAGATCAAATGAAAGCAAGACGAAGCAACAACAGCACAGGTAAAGTTTTTAAAAATGAAAGACCAAGTGTAAATAAGCAAAAGTATGCCAGGTACAAAACAATTTACAAGCTACAGCAACCAACTTTTCTGACTTGCGGGCAAAACTCATTACCTGTCTGGGTTACATCAGGTAGGGTCTGCTGAGGGGATGAGGAGGACTGAGCAGAAGAAGAGGAAAGAGAGAAGGGTGTGCTAATCCCGGGAAGAAAAGAGAGAGGCCGCGGGAGAGGGACTGCACTGCCCTCAGCAGAGCGACTGCTCTCCAGTAACTCAGAGTTAGCAAGACCTCCAGACGGCCTTTGAGTGACAGATACAGCAACTTAAAGGAAGAAGGAAAAATTACAGTATGATAAGAGATAGAGAGGGGGGAAAAAAGGAAAAAAAGAAAGTAAAGCTACAAATTTTGTCAATCTGTTGATCTGTGTGTTTTAATGAAGGCAAAAACACCCATTAGATTGAGGTAAATAAGGTTCATTAGATCAAGTTGTGACAGGGCAGGAATGGTAAAAGTCAGAAGCTGAATATATAGTGAGATTGATGAACAAATTCACAGTGTGCCTCAGCAGTTGCTATGGGGATCAGGCTGTTGCTTCCTTGAACAGCAGCCGTAAAATTCATTTGTTGTTTTTATGGGGCAGTTTTCCAAAAGTCAATTAAGACTCCTTTTAATGAACCGAGAAGTCAAGTAAGTTTAAAAAAAAAAAAAAAAGTAATTCTATAAATGTTCCATGCTTGATACCTCTACAGAATAAGAAACAATTTTTTAGAAACAGAAATTTCTAATCAATTCTTTGTTTATATCTCTTACGTTATTTAGAAATAGCTGTCTTTAGAATTTTATTCATGCAGGAATTTCATGTAGATATTCAGCATAAATTCAGTTAAAAATAAGAAATAGTCAAAATGTAAGATATAAAGTCAAACGTGAGATATAAAGCTACTTTATGAGATACACTATGGTTCCAAAGTTTTGAGTCAGCAAGATTTTTTTTTTTAAGAAATAATTAATTAATTAATACAATTAATGACACTAAAGACATGTATATTGTTACAAAATATTTCTATTTTAAACAAACACTGTTCTTTTGAACTTTATATTCATACAATTCTGAAAAAACAATATTTTCAAAACTTATAATAAAAAAAATGTTTCTTGAGCACAAAAGCAGCATACTAGAATGATTTCTGAAGGATATGACACTGAAGACTGGACTGAAAATTTCAGCGTAGCCATCACTGGAATAAATGACATTTTAAAATATTATATAACAGAAAAGTTATTTTAAATTATAATAATATTTCTCAATATTACTGTTTTTACTGTATTTTTGATCAAACAAATGCAGCCTTGGTAAGCATAAGAGACTTCTTTCAAAAACAATAAAACAATCTTACTGACCCCAAACTTTTAAACCATGGTATATAAAGTTATTTTATTTACTCTATAAGGCAAAAATGTGCTTCCATGGTACTATTCACTTCTTTAGGTCTAAAAACTTTTGTAATTACTTGCTTAATGCACCTTTAAAATAAGCCAAACTATCTAAAAATATTAATGATGAAAATAAGTAATAACAGTAGAGTGAGTTTGTGGATGATCTATGAGGTATGGACATGTACACAGTGCAGCGATGGAGACCAGCACAGATGTGTAAGGGTCTGCTGCATTGCACTGAGTGGATGAGTGTTTGTACCTGAGCCCGTCGGCGGATGGAAGATTTTGGGCAGGGCAGGTGGATGAGCGCGTGTGAATGCAGGTATAGTGAAGGCGTACGGGGAGGGGCGTGTCTGCGGGAGACTGCCGGCAGCACGGAGGGGTTGAACACAGGAAGTGGAGAGGGGCGGGGCAGAAGGGTCAAGAGCGGTGACTGACAGGGGGCGATACTGTAGAGGAACGTTAGGTGTAATGAAGGAACAGCTCATCCGATCCGGTTCAGAATGAGCTGAGAGAAATGATGATGATCATGGAGAGGAACAGACAAAAACAGAGGAAGTAAGAGTGGATGTGTAGTTATTTAAGTATAGCTAAGAGGTTGCAGAAAGAAAAAAAAAAATCCACAAAGACAAAGAGGAACTCAAATGAGCAAGGAATAATTCAGAAGAGAAGAAAATGAGAGAAACCAGGAAGAGATGCAGATCTCAGATAAACTCTCACATTCACAAACTTATGACTGCTGGTATGCTGAGGTCATGGGAATGTGTTATGCAATTTCACCCACGTTCTGACTCGGACAGATACAAAACAGGGCCAAGAATTCAGTCTGCCCAAATGCTGTATAGCAACATGAGTTAGAAAATGCATTGTTTCTCATAACTTATTTATAGTATCTGGTAAAACATAAAGAAGAAGTGAAACTTTTGAAAGATTTGAAATGGTTGGCGTGATATTCATGATCTCTTTAAATTTCTGGTTTTGGGTTTTAGAAGTAGTAACAATATTGTGTTTAATTAATACACAACTAAACTAATATACAATTGAGTGCACTTAAGTGTAAAATTTGTATTTTGGATTTGTTTTACTTACAGGGGTGAAATGGTTCTTGTACAAGCACAACATTTATACAAAAATACCCATGGTTTATCTATAGAATATTATAAATATAAAATATAAACAATAAGAAACATATACAGTTATATTTTTCTAAATGTTTATATTTTACAATTATAAAATTAGATGGACAGACAGATATACAGATAGATAGATAGATAGATAGATAGATAGATTATTTATAAATTGGTGCATTGTTCTACAGCATATAACTTAATAAAGGGGCTCATTGAAAAACAAAAAACAAATAATGCAAATGAATGGATATCAGCCAACTACAGTTTAAAATTAAGTTATCACTACCCAGCCTCAAATTTTTTAATCATTTACCAATCTAAACCGTCATGATACAAATCAAGCAGTATAAAATTTGAATATTAACACTCGATAATACTTAAAGTGAATATTATCATCCCAAAACTAAAATTAATTCTAGTGTAAAGGAAACATTTCATGGAAATATTGAAATAGTTGGAAAAAGAAGCCAGAGCCGTTAGAAAGCTACCTGTGTCAGAGGGACCTGTGTCTACAGCAGGTCTCCAGGCCTTGTCATGTATTCTCCTAACAGGAGGAAGAGGAGCTGAGCACAGACCGAAAGAACAGAGTGACAGACAAAGAATGAAAAAGAAAGAGACCATTTGAGAAAAGAATGACAAAAAATGAGTCTACAATGTGAATGAGTCAAAACATTTTGAGATCCTATGTTAATCGTTGCCAAAGCTACTTTTAAATCTGAAATACATCATTAAACTGAAGCAAACATTAAATTCAACTCAACACAGCCAAAAAACAGCAGTTCTAAAAACAGCAAACAACCACCAGGCTGTCTACCTCCAAGCCAATTCACCTAAAACCAGGAAACAATGCATAAAAATTTGCCTTTCAGAACAGGAAATGCCTGTTTCTAAACTTGTTTCCAAGCTTCTCGTCTAAGCTTCAAGGTACATTAGTATGCGTACATAAGACTGTGAGTGTGTGTCAGTATTACCTATTACTGCTGTGGCCATTTTCACTGCTGCACTCAGTCTTTTGTCCTCCTCTTCATCACTGTCATTGAAGTCATCCAGGTTTCCAATATCAGACTGCTTCCAACTCATCAGACTCGCCAGACTTTGCATGTCTTCATCACTGAATACACAATACAGAATACAGCACTAATACTTAGTGGTTCTCAAACTTTTTTGACTCCAAGGCCCCCACTGTCCACAGCAATACTCAAATATCCTTGAAATCACAGCTTTATACGTGGGCTTTGTCATACATCCAGGTTTTTCAAGCGGAGGGTGAATTAAAATAAGAAATGTTGATTTTTAGTTGTTTTATCTTATTTTAATGCTCTTTTTTGTTTTAAAGTCATCTTGAGGCCCCCTGTGAACTTTGCTGAGCTTCCTTAAAGTCACCATGAAATCAAAATTGACAATTTTTATATTTTATCTAATATTGCAGTATTCATTATAAATGATTTATCCATGCACGTGATTATTTTTATATTCATGTGCCCTCATAATCTTTAATTAAAGTGGTCGTGACATGAGAAATCAAATTTGCCTCAATATTTTGACATATAAGAGGACTTTTACCATTAAAACATCCTGTAAGTTTCAGAGCTTAAAAAGTCCTCCTCATTATAAACAAATCATTTATTTAATCAAGCTCCAAAAACAGCTTGTTTAGTATTGAGGAATCTGTGACACATCTGCATATGACTGCCTCCTGAGAAAGACATTGATGAATAGTTATACATCATCTCACCATAGGCCCCGTCCACTGGAATTCAGTTGGTTAACGGCTGACATTTGATTACACTGATTGTGAGCGTCAAGTCAAAAGCAAATAGAACCCATTATAATCACTGATGCTGTCTACACTGGATATAGTATACAGATGCGCGTTCAGTTTCTGACATACTCCACACATTTGAGTCTGTCGACAACAAGCCAAATGGAACAGTGAAAGAACGTTTGCTTTGAGGCGTTCAGTTTAAACAGATCGTTTGCGTCTCTGTACGGACTTCAGAAGGATCCCAGCATTGGAAACAAGTGGTCTGAGGATTATATGTGTTTTTTTGTGCAGGAAACTTTTTTAATATTATAAGTGAACCTCAAGAAACATATTAAAATAATAATAAAAAAAATCCATGTCATGACCCCTTTAAAATAACTTTCCCTCCCTCTTGTAGTGACATCCAAAAAAAATTCCTAAATCATGTCCTGCCCTACATTTTTTCTTGTACGAGAAGCTGTTTCACTCAAATATACTATGCTGGCTTACTAAAATAGACTATAGATCAGTAAAGTAAATAAAATTGTTTTTGACACTATATATATCTTGTGCTTGGACTGATGTTTCTGCATCATCACACAGATATAGAATCGTTTCTGATTCTAGATCTGTGTGATCTAATGGAACAAGGTGTGTGACACCTTCCTAATGGAACAATGAAAACATCTGAACTCACGTAGCTTTGCCCTCCTTTAGGAAGACACAGGACAGGGTGAGTTTAAGATTGGCATCCAGCACTTTCACAGACAGAGGCTTTAATGTAAGCGCCAGGTCAAACTGAGCCGGGGTTGCACTTGCATACTTCTTCATGTTCACATCCACTGACGCTAAAACTTTTCGTTGGCCCTTTGTTTCCTGTGGATGTTAGGATGAGATGGTGTTAGACTACTTAAAAACAGTGTACTGCAAATTGAGGCTGTCTCTTGGTAGGACAAAATATTGCAAAAGAGCAATAAACATAAATGCGACAACCATAAGCTTATTAAACAGCAAAAAAAAAAAAGAGTAAAAACAGAAATGTTAAAAGTGCTAACAGTACCTTTAATAAAAGGGGTGAGATTACAAAGTACACACACTCACATTCTCTATGATAAATGTCCAGTCTTTGTCCTCAAATTCATCTGCATTTGGATCCTATAGGGAAAGAAAAAATTGCTGACATTGGTTTCATTATTTCACCTCATGTTTTCAAATTTCAATAATGGACAACAGACATGAATCTGAATAATATTTATATAACAATGACCAAATGCAGGTTTATTATTTGTATATTGAAGAATTGTCACAAATGGCCTCCATTTTACATAGCCCCTAAAGGAACATGTTGATTGAAAAAATATGAAATGGGAGGGGGGGGGGGACATTTCAATGCATTTGTGTTCTCTCACAAAAGTTTTGTGTTCCCCTGGGAAACCTTGTGTTCATACGCAAAATACTTTGCGTTCCCTCCAGGGCCGTTTCCAGCCTTTTTGGCACCCTAGGCGAGATTCCTATTACTGTTACGTTATCAGCTATAAGTATTATACAATAATACACGTTCTCACTTTTCAATAAAACAACTATACACATCCATGTTCAAAGGAAGTAACTGGTAAACAACTACAAGGACTTAAAACAAATTGACTTTGGCACATTTGAGCATATGTTTACTATTTTGTTTGTTCCATTAATATAAAACTCTCCAGCATAAACAAACAGATTCTCATAATCCACACACCCAAATCACAATGCCTGTCTGTGACTTCAACTGCACTACTACAGCATAAAGAAATGCATTTAGCCTATTTGATGTTTTTAAGTTATTTCTTGAGATGCACTGAATTCATGTAAAACTAATTTTTATTTATTTATTTATTTATTTATTTTTTGTTATTTTTCTGTTGAAACTATGTTCGTTTGGCAGGTCCACGCTGGTTGTTAAACTTGACACTATCACTTGGTCAATTTACACTAAACAGCCATCTCTGATAATAACATTTTATTCAACTTTACTATAATATTCCGCTGCTGAAATGAGCATGACGTGTGGTAAATCCGTCCCGTGCTAATATGCAGTGTCATGTTTTGCTCGTGATGATGGAGCGACTAGCTTGTAGTAGAACAGAACAATTAACCAATTAGTAACATACCTGTATATTTCACTTTCTTTTTCTTATCCTCTTTTTTCTTTTTACGATACTGAGCCCCTGATGGCTTTGACCTTTTCATGATGATGAAACTAAAATACTTAATCCAGGTAAGCACGGATGACGAAGTTCCTTGCCGCCTTCTACATCTCATTTCTCTATTCTCTTCCTAACAGCAGCGGCCACTATCACCAGGAAACTTGTCACTCAGATAATCTCAAGTAGGCCTAATCATGATGCCTCGAAATAACAACAACAACAAAAAAAAAATAATAATAATAATAGTAATAATAATAATAATAAAAAAATATAAATAAAAAAATCTTTTGGTGGGGCGGGGGCTCTCACTGGCGCTCCCTAGCTGTTTGCGCCCTAGGCGACCTCCTAGTTTGCCTATGCCTAGAAACGGCACTGGTTCCCTCACAAAAACTTTTGCATTCCCCTGAAATGTTGCATTCGCTTGGGGGAATGCAAAACATTTGCGAGAGAATGCAAAAGCATTGACATAAAGTTTTCCTCCTATCTCATATTTCTTTCCTTCACTATGTCCCTTGGGGGGCTCCGTACCATTTCCTGTCACATACATTACCGTTCAAAAGTTCTGGGTTTATTTAATGTTCATTTAAAGATTATTTAATGTTTTTGAAAGAACTCTGCATTTATTTGATCAAAAATACAGTCAAATCACTAATATTGTGAAATATTATTACAGTTTAAAATAACTGTTTACTGGTTTAATATATTTAAAAATGTAATTTATTCCTGTGATGCAAAGCTGAATTTTCAAGATCATTACTCCAGTCTTCAGTGTCACATGATCCTTTAGAAATCATTCTAATATGCTGGTTTGATCCTCAAGAAACCACAAGAAGATCCTTTTTTCAGGATTCTCTCAAAAGAACAGCATTTATTTTAAGATTTTTTTGTAACAATGTAAGTCTTTACTGTCTCAGTTTTGAATTTGATATGTCCCTGCTGAATAAAATTATTAATTTCTTTAAAAAAATAAAAATCTTACTGGCCCCAAACCTTTGATTGGTAGTGTACATGGAATTATTTTTACATTGTAATGCTTGCTGTACCTTAAAAAGAGTGACTGTGATGTCCACGCTCTCAGGAACCTGCCATACCACAGTCCCCTGTATGGGTTCTTGATACCCGGTTGCCAGCCATGAAGCTGATGATCACAATGAGAATACTGCTATTAACAAAGCTGGTGATACCCAAACATATCATGTTTACACAATGAAAAATCCCAAGTCTTAACATGCAAACTGTCTGGACAATGATTATGCATGTTCTTTCATGAGCCATTCCACTGTATTTGTGAAACAAGCAGAACTATGTGTGTTGGAAGTATAACTACATCCCATTGCCACCAATTGTTTTGTGTGTGCTAGGAGGGAGTGTTTCCTTCTGCTGTGCAAACAATTATTGATATTTTCTGTGGGGTTACTAATGATACAAATATACTGAGCTTTCCTCTGTAAATTTCATAAAGATTTAAGGTTGCACTTTATTTTACAGTACTTGCACTTACATGTACATGGGGAACAGGACTGGAAAATAAAGTGCTACCAGATTCAATTTAGAGAACACATCCTGACTTTAACAGCAAAATACTATCTAATCTCACCTCAAACATGATTGAAAAACCGTTATGTGCTGTTCTGCACTTATAGCTGTGCTCTACCTTTACTTTTCGAGTAGCTACTAAAATATTAGCCATTTAAATTGGTTTGGTAGCTCTTCCTTTGATAAATATATTACACTGGTTTCAGTCATATTTGTATCACTTTGGATAAACCTGTCTTGTACACAAATAATTGTCAAGTAACCACAGTCATATCTTCATATAGTACTTGAAAGCTATAAATGCGGAAGCAGATACAATAAAAACCCACATCCTCCTCTTACCTTGGTACAGATGCGTCTGTTTCGCCTGGTCCAAACCACTCGCAGTTTGTCTGGCTGCCTGTGAATGATAAACAACACACAAAAAAAGCACATTACAATGCAGAAACACACCAGCTCCTGTTATACACTGAAAGTAAATGTAACACACTATCATTTAGCTTGATTAGTGCGCATGTAGCTTTGCTTGAAGCTATAATGCACTTCACAAAGAACTGAAATATGAAATGACACATGAAACAGTGAAAATGTAATTAGGATTTTTATTCATACACTTAGAATTCTCCAATGAATTGCTGTAAGGAGGTTAAGCATGAAGAAGGGGACGACCACCATGTGCACTCAGTTTGGTTATTAGGTTACTCATCTGACCCACATACAGGAAAGCATTAGCCAGCTTCATTGCATGGAATGCTGGAGCTTCTTCAAGAGCAATTGAAATATTCTTGTTCCTGTTCTAACATGATAACGTAGTGTGTAATGTGAGAGAGTAATCACAAAAAAAATAGATCTCTACTATTTAAAAAGGTAACTGAAAGACCAATCATGGGATGCAGATAAGACAGGCCAACATCCACAGCATGTGACACATGTTAATAGAAGTTTAGTTCATCATTTACTCACCCTCATGTTGTTCCAAACCCATAAGACTTTCGTTCATCTTCAGAACACAAAAGAAGATATTTTAATGAAATCTGAGAGATTTTTGTCCCTCCATTGACAGATACGCAACTACCACTTTGTCGCTTCAAAAAGTTTATAAAGAGATTGTAAAACTAATCCATATGAATTGAGCAGTTTAGTCCAAATTTTCTGAAGAGATTAGATTGCTTTATATGATGAACAGATTTAATTTAGGCTTTAATTCCCATATAAACGTTCATCAACAAACATATCAGTTATGGTAAACGGAAGCTCAAACATGTTTGTTTGATGTGTGAGAACCAGTGAGGTTCATTCTCGTGTTACGCAGCACATTTGAGCTTCCACAAGAACCACTGAGGTTCATTCTAGTGTTACGCAGCACATTTGAGCTTCCGCAAGAACTAATGAGGTTCGTTGTCATGTTACGCAGCACATTTGAGCTTCCACAAGAACCAACGAGGTTCATTCTCGTGTGTTACGCAGCACGTTTGAGCTTCAGAAAGAACCAATGAGTTTCATTCTCATGTTACGCAGCACATTTGAGCTTCCACAAGAACCATTGAGGTTCATTCTAGTGTTACGCAGCACATTTGAGCTTCCGCAAGAACTAATGAGGTTCATTGTCATGTTACGCAGCACATTTGAGCTTCCACAAGAACCAACGAGGTTCATTCTCGTGTGTTACGCAGCACGTTTGAGCTTCAGCAAGAACCAATGAGGTTCATTCTCGTGTTACGCAGCACATTTGAGCTTCCACAAGAACCAATGAGGTTTGTTCTCGCAAGTCAAGCAGGTTTGGTTGATCTTCTGTTTATATGTTTGCTGATTAGTGTTTGTTTGTGAATTGGTAGTTGCTTAGACTGTCAATGGAGGAACAGAATTCTCTCAGATTTCATTTAAAATATCTTCATTTTGTGTTTTGAAAATGAACAAAAGTCAAGAGTTTGGAACGACAGGAGGGTGAGTAATTGATGACAATTTTTTTTTCATTTTTGGGTGAATTAACCCTTTAAAATATGTCCATACCAACATTCTGGAGAAGCACAGCATATAACTGAATAAATTAGATTAAAATGGTCATATCTTGTGGAATCTTTTAGAACAAAAGAGTTCATTGTACTGTAATTTTCCTCTCAAAACTTTCTCTCCTAGTCCAAATAGACCATTTATTGAAACAATACTTCATTCTATTCTTCCACAACTTTCAGACATCAGACAAATGAATACTTGGCCGCCCATATTTAAACGGCAACAATACCTATTCTGTATGATTAAAATCAGAGATTGACATTACTTTTGCATAATTTCTGATGCATACTTTTTGCATGCAAAAAAAAAACCTTACTACTAACATTACAAATGGACATCAGGTAAATTAGTAATAACAATAAATATTTTACCCTATATTAATAATAAAAAGATTACCTTTTTAAAAGAGGAGTGCAAGTTAATTGTAAGCTACAATGACTGAGGTGTGAGGCGGGTTTCCTTTAAGCGTGGTTGTGGGAAATATAACCTGGGACTTGCTCTACTTTTCCCCAGTGTGTGTTTACGTCAAACTGATCTCTCCCTCTTTCTCTTTCTCTCTGAATGGAGGGTGTGGTCTCTCCTTACACTAACACCATGAGATTAGCTGTTTATCTTACACACAAACTATGCCATTTTCTCATGGAAATGTTTTTGGTTCCAGTGTCTAATTTTTAACTACTTTTTCTGTTTTTTGCCAAATTACCTAAAAGCTTTCCAACAGCCATGCTTGAATACTTGTTTTGAACACATGACAAAAGGGAAAGTGTTTTGTCTGCATTATTGATGTAATAACACAAGTACAAGCTATGACCAACCATACACTATTTATACCTGCAGATAAATATATGCAGTTATGCAACTCTCATATCATCCAGGCCGTTCCTATAATCTTGGGATATAAAGCTACATGATTTGCCATAAAGAACCCTTTTCAGGCATCCCATGTAACCCACCTGTAACATCTATCACTCAATAGCACACCTGGAAAAGTGCTGATCAGTCAAATAAAAGGGACATACAGTGCTTCTATAAAATAATTTCCTCAAACTGATGAAAACCAAATGACTGACATTAGACTATGTCTACGCACGTTAACGTGGTTTTTGAAGTCATAATAAAGGAAAAGAAAGGTGGAGAGAGAGAATCACAGGCCTCTGGGTCTCATATTGCAGGTCAGTGTCGGCAGCAGCTGTGTGAATGGATGCAAGAGGCCAAGCGACGTGGTGACAGAGTCATGAGGTTCACAGAAATAGACAGGGAAATGGCACATGTATTGATATAAAGCTGCTGAAGCACAGTGCTACCTCTATAAAACTACATAAGAAGGGAATCAAGTTTTATGCCCACAAACAACAATTTACACTTGAGGTAGCATACTAGATGGTGAAATGTTTAAACTTAAGTGCATAAATGTTACACTACATTCTTTTTTAATGTTATGTAAAGTAATAACACTAAGATAGAACAATTTACAGAGATTAACTGTTTTATTTGTAGACAGTCTTGTAACACTGACCACATTTAACATTCATTGTTGAGTCATTTAACTGATACAATCAAACAAGCTGTTCTGAGGTCAGTTATTGAGTCATTAAGTCATGTGACTACACAGGACCACAGAAGTCAGATGACATCATCACAGAAGCTAGTCAAATCTATCCAATCTCTTACATTTTGATGAATATACTGAAAAGATGATAATATAATATTACTCAATGTTCCATAAAATACACTTTTGTCCAAAATGTTGAGGTCATTATGATTTTTTTTTTAAAGAAACTAATACTTATTCAGCATTAAAATGATCAAAAGTGACAATAAAGACTTCTATTTCAAATAATTGTGGTTAATTTGACCTTTCTATTAATCAGAAAATCCTGAAAGAAGTATCACAGTTTCCACAACAATATGAACCAGCACAACTGCTTTCAGCATTGATAATAATAAGAAATGTTTTTCTTGAGCAGCAAATCAGCATATTAGAAAGATTTCTGATGGATCGTGTGACACTGAAAACTGAATCTTACCAACCCAAAACTTTTTAGCGGTAGTGTATACAATACTGTATGTCTCAACTGTCAAAAAGACAACACTGTACAGTCTCAAAGTGAACTTTTTTCTGCCAGTAATTAAGGCAATTAATGTGATTTCTTTCCATACTGCCTCTAACTAAATAAAAGACAATTTCCTGTCTTTGTTGAAGGATCACATCAGTACCGAATAGAAATATGATTATCCTTCAACAATTATTGTTTTAATGGCATATCCATTACTGAATAAATCTACCGTCACATGATGCTAATGCACATTAAGTTATATCTAATCTAAATTTGAAAGAATCTCGATGCATTTAACATAAAGGACAATAGATCACTTTACATATCTAACAAATCATCAACATATTAAGACACAAGTGTCACATGCAAGGTCATTTTGGATTTGTCACACTGCCAGTCAAAAGTCTGACACACTTGACTGAATTTACCTTTCTAGTGACCGTAAAAATCTTTTTATCTAAAAGTGTATACTTCTAAGCTTGAAAATAGTTTTGTAGACAAAAATAAACTGTGGACTTGATGAATGAATTGGACAGAATATAAAGGAAAAGCCAACAAATGCTCAACAAGTACTCTTTAAAACTATTTAAAAGCATCCCAAGATGCACTTTATGCAGTAGAGAAAATGCCTTGTGCAGTTGAGTGTGAAGAGCTGCAATCTAAACAAAAGCTGGCAAACCTGAAGAAGCTCAAACAGGCTATATGATATCTTTGGAATAGTGAAAGACAGTGAAAGAGACTACCGCATGATTGTATGGAATATGCCTAGCTGAGCTTCATTTATCAACATTTATGTCCCTCCTGCATCAGCATTAAAGAGTATCACATCAAAAGTGCCTATAAAGTTGTGCTGTAGCTGCTAATGACAATGTCCTTGAAGATGCGCTTCATGTAAAACCATCAAGATCACTGTGCTCAGGAGAACTGAAAGTAAAACGGAAGTAAGTGGGGTACTAATAACAAAACGCACTACAACAAACATAAATGTGCTTGCCAGAGTAAACAAGTCCTCTGATACTGTTAATTCTTGAACCACACCACACTGACAGCTAACTACACCATCCCTACACTGCACGAGCACGAGCACGAGCTCCGTTGTTTATAATGGGAGCGTTGCGTTCTAATTTTATAGCGTCGCGTCGATTGCTCAACTGGTGTTACTGCAGCTACGTCAAACTTTATCTCAGCGTATGTTAAACATATATAATACTGTATTACGGATTTATAACAACAATACATGACAATGAAAAGAAAAATCGCATTCCTTACCACTTCTTAGTGCACTCTACGGTGAGTTCTTGAAAGGACGCGGCAAACTGAAACTTCGACGCTCTTTTTCCAGCGCGCTGAAGTCTCTTCCAAACCGATGTCATGATTACTTCACTTGTATTAGACAATTCTCATAGAAGAGACGAGTAAATTAAAAATACATCGTGGGAATTGCTGTGTCACTTCGCCTACCCCCGATGTTTCAGGGATGGCAGGTCCGCGCGCCGCCGCCTCATTCACACATGCTCCAAATGTCAAAGTGAAGGCTGCAGAAGAAAAGCGCAGACAGATCAGAGGAAACATAACCAAACGCTTGGGTTGAACTGACATATCCTGCACTCCCATGGAAGAGTGGCTGGGAGAACAGAAACGCTGGGTCACCATTATTATATTCAGTCATTTATCCAATATGGCCTATTATAAAAAAAACAAAAAAAAACCTTATTATTGTAGCCATTTTGATGGTCATATTAATATAATAGGGCTGAGGTTTTGATTCAAAAGTCAAATGATTGTTTTCTTTATCACTGGTTTTGTAAATTACTTTCAGACACTTAGTTCAGGTCTGGGGAATTCAAACTAAAATATATAAATTATAGCCTATAGTAGTGGCCAAATCATCCGGCCAAGGAAAACTGACATCTTCACCCTTTATTGAATATAAAATTTGTAAAAAATGTTGTAAGCATATTGCATTGTTGTGCTTGGAGTCAATTGTTTTATTTGTGATAACGCAATGAAACATGCTAAATTGTGCGGACATAATTTTTGGCCCGACTGTCACAAAGAAATTTTGAACATTTTGAATCATGAAATAATAATGATTATGTTGTAGTTGATGTGCTTTTTCCTATGAGCTTTTGTCAGATAAATTCCTTAACCAAGTTTGATTTGTTCTTCAAAAATTATATATAAAGATATTTTCCTCATATTTTGCTGGTTTAATCAAACTTGTAGGGTCACTAAAAACAAATATCCCCTCCGGACATCATTTTTGGCCACTATTCATGAAATAATCAGTCTGAAAATACAATAATGCTGTTTATTGACAGGTTCCAATGCACTGCCACCGAAAGCATGTTAAATGAACTGTAAAAATATTAAGAGGAGCAAAAAATGGGACAGCACAGATCTCGTCTGCTATGTAAGGCTTTCTTACCTTGTCGTGGGAAGCAGTTTGTCTTGAAGAGAATGGAGATTGGCAGGGCTATTCAAAACACTCTGTTAAAGGTCACCATTACCTTATATATTAATGAGCATTTTTTACTGTGCTTTAAACAATAGCATGAAACCGTTGACTGAAGTCAACAAGAGTGAAATATTATTTTGCATTACTTCTATATCTGATACAGTTGACTGTGAGTTCTTGTTCAGTACAGCACAGTCATACTGTTTGAACAATGTTCAGGTGTGGCTAAAACAGCAGGTAGATTGTGCAGCAGGTAGCCTGATTCTATGTTATGAACTAAGATCAGTTTTGTAGACATCATGATCTGGGCTGATTCTAAATCATTGTGAGGGGGCAGGCTGAAACTTGCCCTTGCCTCTGTTGATCAGAGTTTCGATTTGACATGTGCATCAAAAAACATGGGCATCTTTTGCATGCCAAGAAAGATAAAAATCTCTGACGCTCTGCTTTGTCACAGTCATTTATGCCCCAGATAAACCCACTGAGATTCTCAAACCAAAATGCCCAATCATGCCAAAATAGGGTCCAAAATGGTTAAAAGGTCAAGTTGGTGCTATGTTGCTCCTTTCACTTATTACAACAATTTATCTTCTGAAGTCCTTTTTGGAACATGACAACAGAGAAATAACAGAGTGATGAAGGATGGATTGGGAAAGGGAAGAGAGAGACGTAATGAAAACTCTCGGATCACGAATAAGGTTCCTGCTCACAGCTGTACACTTCCTGTTAATTGAGTGTGTCGTTGTATCAGTACTTCCTGTTTTCCTGTAGCATTGACCTCTCCATGCCCAAGTAACAGCAGGAAATGTTCTAAAAGAAGACAAACCTAAACAAACCTGAGTGCCAATGATACCTTTCTTAAAATACATTTTCATCCATTTCAGCCATGAAGATCACGGTTTAAAGGGTTAGTTCACCCAAAAATGAAAATTCTGTCATTAATTAATTAGTGTCATTAATGAAGCAGTGTTTTGAAATCGCCCATCACTAGAAATTGTTGAATAAAGTCGTTATTTTTTTATTTTATTTTTTTGGCACACAAAAAATATTCTCGTCGCCTCATAACATTAAGGTTGAACCACTGTAGTCACATGAACTGTTTTAAATATGTCTTTAGTACCTTTCTGGGCACTGAAAGTGTTAATTAACTTGCTGTTAATGGAGGCCTCAATCAGCCATTGGATTTCATCAAAAATATCTTAATTTGTGTTCTGAAGATGAACGAAGGTCTTACGGGTGTGGAACAACATGAGGGTAAGTAATTAATGACTGAATTTTCATTTTTGGGTGAACTAACCCTTTAACATGTATAACATGTATACTACCATTCAAAAGTTTGGGAATTAAATTGATTAAAAGTGACAGTAAAACATTTACATTGTTATCAAAAAATTCAAATAAATGCTGTCTTTTGATATTTATATTCATCAAATAATACTGAAAAAAATATTATAGTTTCCAAAAAAAGCAGCACAACTGTTTTCAACATTGATAATAGTAATAAATGTTTCCTGAGTACCAAATCATCATATTAGAATGATAGACATCATATTAGACCTGAAGACTGGAGTAATGATGCTGAAAATTCAGCTTTGCATCACAGGAATAAATTACATTTTAAAATATATTAAAATAGAAAACAGGTATTTTAAATTGTAATATTATTTCACAACATTACTGTTTTTACTGTTTTTACATTTTTTTTTTTTGTATTATGAGCATAATACATAAATTAAATAATAAAATTCATTAAAAAAAAACATTAAAATCTTACCATCCCCAAACATTTGAACTGTAATGTACAAATTATATTATCAGCATAACAATTTGAGTGAAACATAAATTTCTTAATTTCTCTGCAGATTCTGAACATTTAATTAAATGACCTTAAATGAAAGCAGCACCCGAGCTGACATTAACTTCATGATGATCATCTTTTGTACAAAATCCTTAATGATGTCACAAATGTAATTACATTTCACTATATTTCTGATTCACTCAACATTTCTTTATTTAACAATCAAAATCTTAAAACTTCATTAAATTAGATCTTGAATTTATTTTTAACATGGTTAAGCCTTAGCAATTCTTACAAATGTAAAGATAAAAACAGTTCAAAGTAACTGATTTGAACAATTAAGAAACTGATAAAACTCTTGGACCTGTACTATTACATACTGCTCTGCTAAAAAAAATTTTAAAGGAAGGACATTTGAGATTTGCCACAAACCCACAGTCCTGATCTCTCATATGTAACATTCATCAGTTTGATTATATAAACTTAATTTCACAGGAAGATAACATTTCATGATCTTTTTAAATACATCTTTCTCTAGGAGTGGAAAACTACATTGTGGTAATGTTACTTCATCTGTTCAAGATCAGAGATAACATTTAAACCACCATGATAAATATAGACATGCATGTAACACCTGCTGACTGTCAATCTGAATGAAAGAGCAGTTGACAGTGTGAAAGCATTAGGCACTATGGTATCAAGGTCATACAGGCAATCTACATCTGTGTAAAACATGTTATTTAATATGTTAAAGCTGTTAGAATGTTAAAAGTTTGATTTAATGAGTGCTGTACCCTGTTCAAAGAACTGCTGAGGATTTAAAGAATTTGATGCCAGCAGGTTTAGGAAAAATGTTATTTATGCTTTGTGGTCCTCACAGTAAACAAGTGGGGAAGCCCCTATAATTTCTGCAGCTCCTCTGGGAAGTTCACGTCACGCCTCTTTCGGTCAAGGACTCGTGTCCTTTGTTAAGAGATGTCAGCAGTTCTGCCATTAGGATAATTTGAGGGGATGCATTCTTACTCATTTGCTATTTTTAATCTTTCTTGGGTTTTAAAAATGACAGCTTATTAAGGTATGGTTTCATACAAGTGACTAAAAATGGGTTGAGGTTTCATTACCCAGCATTGCACCAGCTTTACTTCAGTCTTGACCTAGATACAACTCCTGTAACCCCATCAAGAGGACTCAGAAGCAGCCGTTTAAATCTTTGCCCAAAGGTCACGAAAAATAAATCCTATGAATGTAATATTCTTATTTTATACTAAAGGACAAAGGTCACTGGATTCTTGTCTTCATTTAAAGGTCGAACAGTATACATGTATAACAATTAGATTTTTCTATCATGGTATTTCAACTAAAGAGTGACATTTATCACATCCGAGCCTGTGGATAAGAAGCATTTAACTGAACTTAAATGCACCCTGAGCTTCAGCACAAGTAGGCTACTGCAGAATTGGACAGTAAATGACCGAAGGCCATAAAAGGAGTATATGACCTCATTGCAGAGTAGGAGGCGGAGCTTGTGAAGTGTGTTTATGTCAGACTGGCAGAGGAGAGGCAGAGCCATCAGTGCTGGGCACAGATTCTGAGTCACCATCCCACACAAAGACACACCTGCTCCCTGTTGTTAATATGAAGAACAACATGTGAAACATGATAATCTCAGTTTTAATAGTTTTACTGTAATAGGCTGAATGTGGTAAAATAAATGCATGTTATATACTACCAGTTGAAACTGAAAGAGCCTATGAATGGATCATTATTGCTGTGATTATTATGTTTCTAGCATGTTATATGTTCGGGAACAGTTCTTCTAATCCTAATTGATGGAGTGTGTAGCTTTTCATTTCTTAAACAACCTTGTAATATGGCCATATAGGATCCTGTATCCTGTTATCCTGGATAACAATGTCAAGACTCATCATGCTCAAATTGTGAAAGAATGGTTGGGATGGAGCATGAAGAATCATTTCACACATGAATTGGCACATGTAAGTCCACACCTTAAATTCATCAAAAGTCTTTGGGATGTGCTGGTGTAGACTTTATAGAGTGCTTGACTCTTGCATCATCAATACAAGATCTTGACCAAATATTGATGCACCTCTTGATGGAAATAACATCACAACATTCATTATTCATTATTTCCAATAGGGCTGCACGATTTATCGCGATTAAATTTATGCGCAGCTTCTCAGAGCTGTACGGCTCTGTGATCAGTAGTAAATGCTTCTCCATCTGAAAGCCAGAGGGCGCACTTGCGCAGAAACCCAAAATATGCCCTGCCGCAGAAGAAGTTAACACGCGTCAACTCAAACTCGCAGTGCTTTCAGATGGATTAACATTTGGAGCCATACTTCATTGACAAGCTGCGCATTTAAAAAAAAAAAAAAAAACGCAGCCTTTGCGATTTCATAATTGCATTAAGATTTGCGTTTAAGCGATAATCACATTTAAGTTCAATGTTATTTTTCGTATCATGCGATAAATCATGCAGCCTGAATTTCCACCAGGTGCATGAGAAGTGCTTCCACCCTTAAATCCATGCTTTGCCAATCATTAGTACAGATTCGGGTCTTTAGCGACCCGGATTATATCTAACAAGTATGGCTCTCTAACTGCCGCAATGGTATAAAACTCTCTTGATATTTTAACAACAGTTACAAAAGAATAAATTATAGCATATTTTATTACATTTTGGAACTTGGAAGGGTTCCATTTGAACAGATGCTTTTTACCATCATCACTGTCATTGTCAGAGCTCATCTCCTCTATACATTCAGCATCTAGCTCATATTCGCCATCTCAACCATATTCTCCATCTTCAAAATCTGCAAAATCAATAGTTTGATCGCTGACAGCTTCAACAGATCCACCGTCAAGTCACAATGATGCTAATGTCATTCTTTAGTATTATGTATTGTGTATTCTTTTGTTTTATGTAATTATGAGTGAAACATCATGTCGTCATTGGGTATCAGACATTACCACCTTGAAGAATAAAGGTGAATTGCACTTATTGAGTCATCAGAGATTCAATTATTGTTGCGCAGAAAAAAAAAAAAAAAAAAAAAAACTTACATTACTACTAGGATTACCAGAGTTGCCAGGTTTTCACAACAAAACCCGCCCAATTGCTGCTCAAAACTAGCCCAAAACTAACCCAATCGTGTTCCGGGAGGTAAAATCCGCATTTTTGGTGTTGTTTTCCTGATAAAATTTGCATTCCAGGGGCTAAATATCATGTTATTTGTGGTTGCTTCAACATGCCGACATGAGAAACAACCCACGGCAACAGTATTAAAGTAGCCCAATTCCACGGGAAAACCGCAGACCTAACAACACTGATTATTGCATACCTCGGGTCACTAACGACCCTATACAGTTTTTACAAAATATTAATTAAAAAAAAAAAAAAAAAACATTCTTTTATAATTTTATTTTTCTTGTTATATTGCTATAATGTCATTTTAAAAATGAATGAGGAGGGTAGTAAATAACATCCCGAGGTATGCGTTTAAGTATTACTGTAATAAAGTAATACTGTAGATGCACTATTTTCAGGTGGTTGAGCTGTTATGGCTACTTTGAAGAAGGCAGAATATAAGATTATATGAGAATATATTCACTGCGGTTTAAAGGTTTGGGGTCAGCTATGCATTAAATTGATCAAAAGGCACATTAAAGACCTTTACAATGCTACAAAAGATTTCTATTTTTTAAAAATTTTAATAATATTTCACAATATTACAGTTTTTGATCAAATAAACGCAGGCCTGCTGAGCATATGAGACTTCTTTTTGATATCATTTAATCATCTTACCATCCCCAAACTTTTCAATACTTTACTGTTTTTCAAAAATATTGAAAATAAAACACATATTATACTAAAGAATTAATAAGTGTGCCCAAACCTTGACTAGTAATATATTGGACAATATTGTTTTTCAAATATTTATAATGAATAATATATTCATAATCTTTGAATAAATATATTTTTATATTCATATAATCTGTATTATAAATGTACCTTGTTTATAAAACAGATTATAAATATAAATGCATGTACCACTCAGAACAAGCCAAAAAGTATTGAAGAAAATAAACAAACACCGCCACCTAGTGTTTGCCAGATTCTAGTTACTAAAGCTATTATTGCATATTATGGAGGCACACTATTGCTGGATATTGTTTATTATGTCCGGTTCCATTATGTAGTGGACGGGGATTGACACAGATCTGGTGTGGAGTTTGGTCTTAGTAAAGAGGGAACATTTTCTTTGGAGGTCGCCATGGGTGGCAAGTCAAAGATTGGTGGCAGCTCTATTGTTGGAGTGGCAGGTGAGTCTGAGAAAGCAGGGGAGATTGTGGATATAGGAAGAGTGTAATGAGGTTCCTCTTCTGGACCTGTCATGTCCCCACTGAGCACAAGCTCATCCAAACCCACCCCCTTCAGCTCACCATGCCGCGGTCCAGCGAAAAAACGCAGAATGCCTTGAACCTGCTGCAGTTCCCAGAAGCTTTCCAGAACGACAAGCAGGACAATCAGCCCAAGCATCAGGTAACCTAAATGATGATTCAATAAATAAATAATTTAAAATATAAACTATAATTAGATCATGTATTGGTTTGTTGACTTGAAAAAATATGCTTAATCCAACTAAAAAATACTAAGAGGAAGTGTTAGAACTTACAGGAGGTTGCGAACTCCAGCCCCTGACGTGCTGCTTGGCTTTGCGTCCTACCAGGCAGGTAGTCAACCAGTCCAGTCGTGCTAAGTGAGATAAAACAAAAATACAGCGACTCCAGGTAATTCCAGTCGCTCTCCAGAAGACAGAGGGCAGCAGCGGGTATTAGAAAGAACAATGTCGCTGTGCAAAAGGCAAGCACACTGCAGTGCAGCAACGCAGCATGGTTGCGAGACAGTCCCCAGAAGACTTGAAGGTTCTGAATAGGAGTGTGTGTTACCCGGGGCAGAAGGGCGTGAGTGAGGCTTGACAGCAGCAGCATGGTGAATGGGATACCCACAAGACAATAAACAACACAGAACACACGGCCCTCATCCGAAAGGGGCACAGTGGTGCCATAACCTGCAAATAAATTATACAGCAAAATAAAGTGTAAACATATCAAGGACTTTGAAGATATCTTCCCTTTTTGACAATTATTAACAAATGTGAGGGCCAAATTAGCCTACGCTGCATGATATACTAGTAGACCAAATCAATGTCAAACAAATCACATCAATTATCAGTCATTCTTTAGTTAAGATTGAATATAAAAAGATATAAATTAAGTATGAAAAATAGATAAATAAAGCTTGTATTGAGTGTGTAGACTGAAATATTAAGATTAAAATAAAGAAATACTTTTAACTATAAATAAATCACACATTTGGTTTGTTGACTATATACACAATGAAAGAAACAATATATACTCAATTCAACAAGTTCTAAAAGATAAAAAAATAAATGTTTTGTACTGAGTGTGTAGACTAAAATGATTTACTTTGATCTAAACTATACATACACTGCATTGGTTGACTATACTCAAATGAAAGTTCTGGATAAACTGTTCGAAAGAAATAACGAAGGAAAAAGTTGCAATAGATAGATAGAACAGAATAAAAGACAGACAGACAGACAGATAGATAGATAGATAGACGGACAGACGGACAGATAGAACAGGATAAAAAAGACAGACAGATAGATAGAACAGAATAAAAGACAGACAGATAGATGATAGATAGATAGAACAGAATAAAAGACAGACAGATAGATGATAGATAGATAGATAGAACAGAATAAAAGACAGACAGATAGATGATAGATAGATAGAACAGAATAAAAGACAGACAGATAGACAGAACAGAATAAAAGACAGATAGACAGACAGACAGACAGATAGATAGATAGAACAGAATAAAAGACAGACAGACAGATAGATAGACGGACGGACAGATAGAACAGAATAAAACAGACAGACAGACAGATAGAACAGAATAAAACAGACAGACAGACAGATAGAACAGAATAAAAGACAGACAGACAGATAGATGATAGATAGATAGATAGAACAGAATAAAAGACAGACAGATAGAACAGAATAAAAGAGATAGATAGATAGATAGATAGATAGATAGAACAGAATAAAAGACAGATAGACAGACAGACAGACAGACAGACAGATAGACAGATAGATAGAACAGAATAAAAGACGGACAGACAGACAGATAGATAGAATAAAAGACAGACAGACAGATAGATAGACAGACGGACAGATAGATAGAACAGAATAAAACACAGACAGACAGACAGACAGATAGATAGTTAGATCAGAATAAAAGACAGACAGACAGACAGATAGATAGAACAGAATAAAAGACAGACAGACAGACAGATAGACGGACAGACAGACAGATAGAACAGAATAAAAGACAGACAGACAGACAGATAGAACAGAATAAAAGACAGACAGACAGATAGATAGATAGATAGATAGAACAGAATAAAAGACAGACAGACAGATAGATAGATAGATAGATAGAACAGAATAAAAGACAGACAGACAGAACAGAATAAAAGACAGACAGACAGAACAGAATAAAAGACAGACAGATGGACGGACGGACAGACAGACAGATAGACAGATAGATAGAACAGAATAAAAGACAGACAGACAGAACAGAATAAAAGACAGACAGACAGAACAGAATAAAAGACAGACAGATGGACGGACGGACAGACAGACAGATAGACAGATAGATAGAACAGAATAAAAGACAGACAGATAGAACAGAATAAAAGAGATAGATAGATAGATAGATAGATAGAACAGAATAAAAGACAGATAGACAGACAGACAGACAGACAGACAGACAGATAGACAGATAGATAGAACAGAATAAAAGACGGACAGACAGACAGATAGATAGAATAAAAGACAGACAGACAGATAGATAGACAGACGGACAGATAGATAGAACAGAATAAAACACAGACAGACAGACAGACAGATAGATAGATAGATCAGATTAAAAGACAGACGGACAGACAGATAGATAGAACAGAATAAAAGACAGACAGACAGACAGATAGACGGACAGACAGACAGATAGAACAGAATAAAAGACAGACAGACAGACAGATAGAACAGAATAAAAGACAGACAGACAGATAGATAGATAGATATATAGATAGATAGATAGATAGAACAGAATAAAAGACAGACAGACAGATAGATAGATAGATAGATAGATAGATAGAACAGAATAAAAGACAGACAGACAGACAGAACAGAATAAAAGACAGACAGACAGAACAGAATAAAAGACAGACAGATGGACGGACGGACAGACAGACAGACACACAGACAACTCCACTGTCCACCTTACACATTCTGAGCTGTTTACCAGCTTATGACATTACGCAGCAGATATAAGACTGTAATTGGTCCACAAGTGAGATAATTAGAATATTGGATAAGCAACTAGAGCATTTATTTTTTAATGTTTGTGTAATGTGTTCAATCAATTCATAGCCTACATCTTAATTCCTATCCGACTGCTCACCTGTGGTCGTGAGGAAGGTAATGACGAAAAACAGCGACGACGTAAAGTCGAAGTTGCATTCATCGCTGTCGGATTTTAGTACGGCCACACCGCGTTTACTCGCAGAAAGCACGTTCATTAACAAACTATCCAAACTGTTTTCCTCAACACACTGGTTCTCTGCCAAAAAACGAGCTTTTAGTTCACGGATCTCTGTAACAAGCAAATTCTCCTCAGGTTGCTCCAATATCATCAAAACAACAGCACCGAAGATAATCAAGAGGCCATAGGCCATCATCATGAAGGTGAACGCGTGAGCACGCAGAAAAGCAAAAATAGCCATTATTAAACTAGTTTTGTTTGTGTATTGCCTCAGTATGGTAGAATATGGGGTGCTGCATGTGTAACCAAACCTGGGCTCTGACATGGAGAGTTCAATACCATACTGAAAGTTTAATGTAACAGGTCAGCAGGCATCTGTGACACCATCAGCCTTCTCCTGTCTAGTACAACAGAATCCAAACCAGTTATGAGGTTGCCACAAACCGGTTCAGTAGTGAGATTGTACTTTCCAGTTGTCATCAGAACAGAGTTTTATATTTTAAACGAATTGTTTAAAATTCTGACATTTACTCACCATTATGTTGCTCCAAACCCATATGGAACAAAAATTTAGATATTTTGAAAAATCTATAGAAAAGCGACAGAGTAACCAGGAACAATCAAGCTCAAAAAAGGACAATAAATTTACCATAAAAGTAGTAAGTATGACAAGAAGTGTTCTGTGTTTAAAGTCTTCTGGAGCCATACAATAGCTTTGTGATGAACACTGAAAATTTTTACCTACACCATTATTCTCTTCACATTAGTGCATAATCCAGCTTTGTGCAATGCATCACTAGAATGATTTTCTTTCATTGTAGGAAAAGGAAAACATCCAGGACCTGGTTAACCTTTTTTTTTTTTTTTTTTGTCTCTAAGGCAGTGGTTTTCAGCCAGGGGGCCACAATATGCTTAAAATTATTTAAAATAAGACAAAGGAAACAACTAAAAAGTTATGCCAAGCTCTAAAATATTTTGTTGGGTAGAAATTGTGAGTGGTTGGGGAGGCTTTCAAATATTGCTGTGGACAATGGGAGGGCCTTGAAGTCAAAAAGGTTGAGATTAAGGGACATAGTGATGGGAAAAATAAGAAATGGGAGAAAAAGTTATATTTAATTACTTTTGCGTTCACTCACAAAACTTTTGCATGTAGTATTGTGTTCCCTCAAGAAACTTTGCATTTATTTGAAAAACTTTTCGCATTGTGATATAGTTTTTCCTCCCACCAAGACATACAGGTTTGGAACAAGATAAGAGTGATTAAATAATGACAAATTTAATTTCGGGGTGAACTATCCTTTTTCTTTTAAAAAAAGAATACTTTATATCAATTAAAATGTATAATAATTTAAGAATTATTCTTCACAACATCTCTTTTTTATACATTTTTTAATAACACATTTTAGGGTTATGCATTAAACACACTTTGTGCTAAATTAATTAAAAGGGATCATGGCAAATGACTGTTTATATTTGACATGCAGCTTATTACCAGGCCTAAAAATTAAAAATCTTTGCCATTATAAACAGCAGTTTAAATACAAAATAATAAAAATATCTTGTGAGTACATTACATAATTTATTTATTTTTATAGGCCTACATCATGACAAAAAATGTTCAACATGTAAAAAAAAAAATTGGAAAAAAAAGGACTTTGATTCTCTAAATACTCTAAACAAGGCAATTGTATAGCAGCTATAAGTACAGTAAATATGATCTTAAACTCTATTTGTTTTCAGGTTCCATTATATTATCTGCAGTAGATGCTGACATAACGATGAGAGAATTCAAAGTTAATGCTACTGATCAGAATCAGAAGAGTTAGAGTAAAAACACCAGTTGTTCATTCAAAATTTCCCCAAAATAATACTTGCCTTATTTGCATAGAGCATATAGAACTTTTCACCTGTAATTACTAAGATGCAGTCAGTAGATGACATGTCACTGGGTTCACGTTTCTCAAAACATCACAAACATCATCCTTGGATTTTAAAGAGGCAGATGAAGTGAGTAATGTGAACACGTCCAGCGGCGCACAGGTTTGCTGACCCTCCCTATGACCGGTAGCTTGTGGGCGTAGGCACGAGGTGGGAGGGAAGTATGAGGTGGAGTTGGAGTAAAGCTCGTCTGGAAGCGTCGTCCCTGACAGCGTCGTCCCATCTGCCGCCCGCCAATGATGAAAGCGAATGTGGGAGGTCCAGCCTGAGGTGGCGGAAAACGGGCTTTAGGGAAAATATCTCGGGATTGGCTGGTTGAACGTCCTGGACGTGATGAAGATGACCTGGAACGTGAGACGGAAGATGAGGAAGAGCGGGCAAGAGATCTGCAGACACGGGACAAAAAGAGACCACCGGTGAGAAAATGCACGATTTATTTGCAGAATCTTGGGAATGTAGTTTTCCACCAGGAATTCTACTGTTAAACACTGTTATTTTAAAAATAAGTTGAAATAATGCGGGCTGATGGTTTCAATAAAAGCATATACAGATTAACACAGCTCACAGTGGGTCTGTTTTTAAAGGTTTATAAGTTATCATTAACAATCAGTTCCCCTATAGAGAAAATTAATAGGATTTTTACTTCCAGAACCTGACTGTTGCACTTGGTCATTTGACTCTTACCTCCCCGGGGCGGTGGCAGCCAGACTTGGTGGTTGTGGTTCTGTACGTGGGCTTCCATCTTGCCGTGGGCTTATGTTCATACTGGCAGTGAGTTGGGGCATTTTGCGTGTACTTTCAAGATTAGGGGCAACACTTGCTGGCTCTTTCCTGCCCTCTAGTGGTTGGCAGGGACCTGCAGGAGAGGTGCCACCTAGTGGCGGGTCAGTGCTGAAGCGTACAGCCAGACTGTCTCCAAAAAAGGAGTAGAGTTCACAGTACATGGCAGGAAGAGATACAGGAGTCCACTCTTCCCATGGGCAGCCAGCTCCACCTGCTTGTAGATGGCTTGCAATGCCAAGAGGAGGTTCAGAAAGGGGTTCAGGAGGTGGGCTGAGGCCAGGTGAGTTTTCTCTGAACCCGACAGCCCCTGCAGCAGTGCCAGGTAGAGAGGCACTACCTCCTTCTTTTGCCAAGGTCAGACTGAGTGCCTTCATCTTCAACAAACGTTCTACTGCCACCTTCAGGGAGGAAATAAAGTGGTCACTTGAGGTTTGGATGCGAAACATTAGGGTTGGGATAATGGACTGTTGTATGGAAGGGAGGGCTGCACGATTAAACGAAATAAAACCTGAAAACGTGACATCACAGGGAAACATTACAATAGTAATATTTCTTGTTTAATATTTTAAGTTATTAATAATAATAATTATTATATTATTTTACAGTAAAATTCTTGTGTTGATATATAATCACAACATATGCCAATTTAATTTAGTAATAATAATAGTGAATTTTTAATTGTTAATTTACAGTAAAATTCTTTATTATTATTTAGTCATACTTGTATATAAGTTATATATATATATATATATATATATACACACACACACACACACACACACACACTACCAGTCAAAAGTTTGGAATCGGTAAGATTTTTAATGTTTTTAAAAGAAGTTTCATCTGCTCACCAAGGCTGCATTTATTTAATTAAAAATACAGTAAAAACAGTAATATTGTGAAATATTATTACAATTTAAAATAACGGTTTTCTGTTTGAATATATTTTATAAAGTAATTTATTCCTGTGATCAAAGCTGAATTTTCAGCATCATTACTCCAGTCTTCAGTGTCACATGATCCTTCAGAAATCATTCTAATATGTTGGTCTGCTGCTCAAGAAACATTGATTGTGTACTCTCTCTCTCTCTCTCTCTCTCTCTCTCTCTATATATATATATATATATATATATATATATATATATATATATATATATATATATATATATATATATATATTTATTTATTTATTTATTTATTTTTTTTTTTTTTCAGGATTCTTTGATGAATAGAAAGTTCAAAAGAACAGCATTTCTATAATCTTCTATAATCTTTTGTAACATTATAAATGTCTTTACGGTCACTTTTGATCAATTTAATGCATCCTTCCTGAATAAAAGTATTCATTTCTTTAATTTCTTTTCAAAAAAATAAAAATAAAAATTCTTACTGACCCCAAACTTTTGAACGGTAGTGTATAATGTTACAAAAGCTTTGTATTTCAGATAAATGCTGTTCTTTTGAACTTTCTATTCATCAAGGAATCCTGAAAAAAAAAGTACACAACTGTTTTCAACATTGATAATAATCATAAATGTTTCTTGAGCAGCAGATCATCATATTAGAATGATTTCTGAAGGATCATGTGACACTGAAGACTGGAGTAATGATGCTGAAAATTCAGCTTTAATCACAGGAATAAATTACTTTATAAAATATTTTCAAACAGAAAACAGTTATTTTAAATTGTAATAATATTTCACAATCTTACTGTTTTTACTGTATTTTTAATTAAATAAATGCAGCCTTGGTGAGCAGATGAAACTTCTTTTAAAAACATTAAAAATCTTACCGATTCCAAACTTTTGACTGGTAGTGTATACATATAATAATAATATATATAATTTTTTTTTTTTTTTAAACATCTTTTTTGGCTAAAATGTCTGTCCCTAATGAAAGATGTCATAGAGACTTCATATTGTAATCATTTTTAGTATTATTTTATTTTATAGTATGATTCTTATTATTTTATGGTCATATTGATATATCAAATAAAATAAAAAAATTGTGGAACCCTAGTAACGCAATTAGATTTTTTCCCCCCAAATCATGTGGCCTTAAAAGGTTAGTTCACCCCAAAATGAAAATTCTGTCATTAATTACTCGCCCATATGTCATTCCAAACCCATAAGACTTTCGTTCATCTCCAGAACACAAATGAAGATCTTTTTGATGACAGAATGCTGTCAGATTTCCTTTCATAGACTGCCTTTGCAATTTCCACTTTAACACTTCATGAAGTTTATAAAGAGATCGGAAAACTAATCCATATGAATCGAGCGGTTTAGTCCAAATTTTCTGAAGAGAATTGATGGCTTGTTATGATGAAAAGATTTAATTTAGACTTTTACTCGCATGTAAACATTGATCGGCGAACATAAACAAACCTGAATAACACACAAGAACAAACCTCTTCCGGAAGCTCAAATGTGCTGCGTAACACATGAGAATGAAGCTCATTGGTTACCCAAAAAGATCTTCCTTTGTCTTCTGAAGATGAACGAAAAGTCTTACGGGTTTGGAACGACATGAAGGTGAGAAATTAATGACAGAATTTTCATTTTGGGGTGAACTAACCCTTTAATGGAAGGTGTCATGGAGACTGCATACTGCGTTTTAAAATGTAACAATGAATTTATATCAACATCCTGAAAAGAAACTTATGCACCATGGTCAATGTCTAAAGTACTATACTTACCAGAATGGCTCCATAGACTTTGTGGCCATCTGCTTTCACCTGAGCGTTAGACACAGAGTAATCATCTAACACAGCTTGTAAATTCGCCCAATAGGCAGGGAGGTGAGGATACAGCACACGTTCAACAGCCTGTGTCAAACACATACACACAAACAGTGCGCATTCAGTAGTAAAAAGTGTATTTGTGTTTGTGGGTGTTATGCTGTCTGCAGTTTACCTTCCAGCCGAGAGCATGCAGACCCACTACAGCTCCATAGTGGGAACAGAGAGGGCGAACTGGATCAGAAAGAACTTTCTGCAGAGACAGAAGGATCTGATGGTACAGCCCACTCACAAGATCACCATGTGTCCTACAAGTCAATGTGGGAAAACCACCAGTCAGACCAATTTTATGAACTGGGTAAATTGATTAATTAAAGATTCAATGCAAAGTAACATTTTGTAGAATAAGAGGTTATAATTGTATAGGTTTAATTTTACTGTAGGAAGCTCAAGAAATACCAGAAAATGTGGCTGAGCAGAAGGGCTGCATAGTCTCTCAAGGTCCAGTGATCATTGAGGGGGTTGATGGAGGCAGCCAGAGGCTCCAGGATGCAGTACATGACACTAGACACCAGACTTCGCACATATGAGCCCAGATACAGGTACGGGTTCTGCACCAAACTCTTCACCATGTGTAGGAGCCTGTTTAACTGGTCCAGATCATGACTTACTGACTTTACCTAAGAAAAAGGAAAAAGAGAAAATCATAGATTATAGGGTCAATGACATGACGTGCACATTTTTGTGTTTTAGTACATTTAAATAATACATATTATTTTATGTTTTGTTATCTTAAACCCCCAAAATGTCAGGTGGTACAACTGTCAAAACAAATGAACAGAAGAGAAAACTATTTAAAATGGTGTCTTAATAATAAAAAAATGTCCATGTCAGGTGGTAGAACTACAGTATATACATACAACTATTTGGTTGTGCCACCTGACATAAAAACAGTCAAAAATTTAATTTAAACACTTTGAAAAGTTATTTAACAACTGAAACTTGTTTAAACACATTGTTCATGACTCAAAAATATGCAATACATAAGTTTTGAAAAGATTTTTTGAAGCTTTATTTGTCAGTGACCCTATAATATGGATCAAATAGCCCATGGTCATGTAACAAGATTCACTATTTTTTTTTTTTTACAGCAGTTACAAAAAAGGCATTATTATATGAGGTAAAAATTGAATGACGACATTTTTACTTCCTGGAAGCAAACTTACCCCACTGATGACGTAAACGAAGTAAGGCAGGAGGGCAGCGATCTTTGAATTAGACTGGAGGTCTAGCAAAGCCACCTGATGAACAAAGAAAAATATTATTATACTAGCAAAAGAAAACAAAACTGCTCAGTCTCAGCTGTGCTCTGGTGTATGTATATTTAAATGTTAATAAATTAAAATTAGTGGAAAAAAATGCACTACCGTAGCATACTGGGGTCTGTAGGTTTTTTTAAATGAAATATTATTACAATTTAAAATAACTGTTTTCTATTTTAATATATTTATTCCTGTGATCAAAGCTGAATTTTCAGCATCATTACTCCAGTCTTCAGTGTCACATGATCCTTCAGAAATCATTCTAATATGCTGATTTGCTGCTCTAGAAACATTTTACCAATTAAAACCAAAAAAAATTACTGACCCCAAACTTTTAAAAGGTAGTCTAGGTACCTTCATGAGATGTGGGTCCTCTCCTAAAATGGCTCGTGTTATTTGTTGGTAATACTTCAGCAGATCCTCTGATAGAGACTGAACAGCAGTGGGAACTATCAAGAAACACGCTGTCAGTACCTTACAGTTACATGTTATAAATAAACCAACACAGAATAGAGCTGAGAGATATATTGAATATTTACATTATATTATTTTGATGATGTTAATTTTTTTTAAATAAATGAATAACACCGTGTAATGATTGTAAAGTTTTTAATGTGCTTTTTGATATTGCTTCAATACTGAATTGTGTTGTATGTAATGTTTTTGTTTATATTGGGGAATCTAAATAAAATATAACTAATTAATTTTAATAAATTAAAATAAAAGGAGTTTCACTATATTTAGTGAATAAAGGGCCAGCCCTGATACAAATTCAACTTCCAAATCATTTTAAATAAGAAGAAATTCAGATATTTGAGATTTACCTGAGCCTTGAGGTTCAAGATTGCCTTTCCCATCAAGATATGACACATTAACTGCCGATAAGACAAAACAGATGACATAAATCTTTTTAAAAATTGCAAGATTTGAGTAAATTTCACTAATGATACCTGCCTTACCTCGAACCATCGTCTCTGCACAACCTTTGGGGATGTTTGTAGCAAGTGCCAACTCCACCAGATTTATCTCCCGATCCTCCACAAAGAAAAGCTCTCCTTCCTTTAGTGGACGGAACGGTAAGGCATCTTGCGCACCGTAGCCACAAACGGTCTGTAATATGTACTCTCCGTATGTTAAAGTGTATCAAAGAACAACGCATTCAACATCACATTAAAAATGAATTCAAAGAGATACCTCAGTATTGCTCCACCGTAGCGCTCGATTGAAGTCTTCCACGCTCAGTTTCCTTCTCTTTGCATGTCTCATAAACTGTGAGCTGTTCTGTAGTGGGGCAAATAAACGTACAGCCTTTGGTTGCTTCTTTGCAGAATGTTTGACATTGTTTACAAAGACCTTTCCTTACAAATGCTTTAGAGGAATAAAAACAAATACATGCAAAACATCATCAACAAAAGCTTAAGCTGGAAACACAGACATGTATGTGTGTTACTGTACTGTTTTAGAGACAGTACAGTAGCACACATCCACACAGCTTTAAAGCAATAAACAGCTGCATAGATGTATAAAAGCAGGTAAAACACAAAAAGCATTCATGCTGATGTCAAATAACAGTCATAAAAGCTTCAGATGGAAACCTTCTTAAATAATAGCACACATCAGAATTGCTTTAAAAAAATAATCAGTCACGTGCATGTATGGAAAATGCAATGCATGCACAAAAACATCTGAAAATGACAGACGTGAGCATGCAAGTGACTTGAACGGAAAGGCTTGCATGGAACAAAAAGATAGCTTTATACAGTAACATACAATGCATGTAAATATAATGTATTATAAAACCCAAGATGAAAACATATGTAACCTGTGTTGCCTCTCTGAGGCGGTAACACACATCCTCAGCCAGCAGAGCTGCCACCTCTTCGCTGAGCTCCACTCCGGTGCTCTCGGCCATCAGTTTGATGGATTCCCGGGCACCTCAGCGAAGCGCCGTTCCTCCCTCTCCGTCATCTTCACGTTAGAGAGATCACTAAATAAATACACTGTTAAAGTACATTAAAGGTTTAGAGCTAAAGCGACAAAAATGCATCTGCATCAGCCTCTATTCAATTTTCCTCGCTAGGCTGCCCTAAGCACACTTGTAATCAAAAATGGGGCTAAAAATCATGCACCGTACCTTCTTATAGGCGATTCGTGACGTATTGATTCATAAATAAAAGATACTTTCTATTTTGCTAGCGTTGTGTGTCTATATTAGCACAAACAGCTAAGCTCTCCAGACTGTTTATATAACACACTGGTGAACTTGAGAGAAGCGCCTGATTGGACACACTGGCTTCGCGCATGCGCATGCATTCTTCCTACTAGCGGCGGCGATTTTGATTCACTTTAGCAACCGAATCTTTTGAATCGTTTCACTAATGATTGATTCGCTTTGTAGAATTCCGAAACGAGCCAGCAATTATTAAGTGTTTGGTCCACGAAAGTGTGCGGAGGTGCTCCGCGGGAAAGTTCAGGAAGAACAAAAAAAAAAAAAAAAAGCTACACGGCCTATATTTTAAATAACTCAATTTAACAGGATTAAGACTGATCAAATTACAGTTCTAGTCAAAATTCTCCTCAGGTTATTCACTTTATTGAAAACATAGCCACTTTTAAACGGGTCCCAGGTATCAAAGTTTGAAAACCCCCGACTTTGATAACATCTGACCTTACATTCAATTTCTTCCCCATTTCCACCACTGACTTAAAGTTAAAGGTTAATCAAAAAGAAAACTACACCTAGTGTAAGTGGCTATAATCCTTACCTAAACTTTCATGGTACTTAATACTGACATACCAAGAACTGCAGTTTAGACAAAACAGCTTTCAAATGCTCTCCATTTGTCACAAGGTAGTATTACTAGAAAAGACAATTGCAAATCAAATCCTTTTAGGAAGTTTTATTGAGATCCAAGGATGCTGATGTTTCTAAAATAATTTAGGTCATTTAGTTTAAAAATCATTAGGTTAGAAACATTCATAGTCAATCCTTCATATATACACAACAGTAAAATAAAGTCTCAATTTACACTTAAGGGGTTTCATTTAGTCTGTCAAAAATAAGTGGCCTCTGAAGTACAAGACAGACTTGAATTAAGAAAATAAAAACACACTTGAGAATCAGTCTCAAAAAGCAGTTAAAAATAAGTTGCAAAGAGACACTGTACACAGTTACTAATAAAAACAAGTTAAATATGAATTTGGCACAGTACAGTTACAGTTAAAGCTTATTGCAGTTAACTTCTGGGATAATCAAGCCACAGGCGTCACACTGCATCTTGAGGACCAGCATTGGCAGCTTTCTCCAACTGCTGGAGCCTTAGGGCCAGAGGTAGCAGCAGGTCATTCAGATGTTGGCTGCTAAAGGTGAAGGCATTGTTGGCCATTGCTTCTACTGATGGTGGCGTGATCGGACCAGAACCATCAGGGAACACCGGCGAGGCCAAAGCAGATGGAGGGGAAGAGGAAGGCGGCGATGGTGAAGAACACATTTCAGAGTCGGGCGAAAGAGAACCAGCGTTGGTCATCTGAGGAGGCCAGGATGTGTGGTTCAAGTTGAGTCCTTTGATTGTATTAGGAAGCCCATGATGGAACCGGCATCGGGTGCCATAGAGACAGAAACCAAAAGCACTAAAGGTGCGACAGAGGGCGCCGCGAGGCTTCCACTCTTGGGATTGTGACGGAGGCTGCCAGGTTCTCTCTTCCTCCCCACCGTCTGATTCAGAGCCACCCTCGACATGCAGGAAGTGGCACCTGGTGCCAAAAGGGCAAACCCCAAATGCACGATAGGTACGGCACGGTACATTCCTGCGCCGGGGACGGACGGGCCTCTGCTCTTTAAGGTTGTGCACAAACAGACAACGGGTGCCATAGACGCAGTAGCCGGCGGTGTGGTAGGTACGACACAGCTCGGTTTTATACTTGGGATGGCGGGAGGGTACGTGGAGATCGTGGAGGCCGTGGGCAAACTGGCAGCGTTCGGCATACTTGCAGGTACCCGTCTCAGCATAGCGGCTGCACAGTTCTGTCTTGTAGCGGGTGGAGCAGAGCCAGGGGGTCGTTGGGGGTGATGGAGACTCAACCAAGGGAAGCAAGGCCTCGGCAAGGGACAGGCTCCCACTCCCTAAACTCTCTGCCTCAGGGAAGAAAGCCTCATTCTGGCCTTCGGTGGGGAACAGAAACAGGTCATCTTGACTGGTCTAGAAGAGGGGGAAAGTTGCTTTTTAGGATTTGATTGCACTTTACAAGTGCCAAGAAACCATTTTTAAAAAACACTATGCATTTTACGATTAGAAGTAGTAATCACAAGTAGTAAATGAGTCTTACAGTTAACATAACGTAACTATAGTTAAGTTATGGTTAATTACTGTAAAAAGTGATTACATCTTCAAACATGTAGTTAGATAACTGTACCAATTACTCTAAAAAGAGTATTGCATTACTTATTCTTAATTTTATTGATCCAATATCAACCTCAACCAGTTGAACAACAAAACTGCTTAATTCTTCCAAAGTTATAAAACTGCATAAATACTTGAGCAGACCATAGTATTTAGAGGGAGGTTACATTTAAAACACTAACTTAAGACACTAAATTGATTGTTAAATCCACTTGTTTTATAGCAACTTGTTCTAAAGTTTATAGTATAGCATTTAATGCAATTACATCAGAAGTAACCAAGTTACAGAAAATTAGGAGTAATCCCTTACATTACTTTTTCAAGGCAAGTGACTACAGCAATTACTTAGTGCATTACACCAAACACTAGTAAATAACCAGTGTTGGGTATAATGCACTATGAAGTAATCGCGGTTATGCCATTTTTAGTAATAAATCAACACAAGTGGTGCCAAAAAACGAATAACGGATTTTTTTTTTTAATAAAAGACAAAAACAACTTACCTTAAACATCGCTGTGCGTTTTTGGACTAACTGTTACTTTGCAAAACTCAACAGCAGCTCAACTAAACGCAGGATTTGACGTTCATAAAGTGACGCTAAAGCAACAAAGACACCTGACTGAACTCTGGACAAACACTTGGCTGCCTTGCCTTATCCCAGGTGAAAGACGCGGACTACACCCTGTGCCTGGCAAGTCCCACGTAGCGACAACTGTTCGCCCTTTGGTTTTAAAGCTGACCGCATTCCTTTCCCGCGTCCCCTTTAAAATGTGAATCAGCTGTGAATCGTGAACGTTCAAATCAGCCAATCAGGTTCGATTTAGTCGGTCGTCAATCTAATTTGGAACCACCAGTGTGAAGCGGTGATGCGGTTGTCTGCTGCGGGTGTTTTGAATTTGATCAAATTGGGATATTGCCGTTGCCTTGTAGGCTCTACTGGAATAAACATTTGACAAGTAGCTTGATAGCCGACTTCAAAGGTCAATCTCTGAATATACACACAGGCCCATCCTGTATCAATTACCGCATCACGCCTCGAGCTGTTAATTGAGCGTTTGTCTGTGAAGGGAGTCTTTGTATTATGCTTATTGTGAGGTTTAAGATGGGGATGTAGGCATACATTTACTCAGCACACAATAAGCAGTCGACCATAAATTATCCAACTGAACTGATTTTAAGTCAAGTCACCTTTATTTATTTATATAACGTTTTATACAATACAGATTGTTTCATAGCAGCTTTATGGTGATAAATGATACAGGCCCGGTTTCACAGACAGGGCTTAAACCAGGATTAGGCCTTAGTTCAATTAGGGCATTTAAGTAGCTTTTATAAACCTTCACTAGAAACAAAACAAAACATTAGTCTACTGGTGTACATCTTGAGACAAAACAATGACACTGGCATATTTTAAGATCCGTCAGTTACTTTCAGTTAAAACAGCTCAAACATGCATTTTAGTCTAGGACTAATTCAAGTTCATTTATTTATAAAGCACATTTAAAAACAGCCACAAGACTGACCAGAGTGCTGTACATTAAAATCAAACCGTAAACACAAAACATAAAGAATAAAACATGAATTTAAAACCAAAGAAATGACAGATAAACAAGACCATGATACAATGTAATAAGAATGGGATATTAGTAGGCCAGATCAAGTGTGTTTTTAAAAGTGATCTAAAAATGGATAGGGAAGGTGCCACTCCTAATCTCAAGCGGCAGATTGTTTCATAATCGAGTCCCAACCACAGAAAAAGCTCGATCCCCTCTACGTTTTGATGTCGGCTACAGATTAATTTTTATAGAGATGTACAGTACAGTTTATTCAATGATATGTAGCTACTGTCTTGAGGTTTTATATTGCATTTAATTCACACAGCATGTTTTACACAGTCACAGAAATGTTTTTTGAAATATGCATTTTCAATGTTACATCGTTTAAATCATTTAAAGTTACAAAGTCGTACAAACATGAACCGACAGTAGAGCCGCAACCACCCTTGTGAATGAATTTTTAGCTGCTTGGAAGAAGCTGCTTATGTCAAACCAGTATTTGCCCACTGCAGACACATCGTAGCTTGAAATATTTTCCCCTGTATTGATCTTTCAGTTTAGATTTGCTTTTCAACATTTGCAGAGAACCTGACCTGCCCAGCAAAATTTTAATGAAGCAGTTTTTGACGTCTTTGCTTATATATATATATAAGCAGAGGAGTGCCTCTGTACAAGGTCATGGCCATAATAGCATTCTTACCAAAGGAATAAGACATGGTCCAGATGACCTTTCATTCTTTAGATATTTTAGCTTAGTTAAAGTTTAAGTAATACTGACATATAAGTAAAAATATACAAATATTAATAACAGATTGGTGTATGCACAATTATTTGTGTTCAAATGTAGCCTATTCAATTTATTCTTTTGATTAATGTCTTTTAGAATCTTATTAATTTCTTTATGAATTCTATGTATTCATTTAATCATCATTCATCGTTGTAATCTTTATTTCACATTATTATTCTTTCATTATTATTCTTTTACATGTTATTGATTTTCTTAATCGTTTAAATATTTTCTACTATATGCTGATTATTTGATTACTTTCAAATGTAAGCTCTTTGGTGTCTCTTCTGTGCTGTAAGATTGAGTGGGTTTATTTCTTCATCTATTAGATACAATATTTGTTTGTTATAAACTATTGAATAAGATAGATCTTATTTTTGTTTTAAACTATTTGCAGTTACAATTTTCATATTTACTTAATTCATTTGTCTTCATAATTTTACATTTTTACTTAATAAATGTGTTCCTTATTCAAATTTGATCTCTGACATAATCAGTCTGCCTGGATCCCATTGCATCACAGAAGTTGTACAAATAAAAAGGTTATGTATCACATTTGTGTCAAGTTCTATTTTATTCTGAAAGGTGGAGGGGTGTAAGGATTATCAGCTGCTTCAAGTAGTTCCTGTTGGGTCTGACCCATCTCTTGTCTGTCACATGGTCAATGGCATCTTCCAACAATATGTCATGGTGGAGTGGCTGACACCCTCCATGCAGTGCACTAACACCTTATGTGAGGAAATTAAAACGAAGACACTCAAAACTAATCATTCTTACACAGTTTGTCAAGGTAAGATAAATAGATGATAAATGTGAGTGTGTGTGTGTCAGCTATTACTCTCACTGGTTTACTCAGGGTCTTGTGGATGAATTCTGAAGCTGGGAATAAGTCCTTGCTGATTTCAAACCTATTACCAGCACACTGTAGTAGGTGATGTTCATGCCTTCACGTCAATATTTTGCCCTTGTATCAGTCTTTCATTGTAGATATTCCTTGTATGCTGCAGCATTTAGGATGTGGGTAATATCCATCTCCTTCAGTTTGGCTTGGTTCATTGCCATCTCTCTGCACAAGGACACAACAGCCTAGATTAGTCTTTCACTAAAAAGGATTTAAAATTTAGAACTATAAAACAACTCTGACAATGACAGAAAAATAACTGCATTGTGTTTGATTCTTTATATGACTGCATTATTTATCTTCATCATGTGGTTTGGTATTACATGTCATATATGTTGTAGACTTACTCATTTCCTATGAAGACATTGGTTCAGACCTCAGTGACAGGTGTCCAGTGCACTCTACATTTGCACATATGACGGTCCATTTGGAAAATTCTTTGAGGGAAATGGTTTTGTGGTTACAGAAGCAGCATTCATGCCACCCTGATCCTTGCCACTGCTGCGTCAGATCTTCAGACATTAGTGTAGGGCTCTTTTTCTCTGAGATGGTGCTGTTGATGTCAAACTTCATCTACACATCTGTTTTCTGTGGACATCTTAATGTACTGTATTTGGTAGCTGTCAAACTGTATCTGATAATGTCAGATGTACAGTTGTAGAACTGTTTCTGACACACACTGTGTGTCTGTCTGTACGGATAGTTTCTACAAGCTTTATGCATCTCTACACCCTGAATATAGACTCTATATATATGGACTGTTGTCTGTACTCATTTTTTACTTATGTGTTTGGGAAAAAAATATTTGACGTGTAATTTGACTGTTTAGTTTGTCTCACGTCCCATTACATCACAAGGAGAGGGCGGGGTTTATGACCTATACTGCATCTAGCCACTTGGGGGCGATCGAGATGCTTTGGCTTCACTTTTCAGAAGTCGTGTGGCACGCTTGTAGTTGCCAAACAAACAGAATGCTTAAGGAAGCACATGGACCATACAAAAGAGACGGAAGTGATGCAACCTATTTTACAGAATACATAAGTTTTTGCTCATACCCCATAATGTGTATACATGTCTGTTTGCGTTCCGCTGTCTCACGCTGGTGTAGGCTGGCCACAGCCTTGTTTTCATTCGCGAAGAAATAAATATGCCATCTACCATGGTCCACTGCAAATGCAAATAAATCAATACCCATGTAATCGCTCTGAAGAAAGATGAAAAATTGCCTGTTTAGGACCACAAACAAAAAAATCTTTATTTTCTTATCACAAGATACATTAAAGGATACAGAGACACTGGAATATTAAAAAAAGTCTGAGTTGTGAGTTGAAAGAAATTTGTCATTGATTTGACAAAACTGAAATCCTTCACACCCTTGAATCAAACCCTAAAATCAACCAGTCTTCCCTCCCCCAACTCTTTCCCATAATGGAGATCAATGTTAACATTTTTTTTTTTTTTTGCCAAAATATTGTAGGGTCACAAACCCCCTTCATAAAAAACTGGTGACACTTAAAAGGGGACAGGTTAACATTTATTTGTGTCTTTAGTGTGCAGTGCACGCTCCATTTGTTTAAGAAACATTACAAAACCCCTAATGGGGGGAACAATTTACAATTAAATTTTGTGTCGACGAACCTCAGCAAGCCAGGAAATCGGTCAAAAAGCCTAACCTTTCAGCTCAAAAAAGAAAAGAAAAAAGCTTAATCATAAGGCGGAAATATGTATCAATATCAGCCTAGTTGAGCCATGACTAGGAAAACTCAAAACAGCTTTTTCATCTCTCAATGGATCTAGTTTACAAAAAAAAAAAAAAAAAAATCATAAGGGGGGAAGAGTATGCATCAATATCAGCCTATATTCGAGTCATTACTAGAAAAACCCAAAAACATCTTTTCCCTCTCATTATCTACAATTGCTAAAATTAGCTTCCCAGTAGCCCACAAGACCATTATAACAAATGCGAGTGCGTCAACATGTTTAGAAAAAAAGCAGAAGTGGAAAACAAACTTTTATGGCTTTGTTCATGATGTCGTTTTATGGTAAAAGCTCAATTATTGAGGTACAAAACAGGCCAAACTGACTGCAACATCCAACCTCCTATAGGAGACCACCTCAAACCTTACATTCATGAACACCTTCAATACTTTCCTAAAACCAGAAGCCTTCCTAAGTCATCAAAAATGTGTTTTCATTCTAAGACAAGCTTTTCAGCTAGAATCCTACAAGACCTTCAAATATCACTGACTGGAGTAGCTACACTGCAGAATTTTTGGATCCATGTTCACAAAAAAACAATATTGTGTCTGAGAAGCCAGGTCGCCATCAATAAACACCAACCCAACTGAAGATCCGTTGAAGCGAGCAATACTTTTGCTGTAATGCCTTCCATGATACCATCTTTCCACAATTCAGCTAGGCCTGAAAGGCTAGAACCACAAGTACTGGGTGAAATAAAAGGAGCAGCGCAATCATTTATTTGTCTATATAGCATGAAAAAGGGTGATTCCGTTTTTAAACATAAGCAACCTAAGAAATTAAGAAAAAGATGGTAAAAAGACAACATACTCCCTCACACATTTAAATCCCATTTTCCATACACACAAGAATCAAACTCTTGAAAAAACCTGTTAATATTTATACAAATAACGACAGAACTGGAGAAAAATAAAGTGTGCTTTTACACCATCTTAGAATGAACATGATTTGCTTTAAATTACACAGTTAAAAGAATTTGCAATTTAAAAAAAAGCAACAGGACAGCAGGGCATCGAACCCTTAAACTTCAACACTGGGAGTAAAACGCTATGAATTCTGGTGTATGCTGGTGTAAGAGTATGCGGTACGTCATTTTCCCGAGCGCGTGAGCGTGGTTGTGCGTGTGGGATCTGGGGGGACGACAGAAGACGAAGCTGATGATGGTGGGTTTAACATGCTCTGGCAATGGATGTGGTCTACTGGAACATCGCTCAGTCCTCCAACACAATTGGCTCACTGGTGCTGGAGGGTAAGATGGGTATGGGAATCGGCCGGGGTGGCACGGGAAGTTTGACTCTGACCGGGAGGTGTGGTTTTCTGGCCGCCCGCCTCATTTCTGCCTGAGTGAGGTGTTTCCTCAGGGCTCTGTGAATCACACACATAGAATTAGTCTCAGGAAAAGGCAAACACATGACAATAAGATGTTTTTGAAACATACCTGGTGTCTTTCGTAGCCACAAACACCACAGGATTTGGAGCATCTCCTTGACTGACCTTCTGTCTCTTAATGACTGACTGGGTGGCTGCTCTCATTCCCGATGCGAACGGCCTTCCATTGGTGGAGAAAGAATGACCTCCAGCCTGTAGCCAATGAGAGCGCTTAGATCCGTGTACACTATTTTTTACCTGTGAGAAGGTTAATATATATTTGTACGAGATACTTACGTTGTCGAAGGGCCTCTTGCCCAGTAGGGCAGATGCGCTCCGAGGCTGGTTGACCTGGTTACGGTTGATTGGCGTTGGAGCACCTCGTGGTGCTTTGAGTTTCAAAGGAGCTTGAACAGCTAAAGAAAAAAAAAAAACCATATCAAACGATCTGTTCTCAAATATGTTGCTGTGATTTTTGAGGAAACACTGTACCAAACAATTTAATTGCCTTTTATGTCTCATTTTCCCACTATTAAAAGGTGATGTGTGTAATTTAATTTGTTAAAATCATGTTTTTATATCGATATTTTGGTTTTGATTTAATGCTAAAGCCATACCCAATTCTTTAACTATATTGATGAGGGACGGTCGAGGAATAGGGCGGTTCTTCATAGCGCTCTTTGCTGCTTTAGGAAGTCTTATCATACCTAAAAGAGAAAAAGAGGCAGTCAAAAAGAATCTGGAGATAAAACATTTTTAAAAATCCTGATTAAAAAAACAACAAGTGTTTGCTCACACTCTGCTTTGACGGCATTGGCATTAATGGAAGCGTAGGGACGACGGGCTGCTCGGCGGGACTGCAGGATGTCCTGGCACACCCGACGGGCGATTCGAGTGAGTTTGGTGGTCTGCAGGATGAAGGTCTGCCGATTTTTAGCCAGAAGTTTAGCTCTTCCTGCACTGCTGGTAAATGGGGACATGCCCTGGACCTCCTGGCGGGTCATGTGACCCCGTGGAGCTGCATCCTATTGGAAAGATGCATCGTGTTCATTGTTTGGTTTGGCAATTTTCTGTCTCCATTCATCATTTTGTCTCTTTAAAATGACTGACCTGATATAAACTAGCCAGCAAGATGATGAACGAAACTAACAAGATATTCTCACTGTTTATTTTTATGCATTAAACCCTAATATTTTAAAACACAGTAAGCATGACACAAAACACAAGACAGGGTTCACATACTGAGCCAGTTCTTGTGGCGCCCTCTAGTTGAGTGGGGGTCTTAAGACCACCATACTTCTTCCAGTAAATCCAACAGGATGCACAGAGTCTGCACTGCATGTTGGGAGGGCCCCATGCATACCACTGCTGAGACTGGGCAGCTGGAAGAGTAGCAAGTCAAATTGATGAATACACTCACTTTAATGTACAGGAATATTTGAGCCAAAATATGAGCCATAGATGTGTACAGTGACTTGAGTTTACTCACTATGACAGCTTTCACAACTGAGGCCTTTCTGGTAGCCGGTGGCACCATTTATGCCAGGTTTATTTCCAGGTGCCATGATCTGGTTGGGGTTGGGCTTGGTGCTGAAGGAGAACAAAATTTAGATTCTCAAACAGCTAAACATACTACAGGAAAGAGTCTGACAAGTTGATGAGTTCATATAGCAAAAACAAACCGACAAACCAACCAGAAAAAAAGCAACATTATCTTAATCAAATAAAAATATTTTTTTTGAAAACAGACAATAGAATAGCTAACTTAAATAGCTACTTTTCTTGCTGTGCTAATTTTTTGTTGAACAATAGACTAACATACATTACCATTTCAAAATTTGGGGTCAATAAGACTTAATAAATAAATAAAGAACAAGAAATTCATACTTTTATTCAGCAAGGATGAGTCAAATTAATCAAAACTGACAGTAAAGACACTGTTACAAAGAAAAATGTATATCACATTAATCCTGTTCTTTTGAACTTTCTATTCAAAGAATCCTGAAAAAAAAATGTATCACAGCATTTTACACAAAATATTAAACAGCACAATTTTTTTTTTATATTTATTGAGCACCAAACCTGCATATTTGAATGATTGCTTTGATCATGTGACACTGAAGACTGGAGTAATGATGCTGAAAATTCAGCTTTAACATCACAAGAATAAATTACATTTTAAAATAAATTAAAACAGAAAATAGTTATTTTATCATAAAATCGTTTATTTCACTTTTTACTGTATTTTTGTTCAAATAAATACAGCCTTGGTGAGCATAAGAGACTTTTTTCAAAACATTACAAAAATCTTAGACTCCAAACTTTTGAATGGTAATTCTCTCTCTAAATTACATGGGATTTGTGCCTTTATTAATTAAAAAGAACACTAAAGAGAGACTGATTTGTACCATATATTTGGAAAGTGCCATTTGTATTTAGAAAAAGGTTTAAAAAACAAAAACAAACAAACAAACAGTGCAGTGACACTAAATACTCACTAGGTGGGGATGTACACCTGCTTCAGCTTGCTGTCAGCCTCTGCTGCCTTTAGTCTTTTCTGGTGGATAAAACAAGTAACTTGGTTAAGATATACATTCATATACATGAAGAAAAGTTCACATCAAAATTTATTTCGGTTAGTAAAAAAGCATGTAAAGTTTTGTACCTGCTGAATGTAACGGTCAGTAGTCTTCCACATGTAGTAGAATTGGACCACACTAGCTAATGACTTCCAGGGCAACTGCAGTTCAACAACAAATGTACATTTAAATTGTTTGAACTTTCCCAAATAGTGCAGTTTGTGTGAGAGCAAATGGTCAAGTATGGTGTTGTAAACTCACAAAGTCTTGGCGAATGTCATTGAAGTCTTTGCCGTATTTCTCCAGAGCCTCCTCGAACAGCATGGCTTCTGAGGCGCTCCACTCCTCCATCTCATCCCTGCACAGCACAGGGCCACCCTGCGGCACCAGCGTTGACATAGCCTTGGCGAGGTCATAGCCATTCCTCTGAAGAGTGTCCATGGCGTGGAACTACAGACAGACAGGACAGTGTGAATCATTGTCAGATGTAGAGTTGTCACGGTACCAAAATTTCAGTACTAATACCAGTAAAAAATTTGTCCTCTGTACCAATTTCGGTACCAGAGCAAAAACTGCTGAAATAAGGTCTTTAAAAAAAATTGTCCTGTTTTGTCTCATCAGTTAGTTATCACTGTCAATCATCGCAGTCGCGATCAAGCATTTAAAGGGTCATGAAACCCTAAAACACATTTTTTGAGATGTGTACAGGTTGCACATCAATGAAAACAACAATAGCACTCATTATGTTTATTAAGGGGAAAGTGGTATTTCATTCTTCTGGTTTAAAAAGCAAAGTTGAAGCAACATCACAAAAAGAAAAAACTAAACTTGTATTGATTGTGAATGGGGTAATAAAGCATGAGAAGAGCCTCCCTTTATAATCACTAAGGCTGTCAATCTCTAAAGTGCAAACTCACTGAATTCTGCACTTGCAAAAACTCCTGCTATAATAGTAATTATACAAAAAAAAACTTAATTGTACAATGAATCTTTTATTTACATCAAGTTTATACTTTGTTGGTTATAATAAAATTGTGTGTTTTTAGCAGTGACTAACTTACTGACTAGAACCTCTGACTGGCTCAGAAAGTGCTCAAACAAATACGAATGAGAGCGTTTGAAAGCAGCACCTATCAGCAGGTACCAAATATAGCCAATACTACAAAAATGCTGGTACAGTCAATTTTTCTTTTTTTTTTTTAGTACCGACTGTACCGGTACGTTTTAACAACCCTACCTAACCCTAGCCAGATGTGCATGACTGTCGAGTGAGGAAGCAGGAAATGAACGAGGAATGCACTTTTATGTGCGGTTAAGGAAGAGTGATTGAATGCATCCATTGTCTCACCAGTGTGATGTCTCTAGATGCAGCCGCTGCGCTCATGTGCAGACTGGGCTGGCGGATTGAACTGCTGCAGTCTAGTGCACGTGCAAATGTACCAACAGCCCTAAAATGAACAAAAACAAATTAAATCATGCTACTGCACAATAACATATTAAAGAAGCAAAAAACAAAAAAACAAAAACAAAGGGGAAATACTAACCGTGCCACTACCAGGAATTGGTCTATCTGCGGATCCTTCAGCTGGTTATTAGGATCCCAAACCTTTGTCTCAAGCTTCTCCTGCACTCTACTGTCTGAATCACCTGATGAAATGGAAAACATTGTATTTACTTATTAACTTAATCAGTTTTGAATTTGACCTTCAACATCAAACAGGCACATTTTCCTAAAATGTGTGCTGAAAATATCAATACAAGGACTTTAAGTATTAATGCAATATTGTGATAAGAATCACCTCCAGGTTTTCCACATCAAAAGGACCATGTTTTAGTAATACTAAGGTGTAGAGACATTAAAAACCTTCTGACCTTCAGCCAGTTTGTCAGGAATCTCTGCCTGGTATTTGGATCCCACTCTGATCTCCCCCTGGTCAGCCAGCAGGGTCTTTTGCACTGGGTCAAACACCAGAGAGTAGAAGAAACAGTCCTGCAGAACAAAGTTACACATGATAGACAACACAGACACTTGATGCACTTGCCTCATTTTAATCAAGCAAAAGGTGCTCACTCTGATGAAAAAAAGAAAATATTTAATAATCAAGAAAACTGTATATACATACAGTATTGTGCAAAAGTCTTAGGCCACCATTAGATGTTTTAGCAATGGTATAATGACCATATATAATTATTTCTCAATCTCCTTATTAAAATATAACCAGAAATACAGTATGCAGTATTAAAAAAAAACAAGAAAAAGAAAAAAAGGCTTCTATAGGCTTAAGTGGCAAGTATATATGGCGCTTTTCCACTGAGTGGTTCTACTCGGCTCGGCACGGCACGGTTTGCTTCACTTTCGGTTTGCTTTTCCACTGCAGTTAGTACAGCTTCAGAGTGGGTAGGATTATAGACTGACTGTATAGTTGCGCCACCCCTACTGCCGTGGATCCGCTCCTCGTCTACCATCAATTCTGCACCTCGTCTACTGTCCCCGATACAGCCATTTCTTTTTTCAAGTGCGTGCGACAGTCGTTTAAAGCAAGTCGTTTTTCGCGAACAAATGATACTGCGGTGGCTGTTATTGACTATTTAAATTTAGCGGGTTTGGTGTCTCGTGTTTCAAATCCAGTCACGCTGGTAGTGACGATTCTCTCTGACCAGTCAGTGATCTGCAGTGTTTACGCGTCACATTTAGTATTGGTATGGCTCACTTGGAACCTCGGTGGTGGCACTATTTAAGCGAGCCGTACCGTTCAGTACCGAGCTGTACCATGCAGTGGAAAAGCACCAAAAAGTGAGCCGTATCAAGCCGTACCGAACCGTACCATGCAGTGGAAAAGCGTCATTAGTGACCTCCCCTTACACTTGAGCAATAGCAGGAACCAGCTCTCTTAAACCTAAATGGACTGGAAGGCCAAGAAAACTTTCTGATAAGTTTGGGTGTTCTCTTCTTTGAGAAACTGGAAGAAGTCCAGGAGGTCAAACTAAATACTGATTTGAAAGAAGACTTTTTTTTTTTTTAGTTTTACCTTTTTTTGTACATATTTCCTGTATTTTCTGTTTCTATCTTAATAAAGAGACAGGAAAAAAAAAAAAAATACAGATTGTCATTAAATTTTTTTTATAAAACAACAAAGCTGGTGGTGGCCTAAAACTTTTGCACAATACTGTATATTTAGCTGAAAATTCAGCTTTGCCATCACAGAAATAATTTGTAATACTATTTTACCCTATTATTGCATTTTTTTTTATCATCACATAAATGCAGCCTTGGTGAGCATAATCTATCAAAAACATTTAAAAATCATATTGATCACAAACTTTTGAAAGGTTGTTAACATAGATAAATTATTTTTGTAATGAAAACACAAATAACATACAAATGACAAATTGAATTAAGTACAACAAATACTATTATGACATACAAATACTTTATTTTTTTTATTTTTTGCATTACAGTAATGAGTTTTAAAATGAAAATGAGCTTACTGTAGGAAAATAAATGTCAATGCAAAAAGGCAAAAACATGACACATTACTGTCAGATTTTGTGAGTCACTCTAACAGGGTTGTCATGTTTTGGCTTGTCTCTCAGCTATGGCTTGTGGTAGCTTTGTGACACTCCATGAAAAACTACACAGTGAGTGCTCTTGTACTGCAGGTGGACACTTACCTCTCTCTCCAAGTAGCTAGTTAAAACATCAGTCTCATTCAAAAGTGTGACGTTGCATTTTCCTCTGAATAAAAACAATAATGCACAGTATAAATAGAAATGTATCAATACAAATCAAATACCTTACATATGGAGCCCGAGTGTGGGTTCTGATGAGATTATATCATTCAGTCTTGAGATGTTTGTGTCTGTAAGCGGCGTGAGTGTATTTACCGTATGTGCGTGGCCGGAAGAGACTCAAACTGTCGAGACAGGAACAGTTCTCTGTGCTTGAGCTGGTGTTTCTGCTGTTCTGACGTTGAAGGCTGCTTGGACTCCTCTTCAAAGTCTCCTAAAATACACACACGCAAACATTAGTGTGATGCCAATACCTCAATTAGCTCTGATGTGAAACAGCTTCCTTTCAGAACACACAGACCAAATCTTAAGTTCACACATCACTTTATTTTTATTAGTAATGGTTGCAATCAATTTTACACTCATTCAGAAAAAACTGAATATCCTTCATGAGATCTGTTGACTTATGAGGGAATAAATTTTTTTTTTTAAACAGGTCAACTCACTTGAATGCATTTTAAAAAAACATTACTTTTGACACCAGTTTACAATGGTGATACAGATATTTCTTAAAGAGATGCTCGTATAAGATGAGGAGACTTGGCAGGACTTTATCAGACGATCTGACCAGACTCCACCCCTGCACGGAGCCTAAGGAAACCCTGTCAAAGAAGAGGGCGGGAAATCAGACCACACCCCTTTCCATTAACCCCTCCTGCCACCCCGGTGGCCCTGCCCCCTCCTTTCTCTCCCCTTGGCCAATGCGTCCCTGCCAGCTTTACTGGGAAACCCTGTGCAACAAACCTGAGGCACCCATCCCCCCATTGAGCAACAACCCCCCCCATGCACAAGTACGCATTTAAAAAAAAAAAATGCCACAAGCTCTCTTTCACACACACACACACACACACACACACACACACACACACACACAAGCAGACGAGCACTCAAGACACACGTACGACAAATCCATCATACATGCACTCCCTCAGAGTCAAATGCGCACACACACACGCATGCATTTAATAACACTTTCAGTCTTTGACAAAGACACCAGCCAGACAGAGTTAACCTAGTGTTAACCCTTTGAGCGCCATGGCCCGGTGGGTCCCATGAAGGCTCTTTTGTTCTGAGAGCACAGGGCGGATGGCAGCTGAGGATAAGTACAGAGGAGCCCATTCAGGAGGGGGGTGGGGGGTAGGAGGTGAGGTTGAAGGAGGAAGATGGGCAGAAGGTAGAGAGAAGAGGAGGTGATGTAAATGGGAGCCCTGATCTTATTTAACAGGACAGTGTTGGTGCTGTAGAGTGCCACAACATAAAAAGGAGGATATGTTCAGTATTAAACAGGTAGCCAAGCTGACACTGGCCTCTCATTACCGCAAAGGATTTGAAGGCTAACTGCCCATGTCAATGCAATAACTTCCTCAACCCAAACCTGACCCTACTCTGGAAAGGATAGGTTAATGCACTGCACTGACATAATTACGACAGGTTTACGGCAGTTCACGTACACAGAATTTACATATAAATGAGCTGCTGCCGCATGCATATAGGTGAGATTAAGCATCTTTATCAAACATGTGGGATGCCTGCAGCTGTGATATAATAAATATATATTTGGGGATGTGCAATATTAACTGTCTCTTATTTCGAAAACTGCATCCTCTGGAGGGAGCATTTGTCAGACACATACGTCACTGAGGCTGCTTCATTTCAGTAAACTGACCACAACATTCCAAAGTCATCAAGAAATAAAAATGTAGGTTTCACTAGGAATAACGGTCAAATTTATTATGGGGCTTTTCACACTTGAAATAGTTAACCCTGGGTCATTCTAAACCCTGGGAAAATGGAATCCTGGTTTATCTTTATAGGCGGTCTCTTCTTTACTCCAACGGTCACATTTTTCCTATCATACACAGAAACAACTGTTTAAATACATTGGGCAGTCATGGAAACACTGCGCAAAGCACATGAATATAAGGGCCCGTTTACACTAGTGCGTTTTTGTTTTAAAATGAAAACGATCCTCGTCTACACTGGCGTTTCCACAGCGTTTCAGAAACGATCTCCATCTACACTACACGGCCGAAAACAGATGACACATGACCGTTCAAGCACACTGGGCATGCGTAGGCAGCTGCAGTATTAAAAATGCAGAGTTTAACTGCATAATGGCTGCTAAAAATTACAACAAAGCCAGCAAAGATCGCAGTTCAGTCTCCATGTTATTGTTTACACGGTTGTTAAGGATACGCAGAGCAAACGTGGGCAGCCACGCCATCATTTTCAAAAGTCTCCGTTTTGGTCCGTGTATACTGAAACGAAACCCCGCCGTTTTCAAACTAAAAAGGGCTCTGCAGCGTTTTCGAGGTTCAAAAATGCCGGCGTAGTGTAAACGACAGGCATAACCGTAGCAAAACTTGTGCATTTTAAGACGAAAACGCACTAGTGTAAACGGGGCTTAAGGCACGCGTTTCGTTGTCGGTTGCTAAGCATCTAGTTGTAACATTCTAACACCGCATCGTTTCACACTGTACAAGTTTGGCAAAAATTTGGAGTTAACACTGCAAAAGCAGTGCTAACCCTGCTCCGGAGCAGAGTTTCATAACCCCGGGTAAAAAGCGGTGCTAACCCCGCATCTAAATTACAAGCGTGAAACGCTCCTTTACCCGGGGTTAAAAGCAGTGTTTAGAACGACGATAACCTGGGTTAAGCGCAGTGTGAAAAGCCCTTATGATTACTTTTCTGAAATAAGACATCCTTTGATGTATGCGCCAAGACAAATGCAACCTCTGAAGTTTGCAGCCTATGAAATGAGACCGTATTTGTCAAAAATCAGCTAGTAAGTGGGTTGTCTGTATGACTTATCAACTAGCTTGTCTGCATAATTAGGGTTTACCAGACCTTATCAGCAAGTGTGCTCTTATTTCACAGAGCGGACTTGCATAGGATGTGAGTGTGTAACAGAGGGCATTGGTTTCCTTTCATTTTTATTAACGATCATTCGCACCAGTAAAGGTCTAAAAATTACTAATAACTTAAAAGGGGATGAATTTAGTATTGCAACTTCTCAGTGAACAAACGCAGAGCTGGGAAAAAAAAAAAACTGCCCAAAAATCACTAATCTATTGTCTATATCTGTCTGTTGCCCATATATATTGGTGTCCTTCAGCTAAGTTCTGTTTCTGTTAAGTGACTAGTTAACCATCTTGTCCATCCCTAATTATAATAGAAGTAATCTAGTTTTGTTGCCTGTATAGATTGGTGTCCTTCTGCTAAGTTCTTCTGTTTCGACTTGTTGGCATGTACACCTGCAGAACTCCACAGATTTCTGAAGAATGGAAATGCATGTCATTTTAAAAAATTCTACAAATGCACTGCCCCTTTCTGTGTCCAACTAGTAAATAAGTAAATATTTTGGCTAATTCGATTACACTCTCAACCATCAATACAAGAGTGTAGTACACTAAGCTCCACTAAGATATTTTACCATATTTAAAGTAGGCATGAAATGGAAATTGCAATCATCTTTTCTTCCCTATTGTGATGCATATCTGAGTGAAACGGAGAGGGAAAAAAAAAAAAAAGTAGGGTGGGACTTGATTTTGTCCATTGGTAATTGACTGGATTGTTGTTGTTTGCTAACTGCTGCAATATCTTTTGAAGTGAAAGGTTGCCGTTATTGTCCCACTCCATTCTGGTGCACGTCATCAGAGATGAGATAACATTGCGAGAAGGAAGGGAAGTTTCTGATGAAAGATTGAGGGCACATGAATTTAAAAAAAAAAAAAAAAAAAAAAAAAGGATATGTGGACAAATCATTTATAATAAACATTGCAAAATTCCATGAAAAAATAAGAAGAGTTGATTTTGATTTAATGGTGACTGTAAATCTATTCTGCAATATTCCACAGATTTTCCCTCAAACTCAGAGTAGAAATTTAATTCCGAGAATAATTATTGGTCATAAAATTATTGAATATGTTCAACAAAACTGATTTGCTTCATTCAGATAGAAGACATAAAATTTATAAAATGTATGGTTATATAATATGCAAATTTGACTTCATTATACATTGGATTGATCCTGTTTGGTGCTTTAAAATCTGCTCCCAGTGTGCACGTCAAAGCAGTACATCCTGGTAGGTATTTCAATGCAAATAGTACATCTACATAGTGACACTTCATCTTAAGTGTGAAGACAAGATGTAAACTCAAGAGAAGGCTGAAACAGTTGGGTACTCACTTGCATTGCTATCGGCCAAAGTGTTGAGGTTGGCAGATATATCTCTCCGCCTGAAGAGACAAACCACCTTGGCTTCTACATTTCCATTGGCAGTCTTGGGGGAGACATGCAACAAGAAACAGTGTGAAAAAGACTAAATACAAAAAGACCCTTCAGCCATTTTCTCTATACAATATGTGAAATAATGACCTTAAGTGCTATTTCTGTCTTCAAGTCATAGACTTGTAAAAACCCATAATTTTAGTATAAAGAGAACTACTTTCATCAAGTCAAAGTGGGACTGAATAACACTGCCTATGATTTGCAAGAAACTGCATCAATATTTAAGCACCAAAGTAAAAAGTTGTGGGTCCTCCTGTTAATAACTACATTTCTACTCATTTTCCAGCACTGAAAATGAACCACTCTATATGAAAATCTTACTCATTAATGCAACACGGTGTGGGTTAGAGTTGTTTATATTCAAGACAAAACTGAATTCTGAATAACATGTATACATATTGAACAAAGACACCACTTCTATTAGTTTAACCGTCCTGCTGAGCTTCATAGCCCTTCAAAATTGAGGTTACATAAAAGTGTTTTAATCCCTGCTCTAGGAAACAGGCCTGTGTCATTCTCAGCATTATATAAGTCTCTTACGGCTGGGTCTTCATCTCAAACAGCCCAGCGTGCATCGGCAGACAACAGCATGATGGCTGAGCATTAGCAATGCACAACTGAGGGGAGCAGGTGACAGAGACAGTCTGCTACGCTGTCATGAGTGACAATGCATTAGCAGAGAGCTGGCATATGTCAATCATCCATGTTCAGTGTAATGTTCAAATCTCTGCACATGCAATTGATGATGTATGATAAATGATTGGCAGACATCAAAAGCCCCAACCAATCACAGTCAGTCTCACTCTAGGCTGGAAGAATGGTGACACATCAAATTCATTATGCATGCTGTAATATTAGTGTCATACTTACTGGTCAAAAATAGCTCATGGCCAAATGAAAGCAAAAGGAAACAACAAAAACCTGCATGCATCAAGAAAAAAAAATTGCTTTTGCTTAACCCTTTTCATTTGGTATTGTTCATTTGTGGGTCACACTTGTGTTGTTTGTGGTCAAAAGTGACTGAACACCTGAAATGTAACTTTTTTTATTTTCAGTAAAATCAATGTAATATATTTTGTTCAAGAATATATTTTCTTTTTTATTTCGTATTTTGAGATAATTTTAATGGTACTAATTAATATTTATGCAACAATTATCATTTTTTCCCCAATGAAAATATTTTTTATTTTTATTTTTTTAATTACTTTTCAATTAAAGCTGTATTTCATGTTAAAATAGAGACAATGCCTTTAGAATCCAAATCCATGCCATCTGGTGGGAGTAAAAAAAGAAAAACATCTGTAATGCCATGGTGTAACCGCTAGATATATATAGCTCTCTACATAAAAAGGCTTATAAATTCACTAGTTGTTTTAGACATGTACTTATTTTTATTAAGTTGTGGATTTGGATATATTTAGACATTCTCAAAGACTACTTTTTGTCAAGGTTTAGATATTTTTTTTTTTTTTTTTTTTTGAAATGTTGATTTCAAGTGTCAGTTTTTGCATTAATTTTACTAGTCGAACCTGAACACAGAGAAAGACATTTTGTTACACATAACATCAAAATTAAACAAAAAATGATACTTTGAAATGAACAGGAATGCTTTATCAGAGCTATAATAACCTGATTTCAACCTCTTATTTCAGTCTTCTGGCTCAATTTTGCCATATTGTTACAGCCACACCAGTTTATTTGTGTGTATATGACAGTGTGTTGTGTGTGATAGTTTTGTTCTCTCAATGTTTTAGAGTGTAACCCCTTCCTTGCTGACCTTTTTTTTGTTACTGCATTGTGGCTGAACTTCATTCATTTCACACATTTGCAAAAAAACTTGCTTTGTGTTAGTCACACCAGTTCGTATATATGTGTGTCTATTTTGCACTCTTGATATTTTAGAGTGCCACCCCTTCATTGCTGTTTTTTTTCTGCATTGTGGCTGATTTGTAGATTATACACAAAAAAAATCTCTATTTTCATATTTTTGCCTATTTTCCATAAAACAAGTCCACAGTTTTATGGGGGGTGGGGGGTTGGGGGCAGTAACATAGCGACTGTCATAAAAGTCATTCCGATGAAGTAGCGATTTTTAAAATTTCCAAAAAAAATGTTTTGGTCTAAAATGACTGAACAACACCAGAGGTTTAAGATTGTTAAGTGATTAGACAGAACATGTTCCAAAACTCACCTTGTTGAGTTCTTCTATTCGGCGGATCAAATATGGGTTACTGGAGGAGTTTTCAAAATACACATAATCTGCAGTAGACAAAAGAAACCATCAGTAAGTGACAGATCATTGAGCTCCATTTCTTATGTATTGTTATGTATTGTAAATGTATTAATGTCTTCAAGCCATGCAATTAGTTATTTTTACACACTATGAAGTGCTTTCTAATATGTCAACAAAATTAAAAGCACTCGTTAAGTGATGGTCATATTCCCGATACTCACTGTAAGCCAAGCTTCTGAACTTGAAAACAACTTGGTTAAGCAAGTAGTTAATTATTGTGATAACTTAGTAGCACCCCTGCTTTGGATTTAAGAGGTTGAAGGGATAGTTCACCCAAAAACAAATATTATCCCCATGATTTACTCACCCTCAAGCCATCCTAGGTGTATATGACTAGCTTCTTTCAGACGAACACAATTGGAGTTATATTAGAAAATATTCTTGTTCCAAGCTTTATTATGGGAGTGAACGGCGCTCCTGATTTAAGTACAAAAAAGTGCATCCATCCATCATAAAAGTAATCCGATTCTTTTTTTTTAAAGAAAAATATCCATATTTAAAACTTTATAAACTAAATTAACCTTTTTAATATAACTCTGATTGTGTTTGTCTGAAAGAAGATAGTCATTTACACCTAGGATGGCTTGAGGGTGAGTAAATCATGGGATAATTTTCATTTGTGGGTAAATTATCCCTTTAAGGTTAACAATTAAAATCGATGAATTTATTATTAATTGATCAATTTAAACAACAATCAATTATGGGAATTTATGTAAATTACTAAAATATATAAAATTGCAAACAATGAGGTTTGAGGAATTTGGAACTTGTGAACACTGAAACAGTGTTCACACTGAAAATTTCAAAAAGAAAAAATACACTTTAAATATTCGGATGATGCACTTAACTGACAAAAAAGAAGTGTGGAATGTTAGACACTTCATGCACTCAACTGTGGCAGTTTTAATTATTTAGCAGAGGGGGAGGGGCTTTCAGACTCCAATGTTAATGACAAAATAACGTTATAAATTCATACACTACACGGTTGAGCATTATATATATATATATATATATATATATATATATATATATATATATATATATATATATGTGTGTGTGTGTGTGTGTGTGTGTATAGTGCGTCAGTTGGGACACAACTTAACTTTTAGTGTGCGGCAATACATGAAATGCAAATGTAATCCAAATGGAAAAATAGGGGAAATGAGCATGACAATTAAATATTCAATATCAACCAATATTGATCAATTTAAAAAAAGGTCTATAACATCGGCTGATAAGTGATGTGGTTCCGATATGTTGTGCATTCTTAATGATCGTTCCAATTCCAACTAATAGGAACAACTGTTATTTATGAAGTTCTACACAACCCTTTTCATATATGGAATATTCTAGTCGATTTGATTAATGCTTTTATCTAACTAACAACAGGAAAGTAGTACTCTATTCAAATCCAAAGATGCGGAGAAAAAAGTGCAGATTCCATCACTAAACACAAGAACAATCAAATTTCGTTATTATGTAAGAGTTCCATAATCTTACAGAAAGTGACATGAGTAATGGTATGGATCAATATTGAGAGCACATACGATGAGGCACGGTCAACAGCCTGTACCCTGAACAAATCACTTCAGTTATGTAATAACTCTCTCTTCTGGTCTGAGCTGGTCAGCTCTGGACATTCTGGTAGACATTGATCTTTGATCAGACTAACGCTTTCTTTTCTCGCCTCTACTCAGCCATGTTCTTAAGCTGTGCCGCAAGGGATACATCAAAATGGAGGTCTCTCTCCCAAGTTCATGAGCTTCATCAATCAGAGAGACAGTGAGGAGAGACTGAGCTGCATGGATCAATAATTTCCCTCAAGGAGAAACAGGGTCTCGCCATCTGCTCTTAAAGCAGGGATGTGCTGAATTGTTAGCTTATGGCATCTGGTGTTCAGAGACACCTAAAAATCCACTGAGGCTTGGGGATACTGACCGGGACAAAAATAGTGGTCAAAGTAAACCCATAGGTGTACATGCATAATTTTTGAGTTACTAGCATCACTAAACAGAATAGTAAAAATGGTGGTTTTCAAACAGATTTCCTGAACAATTCGCTGCTCTGCCACTGTTCAGAGAAACGTATCCATTCCTGTTTTAAACTCACAACATCTTTTAAGCCAGTGTTGCTGACTTGGGCTGGTCAGGATGCTGAAAAATCTGAACAAGGTTTATATGAGTTTACACATTTTGTGGAGAAAAATTTCAACTTACAAACTGCTTACTAGGTTGTCACTAGGGGTGGGTAAAAACAAAGTTAATCATGATCTTCATTTGACCATTTCAAGATCAGTCCTGCGAATGGACAGTGAACATTCTTATTTCCAAATATTTTAGTGAATTTTGAGATAATCTCTCAAGTGTAAAATAGGTGTTCATTTCAATTTAGCACATGTATGCATCTCATTTGTTATCCTTACTATGCATTTCATGTATTGCCATTACATTCCTTTAGCTCAAACAGTAGATCATAGTGCCAGCAACGCCAAGGTCTTGGGTTCGATTTCCAGGGAATGCATGAACTGATAAAATGTACAACTTGAATGCAATGTCAGTTGCTTGCTTTGGATAAAAGCATCTGCTCTGCTCTTGTATCAAAACTGGCCATTTAATAAGCCCATACTGCTTGACCACTAGTGTAAAGCATTGAAAAACGCAAACTAAATGGTCTAGTGCAGTGGTTCCCAAACATGTCCTGGAGGACCCCCAGCCCTGCACTTTTTGTATGTCTCCCCATTTCTGACACACCCATTTCAGGTCTTGCAGTCTATACTAATGAGCTCATGAGTTGAATCAGGTGTGATAGATGAGGGAGGCATACAATATGTGCAGGGCTGGGGGTCCTCCAGGACAGGTTTGGGAACCACTGGTCTAGTGCATGGTCTAAAGCGCATGGCGCAAGTGCACTTAGGGCATGTCCGAATTAGACACATGCTAATATTCGGTAATACAATATATCACGATAATGAATATGCACAATATTGTTATCGTGTGCACTTCAAAAACTTATGAGGGTCGAATTATTCCAATTTTTATAATACATTTTCAGAATACTTTCCCCATCAACCGTATAAAATGCACAATATCGCTGTATGCTGCATCAAAGGAACGTGCACTCAGATGTACATAAAAAGCACATGGTGGAACAAGTGAACTAGAAGTGCTGAATGAAAGTGCACGTTCACTCTGACAGCAGAGGGCGCTGATGGAACAGTAGAAATGCAGCGGTTACCCCGGAAACCCCGTAAACAAAGCAGCTATTTAAAATGCTTCAAATAGCCATTCAGTTTTTTGTATTCGCAAAAAGTTAATTTCTTAGTTAAAAAGTTTAATAACATTACTAAAATCAAAAGTTGTAACTATTATTTAATGGACCTGAGCTAAAGCTAACAATGATCAGTTGTATTATTTAACTAACATTAACAAAAAAATACCTACTGTAGCTATTGCTCATTCCTAATCTTAGTTAACGCATTAACTAACGTTAAATAATGAGACCTTATTATAAAGTGTTACCTGTTGTTCTTTATAATTCTTTTGCACTTTAATCTGTTTGAAACATTTTACTTTATAATTTGTGTAGTGTTATTGTGTTTAAATGTTCAGAATTATTGTTAGAAGATACCATGACAACACTTTTTTTGCAACTTATTTCAATATTGTGATAATACCGTATATCGTGATAAAAGCTTCAGCAATTATCACAACATGAAAATCTGATACCATCACATGCCTAGTCCGAATCCACTTTTGCTAGTTTAACGACAGGAAAAATGGTCGGCACACCCGGTGCATGGTCTAAAAGGGTTGTCCCTATTCTCTTAATGAGCAATAGTTGTGTTTTGGGCAATAAACCAATCAGAGTCTCATCTCCCATTCCCTTTAAATCCAGTTGCGCTTGCTATTTACATGGCGGAATTTGCAAGCGGAAAAACTGAACTCTTCTCAAGTGAGGAAACGGATCTGCTCATGCGCGAGGTTAAAGCGCGCGAGCAGACCATCTATGGGACAAGCCGGATTCCACCAAAGCATTTTTATCTTTATGCACACAATGTTTGTGTTCTTCTGCATGTCCCTTTGTGTGTAATAAGCAGAGTGTATGCACATTGTGCACCCGCCTATAGGCACATATTACTAACGTGCTCTTTAAATAACAAAAAATATTGCGGCATTGACTTTAGACCAGGTTTTAGTTGGTCAATGGTGCAGTCGTTTTCAGTTGCCGCAAAATAGCAACGCGCCAACAATGCGCCTGAACAGACCTCGTTTTCAGACCAGCACGCCCATGGGCGCAAATGCATTTGCTATTTAAACAATGTGGCGCAGGACACGAAAATGATAACTGCATCAGGCTGAAACTAGCAAAAAACACTTGCGTCGCGGCTGCCGGCGCATTGCAGGGCACACTGTGTTATTTGATATGATAAAAATATCTGTCTGGCAGTATATGCACATATAGAGCAGAATCCTTAATTACCAGACCACACAATGTCACCTGATATATGCATTTGCCCACATGTACATTGCACATGACCAGAAATTTCTGTCTGCACCACTAGACAAGTATCCTCTTTGCATCTTTATTAGAAGTCTCAATTAACACCCCATGATAAACAATTTAAGCTTCACTGAACCAAAACCTTCTCAATTATAGTCCTGGTTTGAAACACTTCCATTCTCTCTTGCTGACAAACAGCGCAGTTGCATCTTGCCTTGTTTGAACTTAATGCACCACAAAAGAGAAGAGGACAAGTCCTATCCTTCAGCATGCTTACTGTTACAGTAACATTTGCTACAGTTAACTACTGAACAGTGTGCTGTCTTTGCATAGGAGAGCGACATTCAAACCAAGAGTTCAGTGAGCACAAGTGACCCTGACAAAGATGATGTCTCAACATGTATTCTAGTGGTCAACCAATATGGATCTCTGAAAGCCTAATGTCAATAAGCATATCTACATTTATATTACATTTATTCATTTGGCAGATGCTTTTATTCAAAGCGACTTACAAATGAGGAATACAACAAATGAATGATATCAGACAGCACAGTGTGCGAGAGGGTTGACAGGTATATAACGCCAATATATGCATTCAAATTATTGACCATAAATGAGACATAAATTAATTATTTTAAACATTTATAATGCACTTAAAAGACTAAAAACAGAAACTATTTATTATCCATTGACAAGGCTGCTGGTAGAATATAAAGTTGCAATGTAACAGAAGTACCAACAGATATTTAAGTCTACATTGTGAAGTATGTCAGAGCAAAAAGGATAAACAAAAAAGAAACGATGATTGTTGATGATTTGAATGTGAGCTTGCAGTTGATTATAATAAAGAGGCGGGGTTTAAACAGACTAAATGATTAGAGAAGTCCTGCATACATCAGAGATAAGTCTGTCGAAGGGTTTTCATTAAATATGCATAAAATTCTACAATAGGCCTATATATATTACATTTTCATTAAAAAAAAAAAAAAAAAAAAAAAAAGTCCACAGAATAATTGTTCACAATAAGATCAATAATGTGCATTTAGAAAATATAAATTTCTCTTCATGCCGACTTTAAACACTTTTGGTTATCGACTAAGCAGACACAGTTATAGTCAGATGTCAACTTTCTCAAAATGGCCAAATATCAACTGATAATTCAGCCTGGCCAATATA